>NW_021025813.1:41826-211733 GCF_004153795.1 Camellia sinensis
TTTTTTTGGGGGGGTGTATTTTGGTGTAATTTTGTCATTCTCATTTTTAATAATAGTATGTGATCGCATTTTAAATTATAATGATCATCATGTTCACAAAACTAAAATAGCAAATCATATTAATAATAAATAAACAATCAAAAATAAAAAACATAGAGCAAAAAAACTAACTAACTTGAGCTTAACTTTAAAATTTTAAATATGAAACTATGTTCATTTTTAGTTGTTTTACCCTCAATTAAGAATTAAAATTATTTGCATTGTAGTAGATCATTATGATCTTAACTCAATGTTGGCCATCCTAAATCGAAATCCTAACTCCGCCACTTATATGAATGTTTTTAATAATGGGTGTCAAAATTTCATTACAATATGTGATAAGCATGAGAAATGCTAACTCATGTTGTCATTAGAATTGTTATTGAGAATTGTCAAGGGTCTCATGACTCATATAATTTGGGCTACAAGACGGACACATCAATTCTTTTCCATCAAATTAACTAGTCAGACTATTGCAGCTGCAATCAAGCGACCATTGTGAATTGAATTTTTATATTTTATTTTTTAAAATAAGGAGGTAAATTACACTATTGGTCTTTATAATTTTCTCAAAATATTATTTTAATTTTTGTAATCTTAATTTTTAACAATTTAAAATAATTTCATTTTTGTTCTTTTGTGATCTGTTTGTCATTTGTTATTGCTATTTGACTAAAAAACCAACGCATGCAACTCACATATGTATTTTAGTAAACTCCTGCTCACAAAAAAATAAAAGATTATTTAGGGTTTTGAATAATATTTGTAACCCAAGCTTGCCTATAAACCCAGCCCCTAAGAATCCGCACGGATAAGTCTAGTATTTAGTTTGATTTTTTTTGTTCTTATGTTTAAAGTTTTTATTTTTCCGCTTTTCGTTTGCAGGTATTTGTTATTGTAAAAAGATTAAAAAAAATAAAAATATTTGAATTATGTTGGAAAGTAAACAAGTAAACTAACTAATGAAAATATTAAAAATATGTGAATGAAAAATGTGTAGAACTTAATAATATAAGTGTGATAAAAAATGTGCAGCCCGATTCGGTTTGATTTTTTCTTGTAAGATTTGAGCTTATGAATGGGACGTGATTTTAGTTTTTTAAATAGACCTAGCCCATATCAATCCGTTGATTAGTCAAAACTCAAAAAATCCGTTAAAATATGAGATCTAAATATAATAATTGCGAGATGATAAGCCTGGCCTGTCCTATTAATGACCTACACGCATCACATGTATCAATTACTTCTAGTATATATTTATGAACATACACACAAGTAATTCAATTAAAATATATGAAGCATTATTTCAATATATATATATATATTATATTTTGTGCATTACACAAGTCACTTGCTAATATTAATATTATAAAGTTTAACTAGTAATTTTTAGTCTTAAAAAGTGATAAAAATAAATTTAAATAAAAAAAAGATTGTCAATAATATTATTAAAATAAATTATGATATGTTATGATGTTTGTTATAGAATGTTGTGGTTACATTAGGGTATGCATGGTGTGAATTTTTTTTTAAGGTACACACTATATAACTTATATTTTACAAAAATGCTCTTCATTTTTTTCTTAAATAATAATTTCATGCTTTTAAAAATCATTGTTCCCATTTTTATTTTATTTATTACATGTGAGCTGAGCCTCACAATCGATTGGAGATCACTAATTCAGTAGAACAGTGAATTGTTTACATTTTTATGTTATTTATTACATGTGAGCTGAGCCTCACAATCGATTGGAGACCACTTATTCAGTAGAACAGTGTATTGTTTAGGATCATACCACAAGGATTTTGGACTAAGTTATATCAATTCGATTGGTAATTTCTAATTTAATTTGAGGAAGAAAGGATGATTGATTTTTACTAATAAGAATTTAAATTAAAACCAAAGTAATAAAGAGAGTTGTCCGAATATGGAGAGAAACTTAGGATCTCAAATCCATTACTAATTGCATATCATGTAATTAAAATATCCAATTCTAACAAATCAATGGCCCAGATAATAATGATGTACCGTGGTTACAAGTGTTGATATCATCGTCAAGAGGATGAGTATATTCAAGACATAGGCACGAATCATCTTTGGTCGGCACGAATTGTAATGCCCCCAAGATTATACAATGAATACATCACATAAACGGAAAGATAATATAAATAAAGTGCTTTCATTCATCAGAGTTTGTATACAAAAGATAACACATGCGATATACATTGACAAATGTTCATCCTGAATCTACAGCATGTGTTACATTGATAGGAGAATTGAAAGCTAAACAGGTAATAATATGCCCTATAGGCTTACATCTTTCCAAGCCATTACTTGGTTACACAAAAGTAAGTCTAGCTCAATACAATTTAAGCCCTTGGCTATACAAAGAATATAAACAAAATTAAATAAGCTCTTGCTCCCAAAAGTCCCTCCAATGCTATTTCCTTGGCGGAGGCATGTCACCAACACCTGAAAATGGTTTTCCCCAAATAGGGTGAGCCAAAACCCAGTAAAAATAATCTAACACAGTATGTGAGATTTAACAAAGATATAAGTACAATGTGCATATACAATGCCGGTGACAAAATCTCCGCATTTTATATAACTGTATGACACCAAGGTTCATATTTCAATTCATTTCAAGTTCATTCAGTATTCTCAATTCATGAGCCAATTTCATTATTTTTCAATAACCCAACTGAGACTACAACTTAGTGGTTTTCCAATTCAAAACACTACTACACAAACACTTCAAATCTGACATTTTATGAAAATTTCGTCTGCGGGATCGGCACCCATGTATACACAAGATTTCGGGACTTTTACCCGGGACACTCCAGCCAACTTAATTTCAATGGAGTCTATCCCCTATCTCCTCCCAAACAACAGAGTACATCCCATTTCTCCCCCCAAACAATCATATATATACAATGTATATAAATCATAATCATATTCAATGACAACCAACAATAGATTAGTTTCGATTTACCTAATCCTCATGCAATTTCTACAATAATCATAGATATCCTTCACCGATAGTCCAATACAGATAATTCTAAACAGATGTAAAATTTTCTCAACAGATATATATTCAAATTTCCATGGGTAGGAAACAACACGTGTCCAACTCCACCATTTACATCAACAACCATTCAATTTCACATTACAATCATCAATTTCAATTATTTATACAAAATAACAATTTGACCCATTTAGAGCAAAACTCCCTTTTTTCAAATATCAACCCAAAGAGCCCAAATCAAGTATTTGGCCACAATACAACCCCACTTTCAACCTCATAACCATTTATTTCACATTCACTTAGAAATCCCTCTTTTTTATTTCATACCCAAGCCCTAGGTTCGCTCAAACTACTCCCAAATCCCACCATTGTTACACAATAACTAATAACTAAGTTAAAAATCATATGAAAGTATAGAAAATCCCTATCTCAAAGAGAGAAGATGAGCCAAGCAAGAGCGAAACTTCAAAGATGCTGAAATCCAACTCTATTCGGATCAAGACGGAGATCTTGTGATGGTCTACCTTTTTATCAATGGGATTAGAGTGAGGAAATCACTAGAAGTAGGTGAAAATGTAGAGAGAGAGAGAGTGTTTCAGAGAGAGAGGGTCCCAACTTTAGGTTTTAGGGAGAAAAGATATGAAAACGTGATGTAAAAAGTCATTTTCGCGATCTGATATACGCACAGTCCTCTCGAGCGCAAGAGTTGACGCTCGAGCGTCAGACACAAAAAGTTATTCCGCTCAAGCACCAAGTCACACTGAACAAGATGCTTACCGCTCAAGCGCAAGAAGTGACGTTGAAGCGTAAAAAACATATATCCAGTAGTTTTGCAGACAACAGATGCCACGACCCGTACCCACCCCTATGGGTTTGGCATTGCAACCGGCCAGTAATCCTTGGATTACCAAAGGCCTCTTGACAAAATAACATATAGTTAGGGGTTACGGAAGCAAATATACAAAATATACGTAGTCCATTGAGCTGTGAAGACGTACATTGGACAAATAACTTAAAACTTTTATAAACTTGTGAGTGACGACAAAAGAAACAATATTTACACATTACTCCATATACATGTTATCAGAAATCTTGTCCAATTACAAAACAGAGCATAACATGGTCTAGTACAAAAACAAAAGCAACCACTAAGCTTGACTTCATCTGGAACCTCCTCGGGAGGCACAAAGGTTGGCTGACAAAAACTGTAACGTAGGCCGTCAACTCTGGGCCTGGTCACGTGCCTTCTCACCTACATACATAATATAAATAGTGAGCGAAAGCCCAGTGAATAATAACGGAGTAAAGATTTTATTGAATGATGTCCATACAGCAACTAAGTCTTGTACACGTTCGAATGTCATAACAGAATAGATTCATAGGCATAGTTACATTTGTATTCAAAGCTCGTATGTGTATATCATATCATAGTACGTGGCACATCCATTAGCATTAACAAATCCGATGACCCATAAGGGACTGCTGCGAAGGCTTTCTGATGACTCTTATGCACGGAGATGTTTCTGATGACCCATAATGGGACCTGATGACTCATAAAGGGACGCATATCATATGATGCTAAGGATGCCACAAATGTAATTTAAAATCTTGGACAATCATTCATTCATATCAAACATAGCGTAGCATTTCAGAAACTAATCATTTCATATCATAATGTTCAGAAAATATTTAACATTGAACATAACTTTACAAAGTTATTACTCACATATAACTGGTAGCTCCAAACGAACAACAAGGTGGACAATTCACCTATCCTAAGGTGCGTGACCTACATAACATGGCAGATTCACATATTGAAACACACACTTGGATTATACATAACTTACTTCATTTTGTTCTTAGTGTGTTTCTAGTCTTTAACCTCATTATGGAGTCTTAACATGGCCTAGGAGTGCCTAGGATGGAATAAGGATGCTAACATGTACTTGAAAACATTTTTCAAATCTTGTTAAAAATAGGGTCCACGCTCGAGCGTGGCTTTCCTCGCTCGAGCAGACATGCAAAAAGTGAGGGTTCGCTCGAGCGTGACTTCCTTCGCTCGAGCGGACTGCAAACTTCGAAAAAGTATTGGTTGCTTGTATTTCCCGCTCGACGGATACTCGATCCATGCTCGAGCGTGAGACTCAGACCCTTGCTCAAGCGTGACTTTTGTCACTCGAGCGTACTGCAAAACATATGAACTTCTGGGTACATGCATTTCACGCTTGAGTGGGATTCATGTCGCTCAAGCGGAAGTGCACGCACTCAGAGTGCCCGCTTGAGCGTGAACTTCTATGCTCGAGCGTAGATTCAAATTTTGGAATTTCCAGATTTGATCTCCAAGCTCAAAACTCAAACTTGAAGCCTTCAAACTTGATTTTTCTGGGCCAAAACTTGAGGAAATACTTAGAAACTCATTAAACATCATGAATTAAGGATTATTTCAAGAAATCATGGCCCAATAGCTAGCCAATTGTACAAAATTCAACTTGAAATGTAAGAACATGATGTGGACATAACATACATGTATTCCCTTAAGTTCATAGCTTCCAAAACATGATCAAATGAGGTCCAAATGTGAGAAATGTCATGAATTCTTTAAACCATGTTAGAATTACATCATGCATGTGAGGAAAGCTTTGGAACAACTTCAAAATGCTATGAAATATGCATGCATGTACGGAATCATGCTTAATTCTTCCATAACCATGATGATCCTAGCATGTACCTTCTAAATTCATGCAAGTGGCCTCATAGTGTAGACACCCCATTTTTGACCGTCCTCAAGACTTGGACATCATCGTTTGAACACTCGATGGTTTTGTATGCTTGTGTTTGTTTTGAGTGCTTGAAGTTATCGGCTGAGCGCCTTGCTTTTGAGCCTCTTAACTTGTCTATTTTGTGCTTAGTTGTGGACCAAGAGCTTGTTGCTTCAACTTTGGAGGAGAGGGTGGCCTGTCGGCTATTCCCACAGTCCATCAGCTATGGCTTGCGCCTGCCGGCCATCAGTGGTGGCCGGTCGGTCAGTGGTGATGGCCGACGACCATTTTTCTCATTTTTCAAATATTTGTTTGCCAGCTATGCCAGCTGTTGTTCACTGAAGTGCATCTCCATACACATGTATGGAGGGATGAATACAAGCTTGAATCTTGATTTTCTATATATAGGGAGTGCTCTCCCCTATTTGGAGGGGTTAGACATTTTGGATCAAAATTCTCTCTCTCTCTCTCTCTCTCTCTTCTTGTTTTGTGTTTGGTAGTTAGTTTTCTCTACACCTTTGTACACTAACCCTTAACCAAACTTGACCACCTTGGAGCTGAGGTCTCTTGGAGCCTAGTTTGAGCTTTTGGAAGGAGGTTTGAGCTTGAAATTGTGGCTGTTTAGTGTAGTGCTTCAAAAGGTATAAGACTCACCTTGTAAGCTTTGTTTTGACTACTTGTTTTACCATCTTTTTGTACTGTTTTTGGCCTAGTTTTCAACTACAAAAAAACTCTATTTTTATGGTTTAAAAATGGTAGTTTGAGGCTATTTTGTGTTAGGGGGTTGTCTCTCCCTTTTGTTCCTTAGCTTGTATAGCTTTTTGTGCCATCTTTCAAGCCTTACAAATCAAAATTTTTGGCCCTTTAAACCACTGAAATTCAGAGTTATTTCAGTGGTGGAAAACATGTTTTGAAGTCCAAAATTGGAGGGGTTAGCCTCCCCTCCTTGTGTCTTACTTGCATGCCTAGTTAACATGACATGGTAGCATGTTTTTGTGGCTTAACTTAGCTTATTTCCAGCATATGTTTGCCTCTAATTTGGAATGTTTTAGCTCTATTTTGGGCTGCTTTGGTCATATGAGTCTTGTTTTGCATAGTTGTAGTGCAAATGGCTTCACTAGTTTGGTGTTTTAGGCCATCAAACATGGTTTGCTTGATTTGGTTGCATGTCGTAGTGTCTTTTTATATGTAATTTCAACATATATAGCTCTGTCACATGCTCATTTGTTTCACTCTTTCGTTGCTTTTGAGAGTTGCTCTTGAGTCTTGTTTGTGAGCCTAGATAGCTTAACATGTGAGCATGTTTTTCTAGCATTTTGTACCCTAATCTCAGCGTGTTTTTGCAACTGTTTTGACTAGTTTTAGCTCTGTTTTGAGCTGGTTTGGTCCTTTGAGGCTTGTATTGTGTGGTTGTAGTGCAATCTCTTTCACTAGCTTAATGATTTAGGATTTTAAACATGAATCGCATGAGTTGCTTGCATGTTTTAGTGTCATTTTTTACTCCATTTCAGCACTGAAATCTCTGCAATCTCCCTCTATTCTTCACTCTTTCATTTACTTTGAAAGTGGCATTGAACCCCTGTAGACACCCCATATTTGACCGTCCTCAAGACTTAGTTGTGCTTGCAGGTACATCCAGCCACAAGTTCATTTGCTCATCGAGTACTCGACTGTCGCGGCGGATCGTCACAGGTTTGAGCTTTCCAAACCTTGTATCCTTTCTACCCCATTCTTGGACCATGTGTTGGCCCTTCTAGCTTGATCTTCATAGTGCACTGTCGGCCCCCTTTTGGCATTGCCGACCTTGCTTTTTTCCCTACCTGCTACTGATGGTGCCTGCCGGCCATCAGTGAGCCACTGCCGGCCACAACTGATGGCCGACAGAACACTTGTCTCAGCAGGTTTTGCTCCAGATCTTTTGAGCCAGTTGGTTTTCACTCATCTTCCCTCCATACACGTGTATGGAGAGATGAAGCTCTTGTTAAGCTTGTTGAACAAGCTTTACATTGCCTCTCTTCTATATAAAGAGAGGCTCCTCCTCCATTTCAGAGGTTCAGATTTTAGAGCTTTGAGAAATAGATATAGCTTTGTATCTATATCTCTTTGTTTCTTCTTTTTTATGCTTTAAAAGTGTAGTTTTGTCTCACTTTTGTACACAAACACACACTCAAACACCTTGCTTGTGTTGCTGAGGCTTCGTGAGGTGGTTTTTGGTGTTCTTGGGCTGGTTTGAGCTGAAACAAGTGGCTGAAGTTGTAGTGGTGAAGAAGGTCTCCAAGGGTGAGTCTTTAACCTTTAGATCCCCTATTTTTGCTTAAGCTTTTAGCCCTTCTTCCATATGTTTTTGAGCTTAACTCTTAACTGGAAAAAGTTTTGTTTTTGTATTCTTGAGAAGTTTGTTTAAGGTTACTTTTTCGTTTGGGGTGATTTACCCCCTCTTAGGCCTTATTAGGCCTTGTTTTGAGCCATCCCTTTAGGCTCTTGTTGACCCCTTTGAATGACCTTTCTACCACTGAAATCCAGAGGATTTTCAGTGATGGAAAGGTGGTTTTGGTGTCCTAAATAGGAGAGGGTCATCCCCTCTCCTTGTATTGTGTCTACTAGCTTCATGTGCCTCATGTTTGAGCACCTTTGTTAGGCTTGTGTTGGCCATATCTTAGCTAGTATTTGTGGTTATTTTGCTGAGGCATGTCATTGTTTTTACTTGCTTTGGTTACTCCATGCATGGTTTATACACTTGTAGAGTAAATCACACAAACTAGTCTTGTGTGCTTCATGAACTAGCATGTCATCCTAGCTTGATTTGAGTCCATTTCAGCATGTTCTTGGTGTTATTTTACCATGTCATACCCCTATTAGGGTTTGGTTTAATAGCTCCTTGCATGCTCTATGCACTTGTAGTGCATTTCCATGGAATAGCCTATCATGCATCATGTTTTGACATGTCATTCTAGCATGCTTTTGGCTTAACTTCAAGAAGCTTTTGTCCATGTTTTAACATGCCTTAGCTCTAATTTTGGTTATTTTGGTCATGCATGCCTTGCCTTGTATAGCTATGGTTCACTCTAGCTTGTTAGCTTTGTGCACCAAGTCCATTAGCATGCATTACTTGGACTACTTGAATGATTTGGCATCATTTATTATGTGATTTCAGTCCATGTTCCATGATCATGCACTTGTATCTTTCACTTATTCAATGAGTTGGAGGGTTTGCCCCTTTATGCCTTAACATGAATCATTGTGTATACCTTCATGCCTTAGCTTGCGAGCCATCATTTCAATGTATTTCTGGGGTTATTTTGCTATGATATAACTCTAATTTTTATTGGTTAAGTCATCCCATGCTTGGTCTTAATAGGTGTAGTGTAACCCACCTTATTTGCCTTGTATGCATCATGCCTTATACCCTTCATGCTAGCTTGTTTTGGCTTCCTTCCATGCATGTTTTAGTATCATTTTGACATGTTTTAGTATCATTTTGACATGTTCTAGGACTCTTTTGGGTTTCCTTTGCCATATCCTTCATGCTTTGTATAGCTGTAGTGCAATTGGCCTTGTTAGCTTTGTGTTTTGGTGACTTTTGCATGCTATCTTTGAGCTATTTAGATGATTTGGCATCATTTAATACTCTATTTCAGAGCTTATAGCATTGCTATGTTCCCACTTCTTTCATGCCTTGAATGCCTTTAAGTGTTATGCATTGTTGCCTAGCTTATGGACCAATATGTGTGCATGCATGTCTTGCCTTTTGGTGCCTTAGTTTTGGTGTTAATGGCCAATGATTTGGGGCATGGCTGAGGCCTATCCATTTTGGTTTAAGTCCATTGTGCATTGTGTATGCCATGTAGTTCACAGCATTGAGTATGCCATGTTGTTTGCATGATTAATTCAGCGTTGAGTATGCCACCATTTGCATTGTGTATGCTAGTTGTGTATGTCATCAACTTTGTTAAGTTAATCATATTACATTGCATTGAGTATTCCATGTAGTTGCATGTTTGCATGCTTGAGTCATATTGCGTGTTTGCCATGCTCGTATTGCATTGTTGTTTGGATTAAGTATTAATCTGAGCACGAGAAACGATGGACGTTTCATACTTGAAGTGATGAAACGTGTCTCAATTCTCGGTCGCCGAGTCACCGACACTCTTGATGATGCATGATAGAGTTCTAGGCATTTATGTATTTTTGTGCATTTATTTTACATTGAAATTTGCACCACTTGGATCTTTGGCCATCATGCATCGAGATGTGTGATTAATGGTCTTGGATCCGATTATGTCTCTCCCTTGATGTTTTGAGGTGATATGGGGTGGCATAGTGCGTACATACCCTTGGGAGACCCTCCCTTTCCTCTATTTTGTGCTTTGCTGCAGCTTGGTGTCACAGCACACCAGTGGCCGGCAGCTTCTCATTCTTGGTCAGCACCCCCTTATCCTTGGCCGGCAGTGTACCATCTTTGGCCGGCAGGGTGGTCGGCAGCAGCTTCTCATGGCCGGCAGGCCACTGGTGCATTCCCCAGCCTGGTTTTGGTAAGATCCAGCAGCTAATTCTCAAGGACACCCTGCAGACAGAGCCTCTAAAGAGCATTTGGAGAGCTTTCGGGACGGGAACCGAGCATGCATCGCCAACTTCTTCAAGGCAGAGCTGAGGCATCCTTGTTTACATATTTCAACGCTTACTTGTTAGTTAGCTTCAATTTGTAATTTAATTAGTTAATTTGTTAATTAATTAAGTGTTGTAATAATTAGTAAGTAGATTACTTGTTATTCAATTTGCTTATGTAATAATTAATTAGTTTGTTAGTTAGTTAACTAGTCGGTTTGTATTATTCATTCGGACCCTCCGTCGAGAGGGCATATGTTGCAATAAGGGTGCGTGTGTGTGTGCATGTCTTCCAACCCCACGTCTTTCTCCATTTTACTTACCCGCTTTCGATGGTTAGTTTAGGGCACATTTCAATTAGCATACCTTATGCTTTGCATGTTTGCATCCATTTATCTGTCTTGCATGCACCGGGCTCAGCGCATCATGCTAACTGCATTGTATTTCAATTCCAATTTGAATACATGTATCAAGTGTAGCATTCACATGCCATTCTAGATAGCCGAGCCTATTTTAGTTGTATTGTTGCATGTGTTGCATTAGCAATTTTAACATGAACTAGGATCATGCATGATTTCTAACTAGTTCCTTGTTTTGGCTCGGAGTACACTATGAGTGTTTACGCTTTAGCATACTGCATGTGTGTTATTGATTGCCATGAAAGCATGCTTACCATGAGGCTAACCGCTCGCTTATCTGATATAACTGCCTGAATGCCTGTAGGTGAAGGTTGGATTGCTTGAATTGGAATAATTCATTGAAATCCCTGATTTAGCCTACTTGCGAGTAGCACTTACAAACCATTTTCACAAACGAACATGCAATGTTTTGTTCCAAATTAGGCGATCTAGTCTATACGTATATACTGTGCACATCACGTAGTAAGATTAGCTAATTAACCAGAATAAGAACACATGTGTTTTCAAAAACAAGATATCATGCTTAGTACAGGCCGATCTTTGATCGGGCGAGCGGGGATGCTCATTGCATGACCTTCCCCTCTTGTACCCAAGTTCCTGAGCCGAGGCAACTTTGGTGATGACGGACACGTGGCCTTAGGCACGAGTCAGGGTTTCCTAAATTTCCCCCAAAACAAAATATTTAGGTGGCGACTCTGTATCTGGCAAAGCAGCCCATGTTTGGCACTTCTTTATAAAAATTAGTTTTCCAAAATGATTTGCCGGATTTGGACTCTTTGGTGATTTATCAGTCTTGCATTGCACTTTGCGAGATCAGATTCAGAACCGTGACATTTGAGTCCAAACTATAGTAGTAAGCCTTGATTCGGGTGCGTCTACAACCCCTTGTTGGCTTGAGTGTGAAATTGAGGCACTTGTGCTTAATGGTTTTAATCCTCTTTTGAGGGTTTCTACTAACCAATGGCATGAGGTCTCTTTCATGCTCATGGCGGTTGTGGTTTAAGCCCTCTTTCCATTAGAGGACGCTCACCTTTTGGACTAATCAATTAAAGAATGGATTGGTAATCTAAAATGAGTAAATAAAACATGAACAAGTGAAAGAGGCAAGATAAATCATCTTTTGTGTTGCATTGCATGTGTTCGAATTGGACGTTAATTCAAACACGAGAAAAATGGGACGTTTCATACTCAATGTGATGAAACGTGCCACTTTTCTTGGTCACCGTCACCCTTGATCATGCATGATAGGGTGGTGGTTGTTTTGGTCCTGTTTGTGCATTTATTAACTTGTGCAAGCTTGGCTCCTTAGCCATCATGAATTTAAAATGCTTGGTTGATGGTTTGAGGGCCGAGAATTACACTCCTTTGAACTTGTGTAATGATAAGGAGAGTAACAATGCACACAAACCTTGAGAATACATTGTTTTGCCTCTGTTTGCTCTCTATTGCAACAAAAAAAGGAAGTTCAGGGAAGGGGTGGCCGACCGGCCACCAATAGTAGCTGACCAGTCACCAGCAGTAGCCGATCAGCCGCTAATGGTAGCCGACAGCCACCATTGGTAGCCGACCGGCCAGAAATGAAATTTTGCACAAGTGTGTTTCTGAGTTGGAGCAGAGGTGTTTTAGAAGTTGGCAGCACTGTTGGTGTTCAAACGGGTGCAAACAGAGGCATCTGATGGCAAGACAATGACATTTTCGGGTGGAGCAACTGAGCATGCATGCGTCCCTTGCCTTCAAGGCCATTTAATCGCTTTGGTTAGCTTAGAATAGCTAGTTAACTCAAATGTTGTACTTAATTAGTTAGTGTAACTAATTCTTCAATTTCAGTTTGTAATATTTAGCTAGCTTAGAATAGTTAGTTAATTTATTTCAATTGTTGTAATAATTAGCTAGAATAGTTAATTAGTTTCAATTTGTAATAATTAGTTTAATTAGCGTAGTGTAGACGTCCCCGAACGCCCCGGGAGGATAAGTCCCGTTCTGTTCATTTTGGGCTCACTACAAGTTCGGACTCTCAAATTGTCACGGTTCTTAATTTGAACCAAAGAGTCCAAATCCAGCAAATTGTTTTGAGAAAACAGATTTTGAAAGAAGTGTCAAACATGGATTGCTTTGCCAGATACAAAGTCGCCACCTAAATGTTTTATTTTGGGGAAATTTAGGAAACCCTGACTCGTTTGCCTAAGGCCACGTGTCCGTCATCACCAAAGTTGCCTCGGCTCGGGAACTTGGGTACGATTGGGGAAGGTCACTTCGTGAGCACCCCCGCTCGCCCGATCAAAGATCGGCCTCTACTAACCATGATATCTATTTTTGGAAACATTATGCGTTCTTATTCTGGTTATTAGCTTAGATTTACTATGTGATGCGCACAGCATACAAGTATAGACTGGGTCGCCTGAATTGGAACAAAACATTTCATGTTTGTTTATTTGAAAATGGTTTGATGGTGCTACCCGCAAGTAGGCTAAGACGTGGATTTGCCACCCTCGGGTGGGCTTAGAGAAAACATGATTTTGCCACTATCTAGTGGGCTTAAAACTCGCAGTCAATGCATTTATTCCAATTCAAATAATCCAACCTTCACCCACAAGCATTCAGGCAGTTATATCACATAAGCATATAGCCTCATGGTAAGCATGCTATCATGGCAGTCACTCACACACATGCAAGGATGCTAAAGCATAAACACTTACCGAGTACTCCAAGCCAAAACAAAAGCTATGTTAGAAATCCATGCATGATCCTAACTATACAAAAATGCCTAATGCAACACATGCAAAATTCAACTAAGATAGGCTCGACTATTCTAAAGATGGCATGCGAAATGCTACAACTAACATGTATTCAATTTGGAATTGAGATACAAATACAGTTAGTATGATGCGCCGAGCCCGGTGCATGCAAGACAGATGAATGAATGCAACACATGCTATCATACTGTATGCTAATTGAAACATGCCCTAATCTAACCATCATAAGCTGATAAATAAAAGGGAGAAAGACGTGGGGTTGGAAGACATACATCACACACACGCACACTTATTACAACATTGCCCTCGCGCAGAGGGTCTGAATAAACAATACAGTCCCAAATGAATAAATAATACAGTCCCGAATAAATACAGAATCCTAATTAATTAACAAATTAATCTAGGAAAGCAGTAAATTGGCACGCAAATCCATGGACCACCTCAGCTTTGTTCCAAATGATGAATGATGCATGCTCGGGTTGCCTTGTGCGGAGAATCCCTTGCGATGCCCCGGTTTGCCTCTGTTTGCAATTATTCTTGGGATGCGTGCCAGGCTCCGGAAGGTTGCTGATTTCTGATTTGCTGCAACAGAGAGCAACAAAGGGGCATGGCAAAGTATTTTCACATATGTATGCATGACTACTCTTCAGGGAGTGTAGTCCTCGATCCTCGTGCCACCAATCACGCATCTGGATGCATGATGGCCGAGAAGTCGAATTGCATGACTCAATATGAAATGAATGCTCATATGGACACAACAAGGCCTAGACTCCATCATGGATAATCCGGAGTGTTGGCGACCGGGAATTGAGACACGTTCCGTCACTTGGAGTACGAAACGTCCCTCGTTTCCCGTGCTTGGGCTAACTCTTATTCCAAGCACAATGCAATATGCATGACATGCATGAATGCAATCCTAACATGCAACCTAGCATACGCAATGCTATGAAATGGCACACACAATGCACGATGTAACGAGGCATACATAATGCTCTAACATACAACCTTGCATACGCAATGCTATGAAATGAAATGGCATACACAATGCACAATGGACTTACACTAACATGAGTGGACCTCAGCCACACTCACATCAGTAGCCATTAGGCGAAAATGAGACTCTCAAAATGCGTGCACGCATGCACGCAAACCGAGGACCGAACCTAAGGCATAACATGTAACTCTAGCAAGGCATGGCAAGGGATGCAAGATGGCATGCAAACTCACAAATTCCAGTACTGAAATATGATGCTAAACAGCCCCGAAACATGGAAAAATGGCACCCGATGCATGAGATGAAACCCAAAACTCGAAACTAGGCACATGGAATGACTTATAGCTATACAAAGCATGCATTATTTGATCATGAAGCATGAAGACAGAGCCAAGGCAGTCCCAAAACATGAACATTTCCAGTTCAAAGCATGGCCAAAAGATGCTAGCATGGTGGACAAAATAGCATGCAATCTTGACTAGCAATCATGGTTTACATGGCAAGTATATGAAGCAAATGTAATCTCACCAAACCAGAAAAAATCAATGAATAAATCATGTGAAAATAGGCCCAAATAACCACTGATATGCAACCATGGTATGCAAAAATAATGAGTTACTTTGGAGGGCCATGCAAGGAGTTATTAAGCACATGCAAGGTAGACATTTAGCATGGCATAACAAACTATGAAAATCAAATATGGTAGTCCTAAAACTCACCAAATTGACCTTGGAAAGTGACTTCGAAGCATGCAAGATAGGGTCTCTTTGGAAGGCCAAAAAGGCCACCAAACAAGAGAAAGAGGGAGGGGGTCACCCCCCTCTAATATTGGCTCTCAAAATAGTGTTCCAGCCACTGAAAATCCACTGGATTTCAGTGGCTAGAAGGCCAAACAAAGCATGCAATTGGGGCTTAGGTGTAAAGCTCAAAACAAGGGACAATCAAGCATACAAGGAAGCATGTGACCTCAATTAAAATAATTCCCTTAATAAAACATGAAAATGACATCAAAAAAAGCCTTTTTACAGTTTATAACAAGTCTCACAAATGAACATAAATAGGGCTAATCTATCATGCAAAAATGGCCCTAAAATAGAGAATAGAGACAAGGGACAGCAGCTGGCCCCAAACAGTGAAGAGCCCTTCAACAAAGTTGAAGAGGGGCTCAAAATGAAGCACTTTACAGTTTACATAAAGTCTCAAAAATGAACAAAAGTGAGGCTAAATCAGCATGCAAGAAAAAGGCCTAAAAGAGGGATAAAGAGGCAAGTGGTAGCAGCTGACCTCAAACAGAGGAGAGCCCTTCAACAAAGTTGAAGAAGGGCTCAAAAAAAGACATTTCACAGTTTATGACCAAGTCCAAAATAGTTCAAAAATAAGCCTAAAATATCATGCAAAAATATACCTAAAAGAGAGTTTAAACACAAAGGGGGAGGAGGAGACCTCAAACAGAGAAAGACCCTTGATCAAACATGGAGAAGAGCTCTAAATATGACTATTTTCAGTTTGGGTCGGAGCCCAAAAATTCAAGCAACAAAGGCTAAGAAAGCATGCAAAATAGAGCTAAAAGAGAGGGAAAAGAGACTTACACTTGTAGCCTAAGTCTTCAACAATTTTTGGTCCAAGAAATGGTGCTCCTAGCCTCTGGAAATCAGCTTCAAAGTGCTGGAATGGAGGGTGGAGGTGTGGTGCTATGAGTGGTACTGTAAAGGGGGCAAGAACTTTAGGGTTTGAAGGGTTTGGAAGAGAGGGAGAGAGAGAGTTGTATGCAAGGCTCAAAACAATTTTTGTAACCCTCAAACATGAAGGAAGGGTGCCGGTTATATAGAGGAGGAGAGTGGAGGAATGGGGGGGAAAATCAAATTCAAATTTTCCCCCCAAAAGGCAGCCCCCCAAATACAAAATCTGGGAAAAAACAGAGGGTACAGCTGGAAGGCACTTGGAGAGAGGATTCTGGCCGGCCAGGTTCAAAAGGTTTAGGTGGCCGGCCGGCCAGGGGTCGAAAGGGTCAATGAAAATAGGTGGCCTCCCATGTGTGCACAACACAAATATGCGGTCAAAACCCAGGAAATGTGAACTAGGAGAGAGAAAAGCCAACTTTTTAGAGGGGTTCAAAAGGGTCAAGGACAATTACTGGCCGGCCTATACATATTGGTGGCCTCCCAGGTGTGTACAACACAAATATGGGGTTTAGGGCTAAAGAAAGTGGCCCCGGGGTGGTCAACATTAGCTTTTTAGTGAGGAAAACGGGCGACGGAGAGCGATGAAGAAATAATGCTGGCTTTTCAGAACAATTGCTGGCCTCCCACCCTCCTACAAGCTTCCTAACAATGAAAATAATGTCTCCACCAAAAATGAACCAAAACGGATGCAAAGCGAAGGTTCGGGGACCGAAACACGCGGCCTAAGGGCCCCGAAAACAGGCTGTTAAGCACCGGAGGTGGCGTTCGACCACGAAGTTGGTCTCTCGAGCCACAGTGTCCCCCAAAAGGGAGTAAATAAGATGTGTGCCGAAAACCAGAGCAAACAGAGGTGGTTAGGCGGTCCCGAACCGAGGCACACGGCCGTCGGCTCCGAAAAACTAGAAACTGGGCTCCAAACGAGAAAAATGGCCTACGACCACGAAACGTAGCCTACGGCCACTGAGAGATGATCTACGAGACCTCTCCCTCCCTTTGAGAAGAGAAAACAGAGAAAACAGAGCCTGGTTCACAAACCGAGGCAAGGCACGAAAGAGTCCGGAAGTCCGGAGGCAAGGCTTACAGCCGAGACTCTGAAACTTCTAAACGAGCACAATATGCAATATCACCGAGCGCTCAATCAGTGACGTCTGAGTCTTAAAGTCGGTCAAAAATGAGGTGTCTACACGTAGCTAGTTAGCTTATTTATTCAGACCCTCCTTCGTGAGGGCATAATGTTGTAATAAGTGTGCGTGCGTGTGTGCATGTCTTCCAACCCCACGCCTTTCTCCCTTTTATTTAATAGCTTTCAATGGTTAGATTAGGGACATTTTCAATTAGCATACCTTATGCTTGAATGTTTGCATCCATTCATTTGTCTTGCATGCACCGAGGCTCGGCGCATCATTCAAATTGCATTGTAATTTCAATACCTCTTTGAATACGTGTTTAATCGCATGTTATCAAATTGAATCATATGTCATATTAGTAGCTGAGCCTATTAATTTCATATTGCATGTGTTGCATTAGGCATCTTGTATAGCTAGGATCATGCATCTTTCTAACTAGTTTTTATTTTGGCTTGGTGTACTCGGTAAGTTTTTATGCTTTAGCATACTTGCATGAGTGTGATTGCCATGTTGCCATGTTTAGCATGCTTGCCATGAGGCTATGTGCTTAAATGCTAAACTGCATGAATGCCTGTGGATGAAGTCTTGTTGGTTGAATTAGAACAATTCAATGATTGTAAGTTTTAAGCCCACTCTGTTGAGTGGCAAAATCATGTTTTAAGCCCACTTAAAGTGGCAAATCCGCATCTTTTAAGCCCACTCGAGAGTAGCAAATTCAAACCATTTTTGAGAACAAACATGAGTTGAATTCATTCCAAGTCTTGCAACTAGTCTATACTTGCTTGTGTGCATCACATAGTAAAGTTAGCTAATAACCGGAATAAGAACACATGAGTTTTATAAAACAACATATCGTGATTAGTAGAGGCCAATCTTTGATCGGGCAAGTGAGGGTGCTCAATTCATGACCTTCCCCCCTCGTACCCAAGTTCCCGAGCCGAAGCAACTTTGGTGATGACGGACACGTGGCCTTTGGCACGAGTCGGGGTTTCCTAAATTTTCCCAAAATAAAAATATTTAGGTGGCGACTCTGTAATCTGGAAAAGCAGTCCAATTTTGGTGTTATTTGATTTAAAATCGATTTTCCAAAAAGATTTGCCGGATTGAACTCTTTAGTGTTTATCAGTTTCACATTGCACTTTGTGAGATTAGATTTTGAACCGTGATTGGAGTCCGAACTGTAGGACCAATTCGAGCTTTCGAAAGGGGGCGCGAAAAAGTCGAGCTACAGTTTCTGGAAACTCTGCTAGGGATTTAGAGAACTTGACTCGAACTCATGATATGTTATTTTATCTGCACTTATGTGTTTTTTTGCATTTCATTTGTATTGGTGCGCTTAAGTCACAGTGGTTGCCATCTGCTATTCCTGAACGGTTTGCCGAAGGCTTGCTTGGAAAAGCTCACCAAAAGGCTGACCGATTGCGGGCTCTGCCACGATGGGAACACAACCCTTGGATCTGGACTACCACTGTACCATTTGATCCTTCTTTCACTTCTCGATATTAGGAGCGAGAGGTATATTAGGTGGTCTTGTTGAGGCACCCTTTTTAACCAATCGACCTAGTTGTATATCGGAAGCCTTAAAGACTGTTCCAAACTAGGATAGATTGCTTACCTGAATGCAAGATTTGTTTGAAACCGCTTGTTTCCGTAGTGAACCCCTAATTCCTAACGAAATTAGGACAGGGTAACCTTATCCCATCATACGGGTGTTTTGGCTCTCACTTGCTTGATACGTGCTTTTAGAGTGAATTTCTGCAGGAATGAATGTATCAGTTGCAAGTCTGGGTATCAGTTTGGGGTTATCAGTTTGAGGGTATCAGTTTGAGGCAGAAATCAGTGTTTGAACACAGTTGTCCAGCTTGTGATTACAATTGCGTGTTGTTTCTATCTGAGCTGAGGTGCTGTGCGTTTTCTGATTTTTGTTTCTTTTGCTTTATTTTTCTTTTTGCAAGGTAGTGTTTCACAATTACTTCAGACGAGGCTGTTACCCCCCGAGCATTCTGGACCAGAGTAAGGCGGTTTTACTAATCTGAGGATCTTATTAGAGGACAGCTAGTGTTTGCTTCATTACCTCCAGTTACAAGACGGAGGGCAGTCAGGTATAGAGTACCAGCACAGCAGTCGCCAGTTCGGTCACTATCTACTTCACATGTGCTCAGTCGGGCCTAGTTATCTGCTTCAACTTCGGAAAGGGACTACACACCAGTTCTGACAGCTCAGCATCCTACAGTAAACATGGAGAACATGCTCCACCAACTTCAATAGACCATTGAGGCAATGCAGCTAGACGCTGCTCGCCAAGCGGAAGTTACCGCCCGCCAAGCGAAAATTGCAGCCCAGCAGGCTGAGTTAATCGCCAAACTACAGCAACAACAGCTGCAACAAGCAGCAGCTTCTACTTCGTATCCACCCCCAGCGAGGGTTCCAATACCCGGGGTTACAACTAATGTCCAGGAAAATACGGACATTCCGGCAAAGCCAGTTCTACCCCAGACTTCCAAAGCACCGGTCTACCTAACAGAGGCACCGTTTGAGTTTGAGGTCAACCCTACTGCTCTGAAAGTGAGGAAGCGCTAGAAGCTTTTTAAACGAGCTCAAGGTGTCAATTTAATCCCAGATATAGAGGACGGCTATACAGATTCTGTGGTGACACTGTCGGATAGGTTTAAAATGCCACATATAGACCGCTTCGATGGCTCGGGTGATCCCATGGTCCACTTGCAGCTATTTTCAGACATTTTGTGGCCGATAGGCCTATCCATACTACAGAAGTTATCCCTCTTTGGTCAGACCATGTCAGGTATCGCGGCCATCTGGTACGCTAAACTCGAGGATTCTATAAAGAGGAATTGAGAGGAAATGGCTGAGGCCTTCGTACTGTAGTACTCCTACAACACAGATCGAGGTCACAACTCGTGATCTCAAAGAAACCCGCCAAGAGAAGAAGGAGGAATTATCTGATTTTGCAACCCGGTAGAGGGCCAAGGCCTCCATGATAACAACCCGACCCGCCAAGAAGGACCAAATCTAAATAGTTGTCCGTAATCTACAACCGAGGCTGCTGCAGAAAATGATAGTCATACCTCTGTCAACATTTGCCGACCTCCATGAAATAAGGGTGCAAATAGAGGATGCAATGAAGCAGGGTCTGATAGACCATGAGAAAGAGCAGCCCAAGAGAGCTTTTACACGCAGTTCCAATGTGGCTACGAGTAGCAGTGCAGTTGCAAGGACCTCTGATGTTGGTATGGTCACCACCACACCGAAAATAGCCACTCTCTTTGCTTTCGACAAAACCCCACAAACCCTGAAACACTAACCCTGAGGCCAGAGGGTTTTCACTCCACTCTATATGTCTCTATCTGTAGCCTTAAGGGTCCTGATCAAAAAAGGGCATCTGAAGCCCCTAGAGCCGCACCCATTGCCTAATCCCCTCCCTTCTACACACAACCCGGCCAAATACTGCACCTTCCACCAGCAGCATGGTCATGATACCGACCTATGCTTTAGATTGCGTCATGAGATTCAGGATCTCATTGACAACAAAGTGATAGCGCCTCCTCAAAAGCCTAACATCACTATGAATCCTCTCCCATCACATAACCAAGACCCTTCACCTAGGAAAATAAACCTTATCAAAACACTGGCCGTCCCGTACAATCCTAGTACATATATCACCCCCACCCACCTTCCCAAGCCGGTGCTTTTTATCCCAGAAAGCACAAATCTGTGCATGATGAACGCGTCCATATCCCAAACCAAACCTATGATGGTAACCATGGTAGATAAAGGCATAATGGCCTTATTAGAGGATGGGAATGTCAATGCAATGCTTGAGGGCCCTGTGGATTTATCTGAGGAGGAATACAACCCCTGCCGCTATATTGCGCCAGCCGATCAGGCTAAGCTAGAGTTGGAGTTACCGACAAGAATAGAGGTGAATGTGGTCTAGAAGGATGGACCTAGCCAGGGATTGGATGACTTAGCTAACCTTGAGGAGGACATCGGTAATCTGTAATTTTTCGATGAGCAGGATTCAGGGGATTTGCAAATTAACTGGTTTGATATGAACGGATCAACGGATAATACGGGGTGGCTCAATGATGAACCGGATGTTGATGAGGGGTCTCAACCAAAGTAGGAATAGCTGGAAACAGGAACTGTTGCAACGACCGAAATGGTCGGCAACAAGGGAACGTTGCCGGAGAGCACCGAAACTAAGAATTTTGCTCAAGAATTGAGTAGCATTTGTACAGCCGATACAGAGCGAGAGACTGCATTGAAGCAGTTCGAACACGAAAGAACTGAGAATGATCAGAAGGCTAGAAAAGCCAAAGGCCCTGCGGGGATTGACTGTGATGTGGATGCGGGAATATTTACAACGGAACTAGACAGTTGCTTGTCGGTTGCTGGAGGAATTTTGTGGGAAGATGATGATTTGCATCTTGCCCACACGGATGAAGATTGGGGACAGAATCTGCCAGATGATACTTGGTATTCCGAAGAAGTGGATCACATGACTCGGAGCGGGTGGTATTTTAAGCCCCCACACCTGGACCAACCAGAAACATCTGGAAAAAATAAGGAAACAGAAAGACAGAAGGAGAAATTGCTAGAAGAAGAAGCTGTACTGATATAGCTAAAGAAGATTCAAGCAGACATATTCATTTGGGGATTGCTCATTGCTTCACGGGTGCACAGACAAGCCGTCCAATCAGCAATGGATAAGGCTAAGCTCTCTATCGACACAACCCCCGAGCAGTTAGTGGGACTGGTCTTCCCGGGAGGCGCCTCGCCAACCTTGACCTTCTCAGATAAGGAATTGCCACCTGAGGGCTCTAAGCATAACAAACCACTATACATCTCTGTTGAATGTAAACAAAAGTGGATACCAGTCGTCTTGGTTGACACCAGGTCTGCAATTAATGTGTGTCCGTCGCGCACGACCTATGCTATTGGCTTGAAGCCAGCAGACTTTCTACCAACGGCCCAGGTGATTCGGGTTTATGACAACACAAGTCGGGAGGTGATAGGGACAATTTGGATCAGAACACAGGTTGGCCCAGCGCAACAGGATATTGAGTTTCACATCCTGGATGTTCCAACCACTTTTAACTTACTCCTTGGACAGTCGTGGCTGCACCAAGTGACAGCTGTCTCTTCCACTCTGCATCAGATGTTGAAGTACCCCCATGGGAAGGGGGTAGCCATTGTTTTTGGGAACTCATCAATCCATCCTCCGCCCGAGGTCACCACGCCAGTACTGGAAATTGTGCACGGCGATAAAGATGTTTCCTTGTTTAGATTTACCTTGGCTGAGGCCCGGGTGGTGCAAAATATATTGGCTGTTGATGAGGGTTTGTAGGTCAGTGCTCAATCAGTCTACCTCATGAATAAGCTATAACATGTACCCGAAATGAGATTGGGAAGGAGCGGCCGGAAGGGCATTGCTGCATTGGCCGAAGTGCTACATAACCCTCATACATTTGGTCTAGGCTACAGGCCTACCAAAGATGACTGGGTAAAAAAAGGGAAGGAAATGGCAGGAAGAGTGTAGACACCCCATTTTTGACCGACCTTAAGACTCAGACGTCATCGATTGAGCGCATGATGATGGTGCTTGTTGTGCTCGTTCTAAGGTTTCGGAGTTTCGACTGAGAGCCTTACCCCCAGACCTTGGGACCATTTTGTGCTTTGCCTCGGTTTGCGAACTAGGTCTTGCTTTTTCTTCCCGGAGGGAGGGAGAGGTCTTGTAGACCATCTCTCAGTGGCCGTAAGCTACTTTTCGTGGTCGTAGACCACTATTCCCGTTTGGAGACCAGTTTTTGATTTTCGGAGCCGTCGGCCGTGCTCCTCGGGTCGGGACCGCTTAACTTTCTCCGTTTGCTTCGTTTTTTGGCACACACCTTGTTTCCTCTCTTTAGAGGGACACTGTGGCCCGGGAGACCACCTTCGTGGTCGCACGCCACTTTCGATGCTTAGCAGTCAGTTTTCGGGGCACCCGGCTGCGCGTTTTGGCCCCCGAACTCTCGTTTTGCATCCGTCTTGGTTCATTTTTGGCTTGGACCTTGTTTTCATTGTTTGGAAGGTGGTGCAAGGGTGGGAGACCGCCTTTTCTCCTTGGACACCACTTTTCCCCTGCCGGCCGATTTTCTTGTCAGGTAACTGGTCTCCCTCATTTTTGGGCCACAATTGTTGGTCTCCCACCACACCATTAGCTTGCATTCAGTTGAGAGACCACCAAATGGGCTGGCCAACCACCTTTTTTTGACTTTACCCTTTTGAACTGGTCGGCTGACCAGGGGAAGTGGTCGGCCGACCACCTGAACTGGTCGACCTACCTCGCTCAGTCTTGTCTCTGTGAGTTGTTGCCAGCTGTGCCAGCTGGAAGGCACAGAATGGATCCTCCATATGGAGGATCTTCAAGCTTGTTTTTTGGATTCTTTGAGAAGCTTTGGACCCTCTTGGCTATAAAGGAGGGCCTCCCCCTCCTTTGTGAAGGTTCTGAATTTGGCTGAAGCATACACACATACATCCCCCCATTGTCTCTATATTTTGTGTTCAAAAGTGCTAAGTTCTTGCCCCTTTGGAGGACTTTGTGAAACAGAACTGGAAAGAGCTGGCTAAGGCCTTTATTGCTCAATACTCCTACAATACACAGATCGAGGTCACAACTCGTGATCTCGATGTCACTCGCCAAGAGCCAAAGGAGAGTTTCTCAGAGTTCGTGGCTAGATGGAGAACAAAGGCCTCAATGATGACTACAAGGCCTTCCGACAAAGATTAGATCATGATTATTGTTCAGAATCTACATGGCAAGCTGTTGCAAAAGATGGTCGTCCTACCTCTGTTTACCTTTCCAACCCTTCATGAAACGGGGGTTCAAATCGAGGATGCCATCAGACAAGGAATCTTTGTGGAAGATGATGAGCCTTTGCGGAAGAATGTTGCTCGCAGTTCCAATGCTACTACTGATGGTAACACAGCTGCAAAATGCTCAGAAGTAGACTCTATCACCACTTCCTTCAATGGCCAAAAACCCGCCACTTCAAATCGGCCCCAAGCCCGAAAGTTCAATCCTCTTTACATGAGTCTCTCTCAAGCTTTGAAAAAGCTGCGAGAAGAAGGGCACCTAGAACTCCTAGAACCCCAACCTCTTCCAAATCCTCTTCCACCAAGATATGACCCAGCTAAATACTGTGCCTATCATCAACAACATGATCATGATACGAACCGTTGCATTCGCCTCCTTCATAAGATTCAGAATCTTACTGACGAAGAGACCCTAGCTCTACCCAAAAGACCTCAGGTTAGTACTGACTCGTCACCTCCCCACGTCAACCTCATCCATATACTACCATCCACCTTCGACCCCAGCACCACCCAAGCCTGAGGTGTTCATTCCGGAAAACATGGACTTATGCATGATAGGTGCACCTGAACTCCAATCATCTCAAATCCGTAAACCCACTACTTCTAAGTTGATGAGAATGATTGAAGATCTTCAAAGAACTGTGACAGATCTGGCCTCCGGGACATTGGCTCCATCATCGGCCACATCACATGCTAGGAGTTTCACGACAAAAGGCCCCCCAATCTTGGGACAGGTTGTATTGGAAGAAGGCCAATCCCTTGGCAAAGTGGAGGCCAGTGGTAAGAACAAGGTAGGGGTAGGCATTGATCCCTATGAACACCTTCTGTGGGCTGTGGAGGCTTTGAAAGCGGAAGGGCTAAACAAACAGCAAGTGCTCGCAGTTGTTGCATAGATTGTGGAGGATACTTTCGTCACTCAGAATGAAAGCAGTTCGAAGCAAGGGGAAAACTGGAAGAAGGGTCGTCGTACCAGAAACAATCTTTTGAGCTCTAATCCTGCACTCGGAAGAGATCAGCAAACCAGACCAGCACCTGCCAATCCCTTTGCTGGTGTGTCCAGCAAAAATCTAGAAACTTTAAAGTACCAACCCCGAGGTCAGAGGGTCTTCCATGCCCTCTATATGCCTTTGTCCAAGGCTCTCCAAATCCTTGTTGGACATGGCCATCTCAAACCCCTTGAGCCTCGGCCTCTCCCGAATCCTCTTCCGGCTACGCATGATGCTGCCCAGTACTGTGCTTTCCATCAACAAACCGGTCATGGCACCGACAATTGCTTTCGTCTTCGCCACTACGGGCAAGGTTTGATTGACAATGGGGTCATTGCAGCGCCAAGCTCGGCAAAGTCTATCGGCACTGGATCGATGAACTTGGGGGAGAATGTGACCATGTGATCGGGGGATGAACCAGCTTCGGGTGGCGCTCGATTTACTCCAGATGTGGAAATGGCACGTACTGTTTTGAGCAATATGCAAATACTAGTTTTTGTACTTTCTAACTTGGATATTGGGTCAGTTTTGTTGTTTTGTATATAGTCAGTCTTTTTGTACTGAGTCAGTCGGGTCTGTCTTGTTGTATCGAGTCAGTCCTGTTGTGTTAGAGTCGGGTGATTCCGGGGGTGTTACCTCGGACATCACTATCTTGTTTTGTGTTTGTCTTTTTGCTTTTCTTTTGAGTCTGTTTCTGCCTTGGAGCCAGTTATGCCAACAGATCTGAATGAAGCAGCAGTGATTTTCACACTCTTGTGTTTGCTTCTGCCTTGCGCCAGTTGTGCCAGAAGTTTGAATGAAATGGCAGTGCATTTCACCTGCTCTTTTGCGCCTTTAAGTCATTGGATTGACCTAAGTTTTTCAAAACTTTTCGAACAATGTGTTGAAAACAAAGAGAAAGGAATTCCTCGGGATTTGTAAAAATTTGATCAAGTGAGAGAAAGAGAGGCATGCTAAGCCCTTAATGATTGAGATCATGTTTGTTAATGTGAGTACTGAGAAGGATCCTGGCTTGATCCAGATTGGTTCTGCATTGTCTTCGACGCGAGCGATTAGTCGCTTTCTTAAAAGATTTCAAAAAATGTTTTGCGTGGTTCTACGAAGACCTGTGTGGAATCGCTTTTGAGATTGTGCAGCTTAGGATCGCTCTCAGCCTCAAGACTCAACCCTTTTGCTTCCAAACCTTGAACCTTAATTTAGAATGTTCAACGGTCAACCACAATGTAAGGCCCACGTGGCCGGATCAGAAGCAGCCCATGAACTAGGGGCGAGAATATTAGATGTGATCAAAGGAAGCTTGCGAAGCTAGATCAAAAGCAGCCCTTGAACTAGGGGCAAAAATGTCAGATACACTCGAAGAGTCAAAGATGAGTCTTTTCTGCAAACCAAGGAAGACTAGCAAGAATGCCAAATCCCAGAAAGGGGAAAGAAGAAAGTATTGCTGAAGAACAACCAAGTTCCTATCCACAACACTAGGGGCAAATTCACCCTCTATTGGATGGACTTCTACATCATCAGCAAATAGCAGCCATTCTCTTGGATTCAGATGGCTCCGAGATCTCAAACCATTCAACATGGACAAAGCTAAACTTTTACCCTTGAGAGGCTCGCTGGGCCGAAAACCCGAAAGGGCGACCCAGGCAAAAGTTAGAGCAAAAAAAAGAAGAAAAAGAACAAAAAAAAAAAAGAAAAATGCAAAGAATAAAAAAAAAGAAAATGAAGAAAATGAAAGGAAAAGATGAAAAAGAAAAAGTAGAAAAGAAAAGAAGAACAAAGCTCGCAAGGTTGAAAACCCAGAAAGGGCGGCCTTGGCAAAAGTTAGAGCGCAAAAGGAGAGGTTAATACCCGAGTGTACCTTACCCCCGAACTACGTAAGGCTTGATTCCCATGTTTGGGATACGTAGGCAACTTCATTCTGAAGTCCAGTCGTAAAACACTTCAAATTTGACTGTGTCCATGTGATGGTTTTCGGCATTTTGTCTTCTCTGTATCTGAGAATTTAGTTATAATTCTCACTGTGAGGATTGGTTACCATGTGCTACGGCGCTATTCAGACTAGGGGCAACTTTCCGTTGCCGTGCAGTGCTGCGGTGCTATTCAGACTAGAGGCAACTTTCAGTTGCCATGCCGTGCCGTTCAAACAAGGGGCAATTTTTCATTATTTTGGATCTGAGGTTGTGCATCTCAAGAGTAAATTCTGCGCTCGTTGAGCAGTGGCCATTTGTAAAAATAGTTTTGAGAATTTTTAATGAAGTTGACTAATTTTCTCGAAAATTACTCCATTTTTCCAAAACTGGACCATTTCTTGGACCCAAAAAAGGAAAATTTTCAGTGCTCATAACCTGACTTGCATGATTTCAAATCAGAAAATCGAACAAGCATGTTAATCTAACTCTCATTTTGGTTAAAATTGTTTTAGTAAAAAGCCAAAAACAAAAACTGGTCAAAATGATAAACTAGGGGCACAGTTGAGTTAGGTTTTCTGTCTTTTCCCCATTGCCAACATACTCGCCAAGAAGGGCACTCATACTTGCCGGAAAAGGGTACCACTGAAGCTAACCACAAAAGGGCAGAAAGCTCTCACATCCTCTAAGCAGCGAGGTATCGAGCCAAGTGTGAAGCATGAACTGGAACGGATCAAGATATTCCACTCCCTCATCTTGATAGATCTGATCACGTCCAAAACTCCCCAGTTGTAGCGCAACCCCTCTGTGGGAGAAATTCACTATTGTGAACAAGAACAAGAATATGGTAGAATACCAGGGGCAAGAGCCCACAACTTCTTGCTTATCCATCAACCACCCAAGGGAGGGATAAAAAATGAGAGATTGAAGAATAGAGAGATGTGCGCTGAGAGAAAAAGTGAGGAAAAGGGCTTTTTCAGAAAAATAGAGCTTGAGGGCCGAGTGATGTGAGAATCACAAGTGAGAAAGGGTGGGAAACAATACCCGGAGAAATTGGCTCCTCGTGCACCGAGAGGTGTCTTGCCTTTATAACACAGCTGAGTGTTGTGTTTGTGTGTTTTTGTTTGTTTCGATTCTTGTTTTGAGTCGTTTGAGTGTCAATAGATGTGTTTAGGTTCTTTTACCTTGTTTTTCCTTTGTTGAGTTGTGTTTAGGTTGTTTTACCTTGTTTTCCCTTTGTTGAGTTATGTTTAGGTTGTTCTACCTTTTGTTTTCCGTTGTTGAGTCGTTTTGGCTGTGGTCAGTTATAGGCTCAATACCCGGTTGAGAACCCTTTTCTCATCTCGCTTTCAAAAAATTGTTTTGTGCTCAGAGTGCCGTGCCATTCTCCACATTTGTGCAAAACAGAATTTGTTCTTTCATAAAACCGCAGGGTTCAACCCAGGTCATATGAGAACAGTAAAAACCAGGACCTATCTAAAGCTATGAATGTTCCGGGCTACAAAGCAAAAGAAAAGAGGGAAAATTTGGAGCGACTGAGCTTGTTTCAGCTTCTGCAAGTTTTGTCACTGCATCCCATATGTTCGGAATGAGCTATGTGCCGAGTAAACCAAATACTGTGTTATGAGCTGCATGTTCAGAACGTGCAGTGTGATGATACGAGCTGTGTGTTCAAAGTGAACAGAATACTGTGTTGATTGTTTCACTATTTCAGGCCAGAATGGCGATCAGAAGTGCTGTCCCTAAGTACCATTCCCCGTCAAAGTTATCTTGGCTGTGTTTGCAATGAGTTCCTAGGAAAAGTTATGAATATGATCAGGACGAAAAACGGCATTTGTGGTTTCTACATGCAGATGTTGCTCCTTGTCAGCATTTCAGAACCTTTATACTGTGAGTTGAAGGTAAGTATTTGAAGAATACAGGGGAGATCCCCGTCAGAGTAAAGCGGTTTCCCGCCACTCACTCCATAAGGTGCTTTCTAAAGTGTCGCTTTGTTTGTTTATTGCATTCCCTAAACATCATGCTCTACATTGCTTGTAACATGTACTGTATCATCACACTTATTGCATTTATTTGCATCTTGTGTTATCTTGTACCATTTATCCTTTTATGCCGAGCTGCGTTTAGGATCGTTGTCCTCCGGGACTTTCTCAGGTTACGCGGCTGATAGTTTGTTTCGGACCTCCTCCCATGATTTCAGCGTGGTTTGAGTGTCCATTTCGTCACACGATTTCAGCGTGTTTGGAATTTATCTCAGGTTATGTTGTGTACGCACCTAGGCGGTTGTTTTCGGACCTCCTCTCACGATTTCAGCGTGGTTTGAGTGTCCCTTTCCTCACACGATTTCAGCATGTTTGGAATTTATCCCAGGTTGCGTTGTGTACGCGCTTGGGCGTTTTGTTTTCGACATTCTCTCACGATTTCAGCATGGTTTGAGTGTCCCTTTCCTCACACGATTTCAGCGTTTTTGGAATTCATCTCAGGTTGCGTTGTGTACGCAACTAGGCAGTTGTTTTCGAGCCTCTTCTCACTATTTCAGCGTGGTTAGAGTGTTCTTTTCCTCACACGATTTCAGCGTGTTTGGAATTATCTCAGGTTGTGTTGTGTATGCACCTGGGCGGTTGTTTTCGACCTCCTCTCACGATTTCAGCGTGGTTTGAGTGTCCCTTTCCTCACACGATTTCAGCGTGATTGGAATTCATCTCACGTTGCGTTGTGTACGCACCTAGGCGGTTGTTTTCGAGCCTCTTGTCACGATTTTAGCGTAGTTAGAGTGTTCTTTTCCTCACACGATTTCAGCGTGTTTGGAATTCATCTCAGGTTGCGTTGTGTATGCACCTGGGCAGTTGTTTTCAGGCCTCTTCTCACGATTTCAGCATGGTTAGAGTGTTCTTTTCCTCACACGATTTCAGTGTATTTGGAATTCATCTCATGTTGCGTTGTGTACGCACCTAGGCAGTTGTTTTCGAGCCTCTTCTCACGATTTCAGCGTGGTTAGAGTGTTCTTTTCCTCACACGGTTTCAGCATGTTTGGAATTCATCCAAGTTGCGTTGTGTATGCACCTTGGGCATTTTGTTTTTGGACCTCCTCTCATGATTTCAGCGTGGTTTGAGTGTTCCTTTCCTCACACGATTTCAGCATGTTTGGAATTTATCTCAGGATTCGTGGAGCGCGCTCCTAATTGGTTGTTTTCCAATCTCTTCTCGCGATTCCAGCGTGGTTAGAGGGTTCATTTCCTCACAAGATTTCAGTGTGTTTTGAATTTATCCCTGAAAGTGTCGAGCGCTCCTGAATTGTTGTTTTCCTACCTTTTTTCACGATTTCAGCATGGTTAGATTGTTGTTTTCCTCACACGATTTCAGTGTGTGGGGAATTTATCTCAGGATGCGTCGAGCGCGCTCCTGATTGGTTGTTTTCCGGCCACTTCTCACGATTTTAGCGTAGTTAGAGTGTCTCATTCCTTACACAATTTCAGCGTGTTTGGAATTTATCTCAGGATGCGTCGAGCGCACTCCTTATTGGTTTTTTTCCGACCTCTTCTCACGATTTCAGCGTGGTTTGAGTGTCCCTTTCGTCACACGATTTCAGCGTGTTTGAAATTTATCCCAGGTTGGGTCGTGTACGCGCTTGGGCGTTTTGTTTTCGACCTCCTCTCACGATTTCAGCGTGGTTTGAGTGTCCTTTTCCTCACACGATTTCAGGGCGTTTGGAATTTATCCCAGATTACGTTGTGTACATGCCTGATGGGTTGTTTTTCCTCATCTCATGTTTCCAGCATGTTTGGAATATGTCACCCTTTGCATCTACTGTACTATCTGTCACATTTATTGTGAATATTTGCTTTATTACAGCTCGCTTTGCATAATCATGAGTTATGTTCGGCTTTGTGCATACCCCTTTGCATTTTGCCCCTGCCTACGGGCACATCTCTTTGTTTATCTCGCCTGTTTGTCTAAGTCTTTGGCCTTGTCAAAAATGGGTTGTCTCTGGGCTTTGACATTCACTCCCGTCGCTTATGACTTTCAAGTTCTGTTAAAGAGGGGCAACTGTAGATACCTAATTTTTGACCGACCTTAAGACTCAGACATCATCGATTGGGCGCTCGGCGATAGTGCTTGTTGTGCTTGTTCTAAGGTTTCGGAGTTTTGGCTGAGAGCCTTACCCCCGGACCTCGAGACCCTTTTGTGCTTTGCCTCGATTTGCGGACCAGGTCTTGCTCTCTCTTCCCAGAGGGAGGGAGAGGTCTTGTAGACCATCTCTCAGTGGCCGTAGGCTACTTTTTGTGGTCGTAGACCACTATTCCCGTTTGGAGACCAGTTTTCGGTTTTCAGAGCCGTCGGCTGTGTGCCTTGGTTCGGGACCGCTTAACTTTCTCCGTTTGCTCCATTTTTGGCACAACCTTGTTTCCTCTCTCTAGAGGGACACTGTGGCCCGGGAGACCACCTTTGTGGTCGCACGCCACTTTCGATGCTTAACAGTCAGTTTTCGGGGCACCCGACTGCACGTTTTGGCCCCCGAACCCTCGTTTTGCATCCGTCTTGGTTCATTTTTGGCTTGGACCTTGTTTTCATTGTTTGGAAGGTAGTGCAAGGGTGGGAGACCACCTTTTCTCCTGGGAGACCAACTTTCCTCCGCCGGCCAGTTTTCTTGTCAGGCAACTGGTCTCCCTCATTTTTGGGCCATAATTGCTGGTCTCCCACCACACCACTAGCTTGCATTCAGTTGAAAGACCACCAAATGGGCTGGCCGACCACCTTTTTTTGACTTGACCCTTTTGAACTAGTCGGCCGACTAGGGGAAGTGGTCGGCCGACCACCTGAATTGGTCGGCTGATCACCTGAACTGGTCGGTCTCCCTCCCTCAATCTTGTCTCTGTGAGTTGTTGCCAGCTGTGCCAGCTGCAAGACACATAATGGATCCTCCATACACGTGTATGGAGGATCTTCAAGCTTGTTTTTTAGCTTCTTTGAGAAGCTTTGGACCCTATGGGCTATAAAGGAGGGCCTCCCCCTCCTTTGTGAAGGTTCTGAATTTGGCTGAAGCATACACACATACATCCCCCCTTTCTCTCTATATTTTGTGTTCAAAAGTGCTAAGTTCTTGCCCCTTTGCACACTACCTCTTAGCCTAACACTGCCAACACCAACCTAAGCTTCTTAGAGGTCTTGAGAGGTCCTAAGGAGCTACATTTTTGGTCCATAAGCTGCTGGAGTTGCTGAGCTACAAGGGTAACACCCTATTCCCTCTTTTGAGTTTTATTTTGCTCCATCTTTTAGCCATACTGTCTAGCATTTTTGAGCTTTGGTGTAAACTGAAAAAGTCTTATTTTGAGGTCCTTAACATGTTTGTTTAAGATCATTTTTCTGTTGAGGGTCATCTACCCCCTCGCATGCTTCATTTCACCTTCTTTTGAGCCATGCATTAAGGCCTTTGTTTTGAGCTTTGTTTGCCCTTTTGACCACTGAAATCTAGCGGATTTTCAGTGGTTATTATGTGTTTTTGAGAGCCAAAATCAGAGAGGGGTGACCCTCTCTCTCCTTGTTTTGATTTCTAGCATATTTGGCCTAACAAAGGAGCCCTTATTTGCATGCTTCCAAGCCATGTTTCAGGCCATTTTTGGTGAGTTTTAGGACCTGCATAGGCTCTGTCCAGAGCTTGTTTTTCCATATTGGGTGTCCATCTTGCATGTGTAGAATAACCCTCTTCATAGCCTATCAAAGGAGCATGTCATTTTTGCATGCATTGACCATGTTTCAATAAGTTTTTGGGCTTTATTTGGCATGTCATACCTCTAACGTTTTCTGGTTTAGTGACCTCTTGAATGCTTCATATACTTGTAGTGTAAACCCTCTTCACTAGCTTGTATTGCATACTATTTTGGTCTTTGATTCTAGCACTTTTTGGCCATGCCTTAGACTAATTTTGTGCATGTTTTGGACTTCCTTAGCTCTATTTTTATGCTTCATGGTCGAATGATGCTTGCTATGCATGGTTGTAATGTAATACCCTTGCCTAGCCTTGAGTTTTGAAGCCTATTGCATGCCTATACTGAGGTGTTTTCATGTTTTTGGGCCATTGAGCTTGTCATTTCAGAGCCTATACTTGTGTCATATTCCCATGTTTTCCATTCTTTGAACGTGTTTGAGAGTTGTGCATGAATACCTCATTTATGGACCATTGCATGAGCTTCATTTCTATGCATTTTGAGCCATCATTTTAGACCATCTTCCCATTGTCTTGGACCTACATAGGGACTGTTTGGGGCTAGTTAGGTCATTTGAGCATTGCTTTGTGTACCTCTAGTGTAATGCACTTCACTAGTTTTGGTATCCGGGCCATCTAGCATGCATCGTGTGAGGTGTTTACATGATTCGGGACCATCTTGCATGTCATTTCAGAGCTGAAAAATGTGTGATTGTATGCCATATTTCATCCCTTGCCATACTTTGGTAGAGTTGCATTTGGTGCCTTAGTTTGGTCCCTTGCATTTGTGCATGTTTGCATGTGTTTTTGTTGCCTAATTTCATCATGTTTGGCCACTAATTTAAGTGTGGCTGAGGCCCATTCATTTTAGTTTAAGTCCATCTTGCATTGTGTATGCCTTGTCCATGTTGTCGCATGCTTGACCGTCGCATTATGTATGCCTTGATTATGCCTTTGTGTATGTCCATCGTCATATGTGCGTTGTGTATGCTATATAGCGCCATGTGCATTGAGTATGCCATTCGTAGTTCATAGCATTGTGTATGCTAGTTGCACCTTTGCATGTCATTCCTTGCATGTTTGCATGTCTTAGTTACATTTCGTTTATGATTGCATGCTAGTTGTTGCATTTGTATATGCCATGCCATATTATTTGTTGCATTGTGTTCGGGATAGGAGTTAGTCCGAACACGGGAAACGAGGGATGTTTCGTACTCAAAGTGACGAAACGTGCCTCGATTCCCGGGTCGCTGACACTCTTAACTACCCATGATAGAGTTGTTGGTTTTAGGTGTTTACATGTGCATTCATTTCACATTGAGTTGTGCACTTCGACTCCTCGGCCATCATGCGTCGAGATACGTGATTGATGGCACGAGGATCGAGGACTACACTCCCTAGAGCTGATGCAATGATGGGAAGAGTGGTCAGGCACACATATGTTGAAAATACTTTGCCTTCTCCCTCTCTTGCCTTTGTTGTAGAAAATGCAGAAACCGGTCGACCGACCAGGTTTCCTGGCAAGCTGACTACCTTTTCTGGTTTTCACCACCAAGGGTGGTTGGTAGGTGGTTTCCAATGCCTACAGCTGGTCGGTAGCCTTCCCCTATAGTTTCATCTCCTTGGAGCTTCGCGTAAGTTTATGAGTTCAATTGCAAACAAAGGTAAGCCGGGGCATCGCGATGGATTTCTCGACAAGGCAACTCGACACATGCATGCATCCATTGTCTTCCAAAACAGAGCCGAGGCAGCCCACATTCATTTAGTTTACTTGCTTACTTAGTTAATTTATTAATTAATTAATGTTGTGTAATATTTAGCTGCAATTCGTGATTCATTTCGGTTGTGTAATAACTAGTTTAATTAGCTTAGATTAGCCAGTCGGTGTTGTATTATTTATTCGGACCCTCTGAGAGAGGGCAATGTTGTAATAAGTGTGCGTGTGTGTGATGTATGTCTTCCAACCCCACGTCTTTCTCCCTTTTATTTACCAGCTTATGATGGTTGGTTTCAGGGCATGTTTCAATTAGCATCTATATGTTCGCATGTTTGCATTCATTCATCTGTATTGCATGCACCGGGCTCGGCGCATCATGCAAACTGCATTGTATTTCAATTCCAAGTTGAATACATGTATTGATTGTTGCATCTCATATGCCATCTTAGAATAGCCGAGCCTATTGCAGTTGCATTTTTGCATGTGTTGCATTAGGCATTCTTAGCATAGTTAGGATTCATGCATGATTTCTAATTAGCTTCTTTCTTTGGCTCAGAGTACTCGGTAAGTGTTTATACTTTAGCATCCTTGCATGTGTGTGAGTGACTGCCATGATAGCATGCTTACCATGAGGCTATGTGCTTATGTGATATAACTGCCTGAATGCCTGAGGGTGACGGTTAGATTATTTGAATTGGAACAATTCATTGATTGCGAGTTTTAAGCCCACTTCAGAGTGGCAAATCACCATGTTTTCTTAAGCCCACTTGAGGGTGTCAAATCCATGTCTTAGTCTACTTGCGAGTAGCACCATCAAACCATCTTTCAAATAAACAAACATGAAATGTTTTGTTCCAACTCAAACGATCCAGTCTATACTTGTATGTTGTGTGCATCACATAGTAATTCTAGTCTAATAACCGGAATAAGAGCACATAATGTTTTCAAAACTCGATATCATGGTTAGTAGAGGCCGATCTTTGATCGGGCGAGCGGGGGTGCTTACGAAGTGACCTTCCCTAATCGTACCCAAGTTCTCGAGCCGAGGCAACTTTGGTGATGACGGGCACATGGCCTTAGGCACGAGTTGGGGTTTCCTAAATTCCCCCAAAATAAAATATTTAGGTGATGACTCTGTATCTGGCAAAGTAGTCCATGTTTGGCACTTCTTTCTAAAAATCTATCTTTCAAAACGATTTGTCGGATTTGGATTCTTTGGTGATTTATCGGTCTCGCATTGCATTTTGCGGGATTAAATTCAGAACCGTGACATCGAGTCCGAACTGTAGTGAGCCCAATGGAGAAAACCAGATTTTCCTGAGACGTTTGGGGATGTCTACAAATAGCCAAAGCTAAGCAAAGTGGGAAGCATTATAAGTTGGTGCATAGACCCATTCAAGGAACCTTGAACGACCGCTTTGTCCAGGAGGAGGAGGATTTCCCATTTTTCGGCTTTCCTGAGCCATGGTTGAACTCTGAGAAGCGGTGTCTACCCGACTTTGAGATTTTCTTCGACCTACAGCTGCAAGAGGATGAAGCCATAAAGGAACAGACTGACTTGCCTGCTGAGGCAGAACAAAATATAGAGGATGAGCCCAACGTCAATAAACTTGAGATAGGAGCAGCGCTGGCTTGTCTCCTTTCGGATCCTCAGATCAAACCAGAGAGCTTGGGAGATGACTTCACCATTTCCATGATCGGAGATCAATCAGGTGAGGATCCTTCCGGTGGTATTCTGGATGCATCTATCGCACCCTCTCTCACTTGGCAATTAGAGGAGGGCTTTTTGTCCGGCAGTTCTAATTCAGGTAGTGAGTCGGAATCTGATTCCACAGAGTCTGTAGAGTCGGAATCAGATTCCAGTTCCTCCGAGTCAGAGTCTGTTATTTTTGGGGTTGGTAACCCAAATGCCGTTGGTTTGTCTAGGTCGTCTTTTTCCTTTTCTTTTGAGTCGGTTGTAACCTAGGAATTGGACGAGCTGGAGGCTTTGAATGAGAATGGTATCACTGCTGTTTCTGAGTACTTTTCTGTGCCACTTGTATATTGTTTTGATCATGACTTTCAAAATTTTGATAAAAACAATGAGGAAGGAATTCCTCTGGTTTTGAAACATTTGATTGATCGAGAAGATGAGAGGTTTGTAAAACCCCTGGTTGATGAAATCATTTCAATTAATGTCGGCACTAAGAAGGATCTGCGCCTAGTCTAGATCAGGTCCATGTTGTCTTCAGCGGAACGCGAGCACTTGGTCACTTTATTAAAAGATTACAAAGATGTTTTCGCATGGTCCTACGAAGACATACCTGGAATCAATCCTGAGATTATACAGCACCAGATCCCTCTTGACCCTGAGGCCCAACCCGTCAAGCAGAAGCTTCGGAGTATACGCCCGGATTGGGCTTTGAAAATCAAGGAAGAGGTCACTACGCAGATAGATGCAAGGTTTTTGCTAGTATCTGAGTATCCTACTTCGTTAGCCAACATTGTTCCGGTGCCAAAGAAAGATGGTAGAATTCGAGTGTGTGTGGATTTCAGAGATCTGAACAAAGCTAGTCCGATTGACGACTTTTCTCTACCACACATCGACGAATTAGTGGACTTCACCGCAGGCTATGCGTTGCTCTCCTTTATGGATGGGATTTTCGGGTATAACCAGATCTTGATGGCACCCAAAGATAGAGAGAAGAGTGCCTTCACCACGCCGTGGGGAACCTACTGTTACAGGGTGATGCCGTTCGGTCCGAAAAATGCTGGGGCTACTTATCAACGGGCTGTGACCACTATCTTGTATGATATGATCCACAAATAGGTTGAGGTGTATGTGGACGACATGATTGTCAAGTACAAAGAAAGAGAGGGCCACTTCACTGCCTTGAAGAATTTTTTCCAACGGATAAGAGAATATTGGTCGAGGCTAAATCCACAGAAATGCACCTTTGGTGTCACAGCAGGGAAGATGCTGGGGTTCTTGATCACACAGAGGGGCATTGAAGTTGATCCTTCCAAAATCAAGGCCATCCTAGAAATGCCACCACCAAAGACTGAAAAGGAGGTGCGAAGCTTTTAGGATAAAGTGCCATTCATAAAACGGTTCATCGCAAAATTAACCTTGACTTGTGAACCACTATTTGGTCTCCTGAATAAAGGAAAGAAATTCCAATGGGATGACCGATGCTAAGTTGCTTTTGAGCAGATCAAACATTACCTTCAGAACCCGCCCGTGTTATCACCACTAGAGCCGGGGAAGCTATTGATTTTATACTGTCAGTAACCGACATGACAATGGGTTGCATGCTTGCGCAGGAATCTGAGGATAGAGTGGAGAAAGCCATCTATTACCTGAGTAAGAAGATGCTGGAATATGAGACCCGCTACACGCCGCTTGAAAAGGCTTGCTTAGCTTTGGTATGGGCCACCAGGAAGTTGAGACACTACCTGTTAGCTCACTCTACAACTCTGGTTTCGAGATTAGATCCCATCAAATATCTCTTCTAGAAACCAACACTTACGGGTAGCTGGCTCATTGGTTGCTTTTTCTCTCCGAGTTTGATTTGAAATACGTGACTCGCAAGTCTGTTAAGGGGAGGGCTGTAGCAGAATTTTTGGAGGATCACTATAGACACCCCATTTTTGACCGTCCTCAAGACTTGGACGTCACCGTTCGAACGCTCGGTGATCATCCATGTTCGTGTTCGTTTTGAGTTCCCGGAGGCCTCAGCCGCGCACCTTGCCTCAGGATCTCTTAACTTGCCTGTGCTGTGCTTGGTTTTGCACCAGGGACTTGTGTTTTGTGCTTCTGAGGGTGGGAAGAGGCTTGTTAGCCATCCCCGAAACCCACTGGCCGTGGCATGAAACCATCGGCCATTCCTTTTTCCTACCGACCAATTGTTTGGTCGATCGGCACTTATCTGAGGTGTATTGGCATTTTGTGTGGTCGGCCGACCATGTATTTGGCCGGTGGTATCTCTTTTTTGACCGGCACCTCATTTTTGCCTTTTTCAGGCATTGTGCATGCCAGCTGTGCCAGCTGGAGTGCACGGACTTGTCCTCCATACACGTGTATGGAGGAATTGCACCCTTTGCACCCTTTTGGTCTAGCTTCTTGGGGAAGCTTGGACCTTTGTCTTAGCTTCCTCAAGAAGCTTAGACACCTGTCTCAGCTTCCTGACGAAGCATTGGCCCTTTTGCCTTAGCTTCTTTAAGAAGCCTTGACCCCTTTTGTTAGCTTCTCTTGGAAGCTTAAGCCTTCATCTTGCTCTATACAAGGAGACCTTGCCTCTCCTTTGTGGCGTTGAACAAAAAAAACCATACCTAATACATATATATCTGATAGATACACCATCTCTCTCTATATCTCCCTCTCTCTCTTCATTTTGTGTGTGTTAGAAAGCCAAAAAGTGTGTTTTGTTCTTAGTTTTGCACTAAGTCACCTAGCATTACACCATACTTCGACTTTAGAGGTGTTGAGGGTTTGTTCTTGAAGTTTTGACCTGATTTTGATCAGAAGAAGGCGGCTGGACTTGCTGTTCTTGAAGTGTTCTTCAAGGATAACACTATTGCTTTATTTTCCCCAATCTTGCACTAGCTTTTAACCCCCTTTGCATGCTGTTTCAAGCTTTGTGTATAAGATATAAAAGTTCTATTTTTTTGTGTTTAAGACACTTCATTAAGGTCATTTTGGTGTTGGGGGTCGACTTCCCCCTCTTAGGCATTGTTTGGCCCTTTTTGTGCTCTCCTTGTTAAGTTTTGAATACCTTCGTGTATTGGTCTTCTCACCACTGAAATCCAGAGGATTTTCAGTGGTCAAGAAGAGGTTTTGAGGTCTTGCATAGGGGAGGGACACCCCTCTCCCCTTGTGTCTCTTTTGTCCATGTTTTTGGCTCATAATGGTAGCATGCGTGAGTAGTTGTCTTTGGCTCCATTTCAGAGGATTTTGGGTGTTGTTAGATCATAATATGCCTCTTTTTTTGGTCGGATTAATGGTCTATTTCATGCATTATACACTTGCCTTGTATTCCCCCATTTTGCCTAGAAGTGCATCTTGCCATTAGACCATCATGCTTGCATGTTTTTGCCTAACTTTGTGAAGCTTTTGGTCATGTTTCATCATGCTTGAGGTCTGTTAGGTGTTGATTTGGTCATGCCTTTCATGCCTTTGTATAGTCTCTTTGCATTCTAGCATGTTGGCATCGGGTGTGTGAGTCATTAGCATGCATTATCTTGGCTATTTCAGTGATTTGGAATCACTTATTAGGTCATTTCAGTCCATGTTTTATGCTTACATGTTTGCATTTTGTTATCCTTTCAATGCTTTGAAGAGATGTGATCCTATGCTCCATATATAAGCCATTGTGCATGCTTATGTGTTTAAGTCTTTGGGGCTGTCATATCAGTAGGTTTTAAGGCGTATTTTGATACATAGAAACTCTGTTTTTGGTTGCTTAGTCCATGCCATGAGTGGCCATGATAGTTGTAGTAGAATGCTCCTTTTTATGCCTTAGTTTTAGGCCCGTTGGTATACATGTTTGCATGAGCATTTGTTCACCATTTCCATCACTTTTGGCCACTGTTTTGGGGCATGGCTGAGGCCTCCCATTTCAGTTTAAGACCACCCTTGTATATAGTTGCATGCTTAGCATGATGCATGTTGCATTACATTAGTTGCATGCTTGCATTATATCTTGTTTGCATGTTTGCATATTGTTTAGCTGAGTGCATCACATAGTCTTGTTGTATGCTTGACATGTTCATATTGCATTAGTTTAGCTTGCATGAATAAGTAGTGTCGTGTTGCATTAGCTTAGCATGCTCATATTGCCTTGCATGAGTTGCATCACTTTGAATTGTATATGGCATACATGCATTACATCTTGTTTGGTTTGGGGTATCAAACCAAACTTGAGGAATGAGGCGTGTTCGTACTTAAAGTGACGAAACACGTCTCACTCCTCGGTCGCCAATGCCCTTGATATCAACATGATAGGGCATGAGGCATTCATTTCTTTTGTGCATGCATTTACGTTGAATGGCAAACTTGGCCTCTTAGGCCATCATGCATCAAAATGCATAATTGATGGCCCGAGGGTCGAGAGCCACGCTCCCTTGAGTCCATTGAATGATAGGGAGTGTGGCCATGCTCACATTTGCTTGAAAATTCCATGCCATACACTGCTTGCCCTCTGCTGCTGTCAACTGCAGGATTCTGTAGGAAGAAATAGCCGACCGGCCATTTGTAGTGCCGACCGACCATCAGTGTCCAGCCGATCGCCCAATATTTAGCCGATGAGCATATTCCCATGGCCGGTGATCTTATTCCTTGGCCGGTGGCATTCCACAATGCTCAAGGAGCAGTTCAGAAGCAACCTTAGGATTTTCATAATTTTCAGAGGAGCAGGGCAGTGTAAACAGAGGCAACAGTGGCATGGTATCGGGTTTCGGAGCGAGGCAAATCAAGCATGCATCATCCACGCATTCCGAGGCAGAGCTGCGGTGGTCTCTTTAGTTTCATATTTAGGCTGTTTTTTTTGTAATTAATTTGTTAATTAATTAGAGGGTTTGTAATAATTAATTGGCTAGGATAGTTGATTTGTTATTCGGCCTGTATTATTCTTTCGGACCCTCTGAGCGAGGGCAATTGTGTAATAAATGTGTGTGAGTGTGTGTATGTCTTCCAACCCCCACTTCTTTCTCCCTTTTACTTACCTGCCTTCAATGGTTAGTACAAGGGCATGTTTAAATTAGCATACCTTATGCTATGCATGCATGCATCCATACATTTGTCTTGCATGCACCGGGCTCGGCGCATCATACTAACTGCATTGTATTTCAATTCCAAGTTGAATACGTGTTAGCTGTAGCATCATCACATGCCATCTTAGAATAGCCGAGCCCATTGTAGTTGCATCTTGCATGTGTTGCATTAGCCATCTTAACATGAACTAGGATCATGCATATGATTACTAACTAGTTTCTGTTTTGGCTTGGAGTACTCGGTAAGCATTTATGTTTTAGCATCCTTGCATGAGTGTGAGTGTTGCCATGATAGCATGCTTACCATGAGGCTATGTGCTTACGTGTTATAATTGCCTGAATGCCTGTGGGTGAAGGTTGGGTTGCTTAAATTGGAACAATGCATTGAATGCGAGTCTTAAGCCCACTCGAGGGTGGCAAAATCTGTCTTTTAGCCTACTTGCAAGTAGCAAACTGTTGTCAAAACAAACATGACATGTTTTGTTCCAATTTAGGCGACTTAGTCTATACTTGTCTTCTGTGCGCATCACATAGTAAATCTAAGCTAATAACCGGAATTAGAACGCATAGTGTTTTCAAAACTAGATATCATGGTTAGTAGAGGCCGATCTTCGGATTGGGCGAGCGGTGGTGCTCATAGCTGACCTTCCCCAATCGTACCCAAGTTCCCGAGCCGAGGCAACTTTGGTTATGACGGACACGTGGCCTTAGGCAAACGAGTCAGGGTTTCCTAAATTTCCCCCATAAAAAAGATTATTTAGGTGGCGACTCTGTATCTGGCAAAGCAATCCATGTTTGGCACTTCTTTACAAAAATTTGTTTTCACAAACGATTTGCCGGATTTGGACTCTTTGGTTCAGATTTAGAACCGTGACAATTTGAGTCCGAACTATAGTGATCCACAAACGAACAGAACGGGACTCATCCTCCCGGGGCGTTCGGGACGTCTACAGTTTCTGGCGACTCTACTGGGGAGTTAGAGAACTTGACTCGAACTCATGATATCTTGTTTTGACTACACTTATGTGTTTCTTTACATTGCATGTGCATTAGTGCGCCTAGGACACCGTGTTTGCCGTCTGCTATTCCTGAGCAGTTAGCCTGAGGCTGCGTGCCATAAGGTTCATCAGTTACAGGCTCTGCCAGTATGGGAACACAAACCCCGGTTTTACCGAGGCACCCTTTTGACCATTCGACCTAGTGCATATTCGGAATCCATAGTGACCATTCCAAACTAGGACAGGTTGCTTACCCGATGTTAGGTTGTTTGAAACCACTGCGTGCGTAGTGAAACCCTAGCTCCTGACAAAATAGGACAGGGAAACCCCACCCCAACATAGGGGTGTTTTGGTTCTCACTTATCTGTTATGTGCTTTAGAGTTGGCCTCTACAGGGATGCATGTATCAGCTCACAAGTTTGGGTATCAGGCCTGCGTGCACCAGTTCAGTATTTTGGGAATCAGTTATCTGCGGGTATCAGATTCAGTTTTGGGGAACAGTGATTCGGGGACTATAATCAGTATTGAGGAACAGTGTGTTCAACTTATCAACCGTGTGTTATGATGCCCAACTATGTGTTGTGTGTTTATTTTACGCTGTTATGCTATCCGTTTGTCTGGTTATTTATTTCCTTATCATTGCTTTATTTATCTTTTTGCTAGGGTAGTTTAGCATGATTGCTTCTGACCCAGTAGATATTCCCCAGGCACTTTGGACTAGAGGTCACCGACTCCATCGATCCGAGGATCTGGTCGATGGACAACCAGTGTTTTATTCCTTACCCCCGGTTATCAGACGGAGGTCGAGAAGACGCAGTGTATCGGTACCGAGACTGCCAGATCAGTGGTCTTTGAACAGTCGGGTTGAGATTTCCGAACCCACTACAGAGGCAGATACACCGGCAGTTCAGATAAATCAGGGTAGTATGTCAGGGATGGAAGACATGGTGCGCCAGCTCCAGGAAAGCATGAAAGCCATGCAAGAGGACGCTGTTCGTCAAGCAGAATTCGCCAAACAGCAAGCCGTTGTTATGGCCCAACAGGCAGAGCTAATTACCCAGTTACAGCAGCAAATCGGAGCATCCGCTTCACACCAGGTTCCTCCCCCAACAAGAGTCCCGATACCTGAAGAGACGGCAAACGTCCAGAATGCCCAAGAAGATACGGGCATCTCAACGAGGCCGGCTCCGCCTCTGATTTTACCGCAACTATCCAAGGCACCCACGCCTATCAATCAACCGGACTCCTCCTTCGAGTTCGAGGTAGACCCTATAGCATTGAAGTTAAGTAAGCTTAAGAAGTTGTTCAAGAAGTCCCAAGGGGTAAAGTCCATCCTAGATATCGAGGACGGGTATACTGACGCAGCTGTGACGCTGCCAGATCGATTCAAGATGCCACACATTGACCGTTTTGATGGATCCGGGGATCCCATGGTACATCTATGGTTGTTTTCAGATATCTTAAGGCCGATGGGCCTCACCAGACTACAGAAGCTATCTTTGTTCGGCCGGACCCTGTCGGGTGTGGCGGCCATCTGGTACGCCAAATTAGAAGATGATGTTAAGAGGAACTGGGATGAGATGGTCGAGGCATTCATTATATAGTACTCTTATAACACGCAAATCGAGATTACGACCGGTGATCTCGAGACAACAAGGCAGGAGCCTAAGGAGAGCTTTTCGGAGTTCGTAACCAGATGGAGGGCCAAGGCCTCAATGATGACCCTAAGGCCCACCGATAAAGATCAAATTCGGATGATTGTACGCAATCTCCAGCCTAAGCTGATGTAGAAAATGATCGTGCTCCCCTTCCCTACCTTTTCAGATCTGCATGAGATGGGAGTACAGATTGAGGATGCCTTGAAGCAGGGCTTGATTGACAATGATAGAGAGCAACCCAGGAGAACTTTCAACCGTAATACCAATGCAGGCCCGAGTGGCACTGCGACCACAAGAGCCTCAGAAGTGAGCATGGTCACCACCAACACCCCTCCAAGAACCATGGCAGCTACGCCATTCTCCGGTGCGTCCGGAAGCAATACACAAACAGCTAAATACCAACCCCAAAACCAAAAAACCTTCGCCCCACTATATATGCCCATGTCCAAAGCTCTGGGGGTTTTAATCAAAAAAAGGCACTTGAAGCCCCTAGAGCCGCGGCCATTACCGAAAAAACTTCCCCCTACCCACAACCCAGCCAAGTATTGCGCATTTCACCAGCAACACGGTCATGACACCGACCAATGCTTCCGATTACGTCATGAGATTCAAGATCTCATTGATAATGGGGTGATTGTGCCTCCAGAAATGCCCAACGTCACAACCAACCCTCTCCCACCACACAACTAAGCTCCACCTCCCAAACGAATCAACTTTATCCAAACCGAGGTCACGTCATACGACCCCAGCATCTATATCACCCCGTCCCGCCTACCTAAGCCAAAGGTGCTCCTTCCTGACTGCACTGACTTGTGCATGTTGGACATCTCCAAAACCCAACCCGAGCCAACGGTGGTGACTGTTGAAGGCAGAACAGGGGAGACTTCAGTGGAGAATGGTATTGCTGAGTCAGAATCTGAGGAATCCGGGGATTTTGCTGAGAAGGTTTACAGTCCGAGCGACTACATTCTGTCAGTAGGCCAGGTTGGACCAAATGTGGAATTGCCGGCAGGGGCAGAGCTTTGTGTGATACAAGGGGATAGATTTGATCAGAGATCAGAGGACTTAGCGGTTGTGGAAAGGGACTTTGCTGACCTCCAGTTTTTCAGTAAACAAGACCTAAAGGGCGTGGCGGTCAACTGGTCTGACTTTGAAAAGTCAGCAGAGGTTACCGGGTGGCTTGATGACCTACCAGACGTTGTTGAAGAATCTCAGTTGGAATAGGGCCCGGCAGGGGCAAGGATATCAGTTGTGGCTGGAAGGGCCGAAGATCAGAGTATGTCGCTGGAGAGCGCCGGTGCCAAGAATTTCGCTCAGGATCTGGGTATTTTGGATACAGGGAATTTTGTACAGCAGACTGCATTGACACAGCTAGAACAGGAAAGAAGTGAAGAGTCTGAGAGAATCCGGAAAGCTAAAGCCCATGACAGGAATGAAAGTGTTGTATACACGAGAACAGGGAGTGCTGCAAGCATATGGACGGGAGGTACTGCGAGTACGAGAATAGTCATACCGGAGCCGGACAGGTGTCTGTCAGCTGCTGAAGGAATGTGGTGGGAGGATGATGATTTATGTCTTGCCCACACGAATGAGGATTGGGGGAGCAATCAACCAAACGATACCTGGTACATCGGCGAAGTCGATCATATGACTAGAAGTGGGCGGTATTTTAAGCCCCCACATCTAGATCAGCCAGAGGCGTCTGGGAAAGATAAGGAGACGGAGAAACAGAAAGAGAAGCAACTCGAAGAAGAGGCTGTACTGAAGCAGTTAAAAAAGATACAAGTAGACATCTCTATCTGGGGACTACTTATGGCATCACGTGTTCATCGACAGGTCGTCCTATCGGCAATGGATAAGGCCAAGCTCTCAATAGAAACCACGCCGGAACAATTGGTGGTACTGGTCTTTCTGGGAGGAGCTTCCCTGATGCTGACCTTCTCTGACAAAGAATTGCCACATGAAGGTTCGAATCATAACAAGCCACTCTACATCTCTGTGGAGTGTAAGAACAAATGGATACCGGTGGTTCTTGTTGATACTGGATCCGCCATCAATGTGTGCCCGGCAAGGACAGCCTATGCAATCGGGTTAAAACCCGCAGACTTTGCGCCAACCACCCAGGTGATAAGGGCGTATGATAATACAAGTAGAGAGGTGAAGGGGACCATGCAAATTCAGACCAAGGTTGGGCCAGGACAGCATGAGGTAGACTTTCACGTCTTAGAAGTTCCTGCGACCTTCAATCTACTTTTGGGGCGGCTGTGGTTGCACCAAGTAAAGGCAATTTCATCCACTTTGCATCAGATGGTGAAATACCCCCATGGGAAGGGAGTAGCCATTGTTTTGGGGAATTCATCGATCCATCCACCGCTGGAGGTGTCTACACCAGTCCTAGAAATCGAGCACGGTATAGAGAATGTGTTCTTATCCGGTTTCACTCTGGCTGAGGCCCGGGTCCTGCAGAACATTTTGGCTGTTAATGAAGGGGTGTATGTCAGTGCTCAATCAGTATACCTCATGAACAAGCTTCAACACATCCCCGGGATGGGATTGGGAAAGAGCGGCCGGAAGGGCGTCGCAGCATTGGCCGAGGTGCCACATAACCCACATGTTTGGGTTATCTGCCCACCAAAGAGGATTGGATAAGGAAAGGTAAGGAGATGGCTGGGAGAGCCAAAGCAAAGAGGGCAGGGAAGCCTTTTGAGTTAATGCACCGACCCATCCAGGGTACCCTAAACAGACGCTTCGTCCGGGAGGGGGGGACTTTCCATTTTGTGGCTTCCCAGAGCCATGGTTGAACGCGGAGAGGAAGTGCGTGCCGGGGTTTGAGATCTTCTTCGACCTGCAGTTATCCGGGGATGATGTTGCCAAAGAGCAGACAGACCCATTACCTGAGGCTGAGCAGAGCAAGAAAGTGGTGTTTGAGGACGTTGAAATTGAAATGGGGGTAGCACTGGCTTGTCTACTTTCAGATCCTCCGATCGAATAGAAGTGCTTGAGGGATAACTTCTCGGTGTCCATGATCGGGAATGAAACAGCTGCGGGCCTACCAGCAAACATTTTGGATGCATCTATCGCACCCTCTCTTATTTGGCAGTATGAAGAGGGATTTTTGTCAAACAACACCGGGTCAGGTAGTGAGCCAGAATCTTATTCCGCCGAGTCTTGTGAGTCGGAATCAGGTTCCAGCTCGACTAAGTCTGAGTTCGGTATTCCTGGGGGTGATAACCCGGATGCCACAGTCCTGTCCAGGTCGTCTTTTTCTTTCTCTTTTGAGTGTGTTGTAACCGAAGAATCGGACGATTTGGATGTGCTTAATGAGAATGATGTGGCTGTGGTTTCTGAGTACTTTTCTGTGCCCTTGATTTATTGCATTAACTTAGACTTTCAAAATTTTGATGAAAATGACGAGGAAGAAATTTCTCCGATTTTGCAACGCTTAATTGAACAAGAGCAAGAAAGATTTGTTAAATCTCTAGTTGATGAAATCACTACTGTGAATATTGGTACTGAGAAGGACCCGCGGCTGGTCCAGATCAGGTCCACATTGTCTTTGGAGGAACGCGAGCGCTTTGTCGCTTTATTAAAAGATTTCAAAGATGTTTTCGCGTGGTCCTACGAAGACATGCCTGGAATCGATCTTGAAATTGTGCAGCACCGGATCCCTCTTGACCCCGAGGCCCGACCCATCAAGCAAAAACTCAGAAGAAATCGCCCGGACTAGGCCCTCAAGATTAAGGAAGAGGTCACCAAGCAAATTGACGCAGGGTTCCTGCTGGTATCCGAATACCCGACTTGGTTGGCCAACATAGTTCTAGTGCCGAAGAAGGATGGCAAGATCCGGGTGTGCGTGGATTTCAGGGATTTGAACAAAGCTAGTCCGAAGGACGACTTTCCCTTGCCGCATATTGATGAGTTAGTGGACTTCATAGCGGGGCATGCTTTGCTTTCGTTCATGGATGGCTTCTCAGGATACAATCAGATAGTGATGGCACCAGAAGACTAGGAGAAGACTGCTTTCACCACCCCGTGGGGGACCTATTGCTACAAAGTGATGCCGTTTGGGTTGAAGAATGCTGGAGCTACATATCAATGGGCCGCGACCACAATATTACATAACATGATCCACAAAGAGGTTGAGGTGTACGTGGACGACATGATTGTCAAGTCCAAAGAAAGAGAGGGCCACTACACCGCCTTGCCAAAGTTCTTCCAAAGGATCAGAGAATTTCGATTGCGGCTGAATCCTCAGAAGTGTACGTTTGGTGTTACCGCAGGGAAAATGCTGGGGTTTCTGATTACACAGAGAGGTATCGAAGTCGACCCTTCTAAAATCAAGGCCATCTTAGAAATGCCACCACCAAGGACTGAAAAGGAGGTATGAGGCTTTCTAGGTAAAGTACAATTCATAAGACGGTTTATCTCAAAATTAACCTTGACTTGTGAACCACTTTTTGGCCTCCTGAAGAAAGGAAGGAAATTCCAATGGGATGGCCAATGCCAAGTTGCTTTTGGGCAGATCAAGAAATACTTACAGAACCCACCCGTGTTATCACCGCCAGAGCCGGGGAGACCGTTGATTTTGTATCGTTCAGTAACTGAGACTACAATGGGCTATATGTTCGCGCAAGAATCAGAGGACAAGGTGGAGAAGGCTGTCTAGTATCTGAGCAAGAAGATGCTAGAGTATGAGACTCGCTACAAACCATTGGAAAAGGCTTGCTTAGCCTTGGTATGGGCTATCAGGAAGCTGCAGCACTACCTGTTAGCTCACTCTATAATGTTGGTTTCGAGAATAGATCCCATCAAATACCTTTTCGAGAAACCGGCACTTACGGGTAGGCTAGCTCGTTGGTTGCTGTTGCTCTCTGAATTCGATCTGAAATATGTGACGCGCAAGTCAGTTAAAGGAAGAGCAGTAGCAGAATTCTTAGCCGATCATCCGGTGAAAGGGGGTGAAGCAGTTGAGTACTTATTCCCAGATGAGGCCATTTTGCATATCGACGATGAAACTTGGACGATGTACTTTGACGGAGCGTCAAACCAGTACGGGTTTGGGATAGGAGTGTTGCTGATAGCACTTGACAATTCCCGTATCCCTCTAGCATTCAAACTCCGATTCAAAGTCTCAAATAACGAAGCAGAATATGAGGCGTGCGTTGTCGGTCTAGAAGCTGCCCTGGAACTAGGGGAAAAATGGTTGGACGTCATCGGGGACTCGAACCTTGTTGTGTCTCAAGCAAAAGGAGACTGGAAAGTCAAAGAAGAAAAGATGATAATGTATCACCAGACCTTGGACTTGTTAATTCCTCGGTTTGAAAAGCTAAACTTCGCTCATCTGTTAAGAGAAAGCAACAGATTCGCAGATTCACTAGCAACTATATCTTCATGATAGACATCCCGTTTGGAGTCCGGATGCATCCAGTCGTTATCGACCAGAAATTTGTGCCGGCTTACGAGTCAATTGCTGCTATAGATGAGGTTCAAGATGAGAACCCCTAGTATTACGATATTTGGAATTTCTTGGAGAAGGAAGCATATCCACCAGGGGTAAATGCCAAGGATAAAAGGGCAATCAGAAGAATGGTTGTTTAGTTCATCATCTGCGGAGGTAAATTGTATAAGAGAGGTCATCTGGGAATGCATAAGTTGTGCGTTGAAGCTGAAGAATCAAAACGCCTGATGGAGGCCATCCATGGAGGGGAATGCGGTGCGCATATGAACGGGATAATGCTAGCGCGGAAGATCCTCAGACAAGGTTACTACTGGTCCACCATGGAGGAGGATTGTATCGGTTTTGTTCGGCGATGCCACAAGTGTCAGATCTATGCAAATCGCATGAATATCCCGCCGTCGAAGCTGTACAATATGACTTCGCCATGGCCATTTTCAGTTTGGGGAATTGATGTGATCAGAGCTGTTACTCCGAAGGGTCAAATGGGCATGAGTTCATCCTGGTTGCGATAAATTATTTTACAAAGTGGGTTGAGACCCAATCTTATGCTGTGTTGAAATCGTCGCACGTTGCAAAGTTTATCAGGAACAACATCATCTGTCGCTATGGAGTCCCGAACGAGATTATCTCAGATAATGGTTCCCACTTCAAAAAGGAAGAGATTGACTTGTTCGAGAAATACAATGTGACATTTCACAAGTCATCCACATACCGGCCTCATGCCAATGGAGCAGTTGAGACCGCCAACAAGAATGTCAAGCGCATTTTACAGAAAATGGTGGAAACCTACCGAGATTGGCCAGATAAGCTGCCGTTTGCTCTGTGGGGCTACCGGACTTCGATTAGAACTTCTACTGGGGTGACCCCATATTCATTAGTTTATGGGATGGAGGCCGTTCTACCTATTGAAATAGAGGTTCCGTCTTTGCGAGTATTGGCCGAGTGCTAGATAGTCGAAGCAGATTGGCAGCAGAGCAGATTTGAGGAACTCATGCTCTTTGATGAAAGAAGACTGAAAGCACTGTACCATGTTCAAGGTTATCAGCGCAGAATTGCCCGAGCTTTCAATAAGAAAGTTAAGTCCCGGAATTTGAAAGAAGGGGATTTGGTGCTCAAGGACAACCGAGCTCCCATCCACAACCCGAGGGGCAAGTTCAGACCCAATTGGACCGGTCCCTACATCATCAAATCTATATGGTCAGGTGGAGCTGTGGTTCTGATGGACCTAGATGGCCTAGAGTTTTCACAGCCAATCAATATGGACAAGTTGAAGAAATATTACCCCTGAGAGGCTCGCGAGGCTGAAAACCCGAAGGGGCGACCTAGGCAAAAGTTAGAGCATAGAAAATTTGAAATTACAAAAATTGAGCTCGCAAGGTTGAAAATCCGCAAAGGGCGGCCTTGGTAAAAGTTAGAGCGCAAAAGCAGAGTTAAAATACTCGAGTGAACCCAAGCCTAAACTACGTAAGGCTTGATTCCCATCTTTGGGATACGTAGGCAACTTCATCCTGAAGTTCAGCCATAAACTTTTTCCCCGACCAACTTTGTCCATTTGATCACCTCGGTCATCTTTGTCTATTCAACATCCAAGAGCTTCGGCAGTGATCTCCGGTACAGTGCTATTCAGACTAGGGGCAACTTTCCAGTTGCTGGGATCCAGGGTTGTGCAATCTCAGTGACAGATCTCAAGTGTGCCCAGTTCTGATCCATATCGAAAATAGCTTTGCAAAGTTTTAACAAAAGTTGACTTTGTTCAAAATTAATCTTTTTACAACATAAACCATTTTTGGACCAAAGTGAAAAATTTTCAGTACCCACAACCTTCAATTTCATTGATTTCAATACAGAGTTTTCCTGCTCTTGCATATAAGTTGAAGTTGCTTTTCATTACATTCATAAAGAAAACTTGAAAGTACTAATAAAGCAATAAATCTGGGGCATAGATAAGTCAGGTGTTCCTGCGCCCCCTCCCAGAGCTGGTTGAAGCCTCTGATGCCAAGCTAGGCCCAATCTGTGCCTCTTCATTGAGCCAATCTATGCACTCATTAGACAAAGTGCAACTGAAAGTGGGAGCGGGGGCCAGGAGCTCTCTAGTTCCCCACGCCATGGCATACCGAGCAAGCTGCGCACCTCGGACTGGGAATGCAGCTGGATACTCTATTCCCTCTGGTGGGCAAATCTGATCATGGCCGAACTGGCGCTGGAACCGAAAAGGAAAGTAGAACACGCAGTGCGCCAAGCCAATCAACTGAATCCCAGTCTGTCGGGACATGCTGTAACTCATAGCCGGTAGGTTGAGCCAAGGACACCGCCAAGCAATGCGGTCCGCAGACAAACTGCACATCCAATCAAACCACCATCCCTCATCAAGGGCATCGACTAGGCGTTGCCGGAAGAAGTAGCCGCGAGCTGAGTATGCTGGGCAAGAGTCCACAACCTACAATTTATCCATCAACCACACCTGGGAAGGGATGAAGAATGAGAGAATAAAGAATAGAGAAATGTACGATGAGAGAAAAGTGAGAAAAGGGTTTTGTGAGAAAAACCGAGCCTGAGGGCCGAGTGATGTGAGAAATACATATGTGAGATTGGGTGGGAAACATTACCTGTAGCAGTAGTGGACTCCCTGCAAATCTGGTCGTTTCTCGGCGATGGAAAGCGTCCAAGCCCATTAATGTTTCAGCCAATATCATGGCAATATAGCTCTTGCCCTCCTTCAAACCTTGGGCAACCTCGATCAACCGGACACTAGACCCTCCGAAGCCCGAGACAAACAGGAAATGAGATAGCATGCACAAACAAAGGGCGTGTCGCCGAAAGACCTGCCAATGATGATCACCGCGATCACCGGCATTAGAAAATCGGCAAATCAAACTCGAAACATCTAGCATTTCGTCACAAATCAAAGAGCGAGCATCGTGCATCATGAGCCCACACATTCGCCCTAAGGCTTGGGCATAGCCGAAACGAAGCTGAGGCAAGACTTCTTCGTTGCGCTCAGATTCCATCAAAGCCTGGAAATCCTCGAAGGTAGGACATACCTCTTGCCTGCCAAAGCTAAAGACATGTGTTACCGGGTTCCAAAACCTCGCCACGGCATGAAGGAATAGAAAGTGCAGCGGGGTACGACTTAGAGTGAATAGTGCATTTATGTCGAAGCCCTGGAAATTCAGCTTTTTCGAGCCGTCCAAGTTGGCAATCCAAGCCATGAGATTCTGGGCAAGAAACTCTTCCATTTGGAGCAAATCAGTGTTGAATTGAGAAAAACTACGAAGCTGAGGCCTTTTGTAAAGGATATGGTACGTAGAGGACATGTGTCAACATTCTGGGGGTTCTTGCCATTTTTGACCGGCCGACCAAAAATAGTGCCGACCAACCACCATGTTTGGCCGATCGGCTAGTTATAATGGCCGGTGGCCATTTATTCTGGTTGGTGACTTCTTTATTTGGCCGATGGCTTTCCCTCCTATCCTCGGAGTTTGTCCATCTGCTGAAAATGCTGAAAACTTGTGACTGGTTCCACTTCCAGTGTCTTTAGTGATTGATTTTGCGGAGTCACGCCTATTGGTTTATTGAGTTGTTGTATATTTGCTTATCGAGTTCTATTTCACTCTCTTTAAGTTTTTGCTTTGCTTATCGAGTTGTACTCGCACTGGGTTAGCTTATCGAGTTTCTTTGTTTTGCTTATCGAGTTCTAAGTCGGTTCACTACCTGATTATTACGATACAAGTGCTTAATTTTCAAACGAAGTTCAATTTCATTCACATTGTTATGTGATGCCACGCGGTGCGATGCGTAGAAAGTACAAATGTAACACCTTTTTGAACAAAATAGCTATTTCATTTCCATCATGTCTTTGCAAAAATACACAGTCTTGAAAAAGTAAAACCTGCCTGAGGCAGTGCAATGTGCTTAAAACTAACAGTAAAAAAGGAAAGTAAAGTAAAAGGAGAGCAGGGCAACAGAGTATCGGGATTGATACCGGTAACCCCCCTTTTTTGGACAATGCACATCTCGCGCCCTGATTCGGGTCAATTATGTGGTTTGGCACCTTCATTACTTAAGACAGTGCAAAAAACTGCACTTTGGAACATTGGTAGATCTTCGAGTTAACCTCAAGCCGTGTCTTCTGTGTGTGATGCTCGATGCGCGCAAAGAGTATCCTTCCTTGTATCCTTTTATACATCTTGCGAATTCCACAAATCGCTTCAATTATGTTGTATTGCATTGCTTTGTTCTGACTGTAATTGTCGTGCACATTTCAAGTTCCTTTTATACACATTGCATGCGTTGTCGCGTTATGCTTTACTTACATGCATTCAAGTTCCTTTTATACACATTGCATGCGTTGTCGCGTTATGCTTTACTTACATGCGTTCAAGTTCTTTTTATACACATTGCATGCGTTGTCGCGTTATGCTTTACGTACATGCATTCAAGTTCCTTTTATACACATTGCATGCGTTGTCGCGTTATGCTTTACTTACATGTGTTCAAGTTCCTTTTATACACATTGCATGCGTTGTCGTGTTATGCTTTACTTACATACGTTCAAGTTCCTTTTATTCACATTGCATGTGTTATCGCGTTATGCTTTACTTACATGTGTTCAAGTTCCTTTTGTACACATTGCATGCGTTGTCGCGTTATGCTTTACTTACATGTGTTCAAGTTCCTTTTATACAAATTGCATGCGTTGTCGCGTTATGCTTTTACTTACATGCGTTCAAGTTCCTTTTATACACATTGCATGCGTTGTCGTGTTATGCTTTACTTACATGATTTCAAGTTCCTTTTATACACATTGCATGCATTGTCGCGTTATGTTTTACGTACATGTGTTCAAGTTCCCTTTTATATACATTGCATGCGTTGTCACGTTATGCTTTACTTACATGTGTTCAAGTTTCTTCTATACACATCGTATGCGTTGTCGCGTGTACTTTACTTACATGTGTTCAAGTTCCTCTTCACACATTATGCACGTTGTCGCGTGTGCTATACTTACATGTGTCTACATCTTCACGCATTGTGCACATTGTCACATGTTCTTTACTTACATGTGTTTGTGCCTTCATAGCATTGTTATGCTTATTTCAAATCGCATTGTTATGCAGCCTATTCGACTTGCGTTGTCACGCACTTTCAATTGCATTGTTACGCATACTGCTAACAATATTGTACCTGTTAAGTTTCCTTTTTCTTACAGGCACGATATTGTATGTACGGTTCATTTGAAGCTGGAGTGACCAGGCGAACCGCACAGGTATTGTATTCTCTACGTGAAACGTAGCAAGAATTACATAATTCTCTTACATCGTTACTGCATTGTAATGTAGTTGGATTTATGATTGGACTGTTTAAACTGTTGCATTTATTATATGTATATGCTTCGTTACAGCTTTCTTTGCATGATTATAAGTTGTGCTCGGCTCTGTGCATTGTCATGCATTTTGCCCCTACCTTCGGGCGCATATCTCTGTCTGTAGCTTGTATGCTTTGTCTAAGTCTTCGACCTTGTCAAAAATGGGTCGTCTCTGGGCTTTGACATTCACTCCCGTCATTGTTATAACTTTCGAGTTTTGTCAAAGAGGGGCAACTGTAGACACCCAATTTTTGACCGTTCTCAAGACTTAGAAGTCACCGTTCGAACGCTCGGTGATCATCCATATTCGTGTTCGTTTTGAGTTCCCGGAGGCCTCAGCCGCGCACCTTGCCTGAGGATCTCTTAACTTGCCTGTTCTGTGCTTGGTTTTGCACCAGGGACTTGTGTTTTGTGCTTCTGAGGGTGGGAAGAGGCTTGTTAGCCATCCCTGAAACCCACCGGCCGTGGCATGAAGCCACCGGCCTTTCCTTTTTCCTACCGACCAATTGTTTGGTCGGTCGGCACTTATCTGAGGTGTATCAGCATTTTGTGTGGTCGGCCGACCATGTATTTGGCCGGTGGTATCTTTTTTTTGGCCGGCTCCTCCTTTTTGCCTTTTTCAGGCAATGTGCATGCCAGCTGTGCCAGCTGGAGTGCACGGACTTGTCCTCCATACACGTGTATGGAGGAATTGCACCCTTTGCACCCTTTTGGTCTAGCTTCTTGGGGAAGCTTGGCCCTTTGTCTTAGCTTCCTCAAGAAGCTTAGACACCTATCTCAGCTTCCTGAGGAAGCCTTGGCCCCTTTGCCTTAGCTTCTTTAAGAAGCCTTGACCCTTTTTGTTAGCTTCTCTTGGAAGCTTAAGCCTCCATCTTGCTCTATATAAGGAGCCATTCCCTCTCCTTTGTGGGGTTGAACAAAAAAAACCAAACCTAATACATATATATCTGATATATACACCTTCTCTCTCTATATCTCCCTCTCTCTCTTCATTTTGTGTGTGTTAGAGAGCCAAAACGTTCGTTTTGTTCTTAGTTTTGCACTAAGTCACCTAGCATTACACCACACTTCGACTTTGGAGGTGTTGAGGGTTTGTTCTTGAAGTTTTGACCTGATTTTGATCAGAAGAAGGCGCTGGACTTGTTGTTCTTGAAGTGTTCTTCAAGGATAACACTATTGCTTTATTTTCCCCAATCTTGCACTAGCTTTTAACGCCCTTTGCATGCTGTTTCAAGCTTTGTGTATAAGATATAAAAGTTCTATTTTTTTGTGTTTAAGACACTTCATTAAGGTCATTTTGGTGTTGGGGGTCGACCTCCCCCTCTTAGGCCTTGTTTGGCCCTTTTTGTGCTCTCCTTGTTAAGTTTTGAATACCTTCGTGTATTGGTCTTCTCACCACTGAAATCCAGAGGATTTTCAGTGGTCAAGAAGAGGTTTTGAGGTCTTTCATAAGGGAGGGACACCCCTCTCCCCTTGTGTCTCTTTTGTCCATGTTTTTGGTTCATAATGGTAGCATGCGTGAGTAGTTGTCTTTGGCTCCATTTCAGAGGATTTTGGGTGTTGTTAGATCATAATATGCCTCTTTTTTTTGTCAGATTAATGGTCCATTTCATGCATTATACACTTGCCTTGTATTCCCCCATTTTGCCTAGAAGTGCATCTTGCCATTAGACCATCATGCTTGCATGTTTTTGCCTAGCTTTGTGAAGCTTTTGGTCATGTTTCATCGTGCTTGAGGTCTGTTGGGTGTTGATTTGGTCATGCCTTTCATGCTTTGTATCGTCTCTTTGCATTCTAGCATGTTGGCATCGAGTGTGTGAGTCATTAGCATGCATTATCTTGGCTATTTCAGTGATTTAGAATCACTTATTAGGTCATTTCAGTCCATGTTTTATGCTTACATGTTTGCATTTTGTTATCCTTTCAATGCTTTGAAGAGATGTGATCCTATGCTCCATATATAAGCCATTGTGCATGCTTATGTGTTTAAGTCTTTGGGGCTGTCATATCAGTAGGTTTTAAGGCGTATTTTGATACATAGAAACTCTGTTTTTGGTTGCTTAGTCCATGCCATGAGTGGCCATGATAGTTGTAGTAGAATGCTCCTTTTTATGCCTTAGTTTTAGGCCCGTTGGTATACATGTTTGCATGAGCATTTGTTCACCATTTCCATCACTTTTGGCCACTGTTTTGGGGCATGGCTGAGGCCTCCCATTTCAGTTTAAGACCACCCTTATATATAGTTGCATGCTTAGCATGATGCATGTTGCATTACATTAGTTGCATGCTTGCATTATATCTTGTTTGCATGTTTGCATATTGTTTAGCTGAGTGCATCACATAGTCTTGTTGTATGCTTGACATGTTCATATTGCATTAGTTTAGCTTGCATGAATAAGTAGTGTCGTGTTGCATTAGCTTAGCATACTCATATTGCGTTGCATGAGTTGCATCACTTTGCATTGTATATGGCATACATGCATTACATCTTGTTTGGTTTGGGGTATCAAACCAAACTTGAGGAATGAGGCGTGTTCGTACTTAAAGTGATGAAACACGTCTCACTCCTCGGTCGCCAATGCCCTTGATCTCAACATGATAGGGCATGAGGCATTCATTTCCTTTGTGCTTGCATTTACATTGAATGGTAAACTTGGCCTCTTAGGCCATCATGCATCAAAATGCATAATTGATGGCCCGAGGGACGAGAGCCACGCTCCCTTGAGTCAATTGCATGATAGGGAGTGTGGCCATGCTCACATTTGCTTGAAAATTCCATGCCATACACTGCTTGCCCTCTGTTGCTGTCAACTGCAGGATTCTGCAGGAAGAAATAATCGGCCGGCCATTTGTAGTGCCGACCGACCATCAGTGTCCAGCCGATCGCCCAATATTTAGCCGATGAGCATATTCCCATGGCCGGTGATCTTATTCCTTGGCCAGTGGCATTCCACAATGCTCAAGGAGCAGTTCAGAAGCAACCTCAGGATTTTAATAATTTTCAGAGGAGCAGGGCAGTGTAAACAGAGGCAACAATGGCATGGTATCGGGTTTCCGAGCGAGGCAAATCAAGCATGCATCATCCACGCATTCCGAGGCAGAGCTGCGGCGGTCTCTTTAGTTTCATATTTAGGCTGTTTTTTTTTTGTAATTAATTTGTTAATTAATTAGAGGGTTTGTAATAATTAATTAGCTAGGATAGTTGATTTGTTATTCGGCCTGTATTATTCTTTCGGACCCTCTGAGCGAGGGCAATTGTGTAATATATGTTTGTGAGTGTGTGTATGTCTTCCAACCCCCACTTCTTTCTCCCTTTTACTTACCTGCCTTCAATGGTTAGTACAAGGGCATGTTTAAATTAGCATACCTTATGCTATGCATGCGTGCATCCATACATTTGTCTTGCATGCACCAGGCTCGGCGCATCATACTAACTGCATTGTATTTCAATTCCAAGTTGAATACGTGTTAGCTGTAGCATCATCACATGCCATCTTAGAATAGCCGAGCTCATTGTAGTTGCATCTTGCATGTGTTGCATTAGCCATCTTAACATGAACTAGGATCATGCATATGATTACTAACTAGTTTCTGTTTTGGCTTAGAGTACTCGGTAAGCATTTATGTTTTAGCATCCTTGCATGAGTGTGAGTGTTGCCATGATAGCATGCTTACCATGAGGCTATGTGCTTACGTGTTATAATTGCCTGAATGCTTGTGGGTGAAGGTTGGGTTGCTTAAATTGGAACAATGCATTGAATGCGAGTCTTAAGCCCACTCGAGGGTGGCAAAATCTGTCTTTTAGCCTACTTGCGAGTAGCAAACTGTTGTCAAAACAAACATGAAATGTTTTGTTTCAATTTAGGTGACTTAGTCTATACTTGTCTGCTGTGCGCATCACATAGTAAATCTAAGCTAATAACCGGAATAAGAACGCACAGTGTTTTCAAAACTAGATATCATGGTTAGTAGAGGCCGATCTTCGGATCGGGCGAGCAGGGGTGCTCATAGCTGACCTTCCCCAATCGTACCCAAGTTCCCGAGCCGAGGCAACTTTGGTGATGACGGACGCGTGACCTTAGGCAAACGAGTCAGGGTTTCCTAAATTTCCCCCATAAAAAAAATTATTTAGGTGGCAACTCTGTATCTAGCAAAGCAGTCCATGTTTGGCACTTCTTTACAAAAATCTATTTTCACAAACGATTTCCGGATTTGGACTCTTTGGTTCAGATTTAGAACCGTGACAATTTGAGTCCGAACTATAGTGACCCACAAACGAACAGAACAGGACTCATCCTCCCGGGGCATTCGAGGACGTCTACAATCACCCAGTGGAAAGGGACAAAGCAGTAGAGTACTTACTCCTAGATGAGGCCATTCTGCAAGTCGAAGAAGAAACTTGGACAATGTACTTTGATGGAGCATCCAACCAGTACGGTTATAGGATAGGGGCGTTGCTGATACCACCCGACAATTCCCATATACCTTTAGCCTTCAAACTTCAGTTCAAAGAATCCAACAACGAGATAGAATACGAGGCATGTATCGCTAGCTTGGAAGCTGCCCTAGAACTAGGGGCAAAAAGGTTGGACATCATCAGGGACTCGAACCTGGCTGTGTCTCAAGCAAAAGGAGACTGGAAGGTCAAAGAAGAAAGAATGAAAATTTATCACCAAACCCTAGACGTTCTGATTCCTAGGTTTGAGAAGCTAACCTTCACGCATCTGTTAAGAGAGAACAATAGGTTCGCTGATGCCTTATCAACTCTGTCTTCTATGATAGACATCCCTTTGGGAGACCGGATGCGTCCAATCATTATTGAACAGAGATATATGCTGGCCTATGAGTTGATCACCGCAATAGATGAAGTACAAGATCAGAACCCCTGGTATTATGATATCTGGAACTTCTTGGAAAAGGAAGTCTATCCACCAGGGGCAAATGCCAAAGATAAGAGGGCGATACGGCAAATGGCTGCTCAGTTTATCATCTGTGGGGGTAAGTTATAAAAACGAGGCCATCTGGGATTGTACAAGCTATGTGTTTTTGTAGAAGAGTCGAAGTGCTTGATGGAGGCCATCCATGGAGGATAGTGCAAATCGCACATGAGCGGAGTAATGCTAGCCCGAAATTTTCTCAGGCAGGGTTACTACTGGTCAACCATGGAGAAGGATTGTATCGGTTTTGTCCGGCAATGCCACAAATGCAAAATTCATGCAAATTGTATAAATATCCCGTCATTAATGTTGTATAGCATGACTTCACCATGGTCATTTTTAGTCTAGGAAATTGATGTTATTGGGGCAGTTACGCCAAAAGACTCAAATGGGCATGAGTATATCCTGGTGGCAACGGACTACTTTACAAAGTAGGTCGAGGCCCAATCCTATGTAGTGCTAAAAGCATCGTACGTAGCCAAGTTTATCAGGAATAACATCATTTGTCGTTACAGGGTCCTGAATGAGATCATTCAAGACAATGGTTTCCACTTCAAGGGAGAAGTGATCGACTTGTTGGAGAAATACAACGTGACTTTTCATAAGTCGTCCACATATCGGCCACAAACCAACGGAGCTGTTGAGGCCGCCAACAAGAACATCAAGCACATTCTACAGAAGATGGTGGATACCTACTGGGACTAGCCAAACAAGTTGCCATTTGCTCTCTGGGGCTATAGGATTTCAATTCGAACATCTACTGGGGCAACTCCGTATTCTCTTGTTTATAGGATGGAAGCTGTTCTGCCAATTGAAGTTGAAGTTCCGTCGCTGTGGGTTATGGCTGAGTGCCCGATAGCAGAAGCGGATTGGCAGCAAAGCAGGTTTGAGGAACTAATGCTATTCAACGAGAGGAGGCTGAAAGCACTGTATCATGTCCATGGTTATCAACGTAGGATTACCAGGGCTTTCAACAAGAAAGTTAAGTCCAAGAATCTTAAGGAAGAGGATTTGGTGCTCAAAGACAACTGATCTCCCATCCATGACCCTAGGGGCAAGTTCAGACCTAATTGGATTGGTCCTTACATCATTAAATCAATTTGTCCGGGTGGAGCTGTCATTCTTGTGGACCTAGATGGCCTCGAATTCTCCCAACCAATCAACATGGACAAGTTGAAGAAATATTACCCCTGAGTGGCTCGCTAGGCAGAAAACCCAAAAGGGCGACCTAGGCAAAAGTTAGAGCACAAAAAATTGGAAATAAGAAAAACTGAGCTCGCAAGGTTGAAAACCCAGAAAGGGTGGCCTTGGCAAAAGTTAGAGCGCAAAAGGGGAGAGTTAATACTCGAGTGAACCCGAACCGAACTACGTAAGGCTTGATTCCTATCTTTGGGATACGTAGGCAACTTCATTCTGAAGTCCAGCCATAAACACTTCCAAATCAACTGTGTCCATGAGATTGTCCTGGTCATCTTTGTCTTTTCTGCACCCAAATTGAGAACTGGTTACAGTGCAGTGCAGTGCTATTCAAACAAGGGGCAATTTTCCATTTCTGGATTCGGGGTTGTACATCTCGAGGATAGGTTCCAAGTGTATCCAGTTGTGATCCTTATCGAAAATGGTTTTGAAAAGTTTTAATAAAAGTTGATTTTGTTCAAATTAATCTTTTTACAACTTAGACCATTTTTGGACCAACAGGAAAATTTTCAATGCCCACAACTTCAATTCATTGATTTCAATACAAAGCTCTCTAACTCTTGATTCAAATCAAAGTTTCTTTTTATTACATTCAAAAGGAAAACTTGAAAGTACAGATCAAAGCAATAAACTTGGGGCATCGATGAGTCAGGTGTTCCAGCGTCCCCTCCATGAGCTTGTGGAAGCTTCAGATGCTAAAGTAGGCCCGATTTGCACCTCATCTTCAAGCCAAGCTATGCATTCGCCAGAAAGGGCACAACTGAAAATGGGAGCGGGAGCCAGAAGTTCTCTTATCCTCCATACAGTGGGATATCGAGCTAGTTGAGAACCTCAGATTGGAAATGGAGCCGGGTACTCTACCCCCTCTTCTGGGCAAGTCTGGTCATGTCCGAACTGACGCTTGAATCGAAATGGAAAATAGAAGACACAGTGTGTCAAGCCAATCAACTAAATGCCAGGTTGTCGAGACATGCTGTAACTCATCTCGGGCAGATCAAACTAGAAGTAACGCGAAACAATGTCAACAGCAGATCTGTTGCACATCTAATGGCACCACCATCCCTCGTTCGGGAAATCAACTAGCCATTGGCAAAAGAAATAGCCTCGTGCTGAATATGTAGGGCAAGAGTCCACTACTTTCAACCTGTCCATGAGCCATATCTGGGGAATCATGAAAAATAAGAGAGATTAAAGAATAGAGAGGTGTATGTGGAGAGAAAAAGTGAGAAAGAGTTTTGAGAGAAAAACAGAGTTTGAGGGCCGAGTAATGTGAGAAACACATGTGAGACAGGGTGGGAAACATTGCCTGCAAAAGTAGTGGACTTCCTGCAAATTTGATTGTTTCTCGTCAGTGGAAGGCGTCTAAGCCTATCAAAGTCTTTGCCAATACCAAGCCAATGCAGCTCTTACCCTCTTTCAAGCCTTGGGCTACTTCGATCAAGCGAATGCTAGACCCTCCAAAGCTAGGGGCAAGTAGGAAATAAGCCAACATACACAAGCAAAGGGCACGCTATCGAAAGCTTTGTCAAAGACGGTCGCCGTGGTGGCCGGCGTCGGAAAATCGATGAATGAGACTGGGAATATCCAGCTCTCCGTGGTGAACTAAGGATCGAGCATTGTGTAAAGTGAGCCCACACATCTGTCCTAAAGCTTGGATGTGGCCAAAACGGGACTGGGGCAAGATTTCCTCGTCAGGCTGGGATTCCATCAAAATTTGGAATTCTTCAATTGTCGGACATATCTCTTGTCCCTCGAAGCTGAAAACATGTGTAACCGGGTTCCAACATCTAGCCGCGGCATGAAGGAACGGAAAACACAGCGGGGTACGGCTTAGCGGGAATAGTGCATTTATCCCGAAACCCCGAAAATTCACTTTTTTCGAGCCATCTAAAGTTGCAATCCAAGTCGAGAGTTTTTTTTTGGTGAAGAATGGCTCCATTTGTGGCAAAAACAGAGCTAGAATGAAGAAACTACGAAGTCCCAACTTTTGTAGAAGATAAGGTGTTGAGTGGAAGACAGGTGGCAGCAATCGGGAGGATCCCTGCACCAGTGGCCGACCGGCCAGTGTTGGTGGCGACCGGCCATTACTAGTGGCTGACAGCCACTTTTGGTGGCCGACAACCTCTGCTTATAGCCGACATAATTCCCTGGTCTTCCTGTGTGTTGGGAGTGCTGAGAACCTGTGTTTTGTTCTACTTTTGGTGCATTTTGCCGCCTTGTTTTAAGAGTTTTGCTGAGTCGCTTTTTATGTTGTTGTTTGTTGAGTTGTATTGCTGTTATTTTCCTTATCAAGTTGTTGCTTTGTTTATCGAGTTGTTGCAATAATTGTTCATTGAGTTTTTTTACTCTGTCTGTTATGTGTTGATCGGTTCATTACCTGATTAAGAAGTTGCCAATACAATGTACAATATTCAATTTCCATCAAATCCTGTTTTTGTGTAAGATGATGCAATGCGATGGTCAGAATGTAAAAAACAGCATGTTTCATCAAAAACTGATTCTTCATTCCAATCATGGTTTCTTTTTACAAAAGGGTACAAGTTTTTAAGAAAATAAAACTATACAATGGGCTAACACAACTAAAAATAAAAAAAACAAAAAGAGACTAAGCAACAACATCTAAATCAATGCCATCCACCGCAGGATCAAGAGGCCCTCTTCGTCCTCTTCCTAGGCATGGGCTTAGAGCTATCTCTATCAGCGCCGCTGTCAAAGGCCCCTGTGTCTGAGCTAGCTGTTGAACCTGCCTCAGTATCATGTCCGCCCTCAGAATCTAAGCCAGCATCGTCCTCTCCATCCTCAGATGACTCCGACTATGGGCTCGCTGCCTCCTCATCCTCACTCGTCTCATCATCGTCATCGTCCGGAACGGGCTCTAAAGGGCCGCTCTCATCACGGGTACCCTTAGCTCTGCCTCGGCTGCGAGCCGGAGCCTCACATCTCCCTCTCTCTGCTGCTGGAGGAGGTACAGATGGTCCCACTGCAGCTCTCGCCAGAACGTCTAATGTGGCTGGGATCTGGAAAGGGCAGTTTGTCAAATACATCAGTCACGGTGTATACCTGATGCAAAAAAATGATGTGCAGAATGCAGTGTATGAAAGCAGTGTGCGAATGCAGTGTTTGAAAGCAGTGTATTAAGGCAGTGTTTGAAAGTAATGTTTGAATGTAGTGAACGAATGCAGTGTATGAATGCAGTGTTTCAGTGCGGTGTGTCAGATCAGTGTAGCGTGGAATAGATTACATTTGAGATGCTAATTTATCAACAGGAAGTTTGATGACATGAAGTGCAGACTGAAGGAAATTACCATAATCTTGTAAAGGCTGAGCAGGTTTATGCTTCTCTGCACCATCTCCGTCAGGGAAGCCACTAGCTCGAGGGCTTGCCCGGTGTACTCTATGGGTGCCAGCAAGTGCGTTGAGAGGATCAGTGTTCTATAAAGCATAACTGAAATGAAGTAAATATGCAAAATGTAAAGTATGGTACATACTGTAGTTGGGCCTCAAACCCCGACAAACTCATGCTCGGCTGGTGCGAGCTCAATGGAGATCTGGCAAGCCTTCCCAGAATGTCGCCGGTAGGTGAGTGTGGTAGGTAGCTCTGACCACCCAATCCTCTGTCTCGCCCTAGAACCTCTCTTGCTATGGGTCCCGGTCGCCCTGGCCCTTCTCCCTCTCTCCCCCGCAGCTGGAGCCCTCGCTCTCTCACCTCCATGGGCCTCAGTCAGAGGTGGCATGAGGTATGTCTGGATGAAGGCTATGTAATCACCCTCGACTCGGAAGAAGTCAACGTCCCAGCCTCTAGTGAAATAAATCATCTCCTGCAAAGTATATTTCTCTATGGCTCTCATATATGTCGGAAGCGGCATCAAAACTACTAGCTCGGGCAAGTCAATGGTCTGGCATAAGAACCGCTTCCTTAAGAACCACACCTAACAATCCGGGCCCTCGAGTAGAAGCCGGAAGCGAGAAGCCTCTCGGGCACCAGCGAACGGATCCCTGACTCCCTCAGACATCATCGCCCAGGGCTGCCAAGTGATCTGTAAATAGAGAATGTGCGGATTGTTAGCTATCATCATATATTGTGATATAAGTCAGAGTCAAAGGAAAACGGAAATAACAGAGAAGCTTGAATTACCTCAGCCGCAATCACAGTATCGAAGTATCGAAGTATCGACGGAAGAAGGGGAAGGACTCCTGAGACCTCCGTTGGCATCTCTCGTCATACCGATGATAGTATGGCACGACAGGTGGCATCTCCACCTCTGGCTTTGAGGCAAGTCTCGGATAGTAGGCGCACATCCATAGCTACAGAAAGCGAAAGGGCAACAGTGAGTATACAACAGATAAGCACAAGTAATGCGGAAAGCAGAACATGTGCGCTATGTCCAGAAAATGCAATGTGCAGTGTGTACAGTATACAGTGTGTGCAGTGTACAGAAAGTGCAAAGCAAAAAGCACAATAGGAAATGCAAGACAGAAAAGTAAAGTATACCTCCTATGTCCTCCAGCAGCCTCCTATCAGATGTCTGCTCCTGCGGGAGGTCGAGCTCATGTACCCGTATAAGGTGGCAAAGCCAGTGCCACCCCAATCTTAGAGTCAAACACAAGACAGGTCCCCCAGAGCGCTCATGAGGTATAGCCCAATAGTGTTTTCCCGGTCGGCGAGCAGGGTAGTGCCGAACAGGAACATCAGGAAACATCGGGCATACTGCTCGGTCTCCTTTCGAGTCGCTAGTGCTGTCCTTCTGTAGTGGTCTGCAAACCAGGAGTATCGAACCATCCCGGGAGATAGGTGGGCGAGTCCCTAGCAGATAAATCTGGGTAGCCTCTCATTCACCCATGCTTATGTCGTAAGGAATCGGATGACCCCTCACCTCTATGTCGGTGAGCATAGAGAAGTCGAAGGGAGTCATCGTCATCTCCCCCGTGGTAGAGAAGTGAAAGGAATCGGTGGTATCCCACCACCTCTTTACCATGGCACCCAATAAAGGTCGGCTCGTTATGAGACGTAAGAGCCCCATACAGAATGAGCCGAAGCCGGCCTTGTCAATGATGTGGCAAACGTCGTCAGGGAACTCCATGTACCACTCCCTCACCGATGTGGTCCCGTATCCTCGGATGGCGTGTGAATCCCCCTGTGATCAGGACAAGCAGATGACATGTAATGTGAGTAATACAATGCAAATGTGTGATTGGGCAAGCAATGTAAGGTACATTGAGAAAATACAAGAATACAGTGCATACCTCGGAGGAGCCATGAGATAAATGTGACTTTGGCTCACGCAACAAGAGGTCTTCTGGTACACCTCGTACAAAACCCCTGAACTGACGAATGCTATCGGGCAGTAGGACGTGTGTCTTAGGATGGTATGTCGCCAGGTCAAAAGGTCAAACGCTAAGTTGTAGTGGCTCAAGCTCCGGATCTACCTCCATCTCTGGAGAAGCTCCGTCGTGTGGAATGTCGTCCGCCATCTCGAGGAAAGATGAGAAAGTGGTCGGAAATGGGAAAAATAGGTGAAGAATGTCAAGAGACAACAAAAGTCAACTCCAAGAGGGAAAATGACAGAAAAAAAAGTCAAAGCTCGAGAAAGGGCACCAAACTCAAGGGTAACTTGAGGGAAACAAGCCTCAAGTGGTGGAAATGAAGAAAGAAGCACCGAAATTGGTTTTCAATCGGTTCAAAATGGAGTAAACTATGAGGGTTTACCGAAGAAAATGTTCATAGTGCGTTGGAAAATGCGTATAACGCTTGAATCGAAGGAGGAAAATGGTCTAGAGAGAGGGGAGGATGATTTTCAGCAATAGAGAAGTTGGGAAATAGGGTTTGGAACCCTATACTTAAACACCCGAGGTGAAATGGCCATTTTGACCCGAATCTGCCATCGGTGGCCGACGGCCACCATTTGTGGCCGACAACCTTTTTTGGTGGCCCATAGATGGCTGACACCCTTCCCTGGTGGCCGACAGGCCTTCAGTCCTCTCTATGTGTGTTTTACTACTGTTTTGTGCCCTTGGCTCTTGAGAAAGTGTAAGGAAGGCTCACTTTTAAGTTCAAAGTGTCTCTGCAGAAGCCCCGAACTGTGTCTTCAGTGCATGGCTCATCACTACTCAACATGGGCGAGGTGTATCCTTTCTTAAACATACTGCAACTCTTCCGAGAGGTAAATCAGAAGTTGCGATTGAGGCGTGTTCATCAAACACGCTTTTGTTGTTGCATAGAACGTGCATGTCTTTGTCGTTGCATGGAACATGCATTTTGTATTGTTTGCATAGAACATGCATCCCCATGTTGGCATAGAATATGCATGTTGCATCGAATATGCATTGTTGTTATTTTGCATAGAATACATATGTTGTGTTGTATTGCATTGTTCATGCTCTCATGTTTGCATAGATTATGCATGTTGTGTTGTATTGCATTGTACATGCCCTTACATTCGCATAGAAAATGTTTGTACCTATTGCATCGACCATGCGTTTGCTACTATCGCATAGAATATGCATTACTCTGTCTATTACATAGATAATGCTCTTGCTCGGGCCGCATAGAATATGCTTCTGTTTTGTTCCTTGCATGTTGTGCATGAAACATGCCTCTAACATTGTGTCACGGTTATTCGTCTTGCATAGAACATGCATTCTTATTGTATTGTACTTGTTAAGTTTCTTTCTTATGCAGGCAGGATATTGTATGTACGGTTCATTCAAAGCTGGTGCAACCAGACGATATTGTATGTACGGTTCATTCAGAGGAACTCCAGGTAAGATTAGTCTTGTCCCTTTGAGCACCTTGTTTTGGTTAGAAACATTCGGGTACACTCGGTGTTTACACCACTCCCTACTTTGGTTAGAAACATTGGGACATGTTTCCGATATTTATACCACCCCCCTGGTTAGAAGCTTTTGGAACGTGTTCCGATGCTTATACCACCTTACTTTGGTTAGAAACATTGGGACGTGTTTCCAATGTTTATACCACCCCCCTGATTAGAAGCGTTTGGAACGTGTTCCGATGCTTATACCACCTTGCTTTGGTTAGAAACATTCGGGTACGCCCAGTGTTTACACCACTCCTTGCTTTGGTTAGAAACATTGGGACGTGTTTTTGATATTTATACCACCCCTTTACTTAGAAGCATTTGAAATGTGTTCCGATGCTTATACCACCTTGTTTTTGTTAGAAAGATTGGGACGCGTTCCGATGTTTATACCACCCTCCGGTGTTTACACCATTCCCTTTTCCTTCTCGCATGTGGCGCATTAGGATGTTTTTTTTGGTTATAAACATTTGGGTGCACCCGGTGTTTCCGTCATCCTCCTCTCCTCTCGCGTGCGACGTGTTAGGACGCTTTGGTTAAAAGCATTCGGATGGTTGCCGATGCTTATACCGCTCTTTGTTTTCGTTACAAATATTTATACGTGTTCCACTATTTATCACTGTTCTCTTTGGTTCGAAACATTAAGGTGTGTCCCTGGGTTCACACCATCTCTCTCATCGCGTGTGCCACACATTAGGATCTTGTTTCACGCCTCGGGTGCGCCCAAAGGTTGTGTTGTTCTTTGCCTTTCCTGCGTGATGCGTAGTTAAGCCTACATAAGTTTCTTACATCCTTTCTGCATGAAATGTGGTTTGGTTCATGTTTACTTGTTTATGTATGAGATTGTTGTAGCATTTCTTTGCATAACATTTGCACCTAGATGTTTCATTATAACCTCATTAAATGATCATAAGTTATGTTCTGCATCGTGCATGTTATTTGCATCTTGCCCCAGAACTACGCTGGTTTGATTCCTTGCAAAGGGATACGTAGGCAGCCTGCGGGCGCAACCGTTCTTTGTTTTGCTTGCTTGTTTGTCCAAGTCTTCGGCCTTGTCAAAAATGAGTCGTCTCTGGGCTTTGACATTCACTCCCGTCATTTCATGACTTCCGAGTTCTATCAAAGAGGGGCAACTGTAGGTACCCCATTTTTGACCGTCCTCAAGACTTGGACGTCATCGTTTGAACACTCGATGGTTTTGTATGCTTGTGTTCATTTTGAGTGCCTGAAGTTCTCGACTGAGCACCTTGCCTTTGGGGCTCTCAACTTGTTTGTTTTGTGCTTGGTTGTGGACCAAGAGCTTGTTGCTTCAAGTTTGGGGGAGAGGGTGGCATGTCGGCCATTCCTACAGTCCATCGGCCATGGCTTGTGCCTGCCGGCCATCAGTGGTGGCCGGTTGGCCACATTGATGGCCGGTCAGCCACTAGTGATGGCCGACGGCCATTTTTCTCCTTTTTCAGATATTTGTTTGCCAGTTGTGCCATCTGTTGTTCACTAAAGTGCATCTCCATACATGTGTATGGAGGGATGAATTCAAGCTTGAATCTTGATTTTCTATATATAGGGAGTGCTCCCCCCTATTTGGAGGGGTTAGACATTTTGGATCAAAATTCTCTCTCTCTCTCTAGAATTCTCTCTCTCTCTCTCTCTCTCTCTCTCTCTCTCTCTTCTTGTTTTGTGCTTGGTAGTTAGTTTTCTCTACACCTTTGCACACTAACCCTTAACCAAACTTGACCACCTTGGAGCTGAGGTCCCTTGGAGCCTAGTTTAAGCTTTTGGAAGTAGGTTTGAGCCTGAAATTGTTGATGTTTAGTGCTGTGCTTCAAGAGGTATAAGACTCACCTTGTAAGCTTTGTTTTGACTACTTGTTTTACTATCTTTTTGTACTGTTTTTGGCCTAGTTTTTAACTACAAAAAACTTTATTTTTATGGTTTAAAAATGGTGGTTTGAGGCTATTTTGTGTTAGGGGGTTGTCTCTCCCTTTTGTTCCTTAGCTTGTATCGCTTTTTGTGCCATCTTTCAAGGCTTTCAAATCAAACTTTTTAGCCCTTTAAACCACTAAAATTTAGAGTTATTTGAGTGGTGGAAAACATGTTTTGAAGTCCAAAATTGGAGGGGTTAGCCTCCCCTTGTTGTGTTTTACTTGCATGCCTAGTTAGCATCACATGGTAGCATGTTTTTGTGGCTCAACGTAGCTTATTTTCAGCATATGTTTGCCTCTGATTTGGAATGTTTTAGCTCTGTTTTGGGCTGCTTTGGTCATATGAGTCTTGTTTTGCATAGTTGTAGTGCAAATGACTTCACTAGTTTGGTGTTTTAGGCCTTCAAACATGATTTGCTTGAGTTGGTTGCATGTTGTAGTATCTTTTTACATGTAATTTCAACATGTATAGCTCTGTTACATGCTCATTTGTTTCACTCTTTCGTTGCTTTTGAGAGTTTCTCTTGAGTCTTGTTTGTGAGCCTAGATAGCTTAACATGTGAGCATGTTTTTCTAGCATTTTGTACCCTAATCTCAGCATGTTTTTGCTGCTGTTTTGACTGGTTTTAGCTCTGTTTTAAACTGGTTTGGTCCTTTGAGGGTTGTATTGTGTGGTTGTAGTGCAATCTCTTTGACTAGCTTAATGATTTAGGCTTTTAAACATAAATTCCATGAGTTGTTTGCATGTTTTAGTGTTATTTTGCACTCCATTTCAGCACTGAAATCTCTGCAATCTCCCTCTATTCTTCACTCTTTCATTTACTTTGAAAGTGGCACTGAACCCCTTGTTGGCTTGAGTGTGAAATTGAGACATTTGTGCTTAATGGTTTTAATCCTCTTTTGAGGGTTTCTACTAACCAACGGCATGAGGCCTCTTTCATGCTCATGGCACTTGTGGTTTAAGCCCTCTTTCCATTAGAGGACACTCACCTTTTGGACTAATTAACTAAAGAATGGATTGGTAAACTAAAATGAGTAAATAAAAATCAACAAGTAAAAGAGGCAAGATTAAGCATCTTCGTGTTGCATTGCATGTGTTCGGATCAGACGTTAATTCAAACACGAGGAAAACGATACATTTCATACTCAAAGTGATGAAACGTGCCACTTTTCTTGGTCACCGTCACCCTTGATTATTTTTATGGTTTAAAAATGGTGGTTTGAGGCTATTTTGTGTTAGGAGGTTGTCTCTCCCTTTTGTTCCTTAGCTTGTATCGCTTTTTGTGCCATCTTTCAAGGCTTTCAAATCAAACTTTTTGGCCCTTTAAACCACTAAAATGTAGAGTTATTTCAGTGGTGGAAAACATGTTTTGAAGTCCAAAATTGGAGGGGTCAGCCTCCCCTTGTTGTGTCTTACTTGCATGCCTAGTTAGCATCACATGGTAGCATGTTTTTGTGGCTTAACTTAGCTTATTTTCAGCATATGTTTGCCTCTGATTTGGAATGTTTTAGCTCTGTTTTGGGCTGCTTTGGTCATATGAGTCTTGTTTTGCATAGTTGTAGTACAAATGGCTTCACTAGTTTGGTGTTTTAGGCCTTCAAACATGATTTGCTTGAGTTGGTTGCATGTTGTAGTATCTTTTTACATGTAATTTCAACATATATAGCTATGTTACATGCGTATTTGTTTCACTCTTTCGTTGCTTTTGAGAGTTTCTCTTAAGTCTTGTTTGTGAGCCTAGATAGCTTAACATGTGAGCATGTTTTTCTAGCATTTTGTACCCTAATCTCAGCATGTTTTTGCTACTGTTTTGACTGGTTTTAGCTCTGTTTTGAACTGGTTTGGTCCTTTGAGGCTTGTATTGTGTGGTTGTAGTGCAATCTCTTTCACTAGCTTAATGATTTAGGCTTTTAAACATGAATTCCATGAGTTGCTTGCATGTTTTAGTGTTATTTTGCACTCCATTTCAGCACTGAAATCTCTGCAATCTCCCTCTATTCTTCACACTTTCATTTACTTTGAAAGTGGCATTGAACCCCTTGTTGGCTTGAGTGTGAAATTGAGACATTTGTGCTTAATGGTTTTAATCCTCTTTTGAGGGTTTCTACTAACCAACAGCATGAGGTCTCTTTCATGCTCTAGGCACTTGTGGTTTAAGCCCTCTTTCCATTAGAGGACACTCACCTTTTGGACTAATCAATTAAAGAGTGGATTTGTAATCTAAAATGAGTAAATAAAACATGAACAAGTAAAAGAGGCAAGATAAAGCATCTTTTGTGTTGCATTGCATGCGTTCGAATCGGACGTTAATTCGAACACGAAAAAATGGGACGTTTAGTGATGAAACGTGCCACTTTTCTTGGTCACCGTCACCCTTGATCATGCATGATAGGACGGTGGTTGTTTTGGTCTTGTTTGTGCATTCATTAACTTGTGCAAGCTTGGCTCCTTAGCCGTCATGCATTTAAAATGTTTGGTTGATGGTTTGAGGGCCGAGAATCACACTCCTTTGAACTTGTATAATGATAAGGAGAGCAACAATGCACACAAACCTTGAGAATACATTGCTTTGCCTTTGTTTGCTCTCTGTTGTAACAAAAAAGGGAAGTTCAGGGAAGGGGTGGTCGACTGGCCACCAATAGTGGCTGACTGGCCACCAATGGTAGCCAACAACCACCATTGGTAGCCGACCGGCCAGAAATGAAATTTTGCACAAGTGTGTTCCTGAGTTGGAGCAGAGGTGTTCTGGAAGTTGGCAGCACTATTGGTGTTCAAACAGGTGCAAACAGAGACATCCGATGGCAGGACAATGGCATTTTCGGGTGGAGCAATCGAGCATGCATGCGTCTCTCGCCTTCGAGGCCATTTAATCGCTTTAGTTAGCTTAGAATAGCTAGTTAACTCGAATGTTGTACTTAATTAGTTAGTGTAACTAATTCTTCAATTTTGGTTTGTAATATTTAGCTAGCGTAGAATAGTTAGTTAATTTATTTCAATTGTTTTAATAATTAGCTAGAATAGTTAATTAGTTTCAATTTGTAATAGTTAGCTTAATTAGCATAGCTAGTTAGCTTATTAATTTGGACCCTCCTTCGCGAGGGCATAATGTTGTAATAAGAGTGCGTGCGTGTGTGCATATCTTCGAACCCCACGTCTTTCTCCCTTTTATTTAATCGCTTTCAATGGTTAGATTAGGGATATTTTCAATTAGCATACCTTATGCTTGCATGTTTGCATCCATTCATTTTTCTTGCATGCACCGACGCTCGGCGCATCATTCAAACTACATTGTAATATCAATACCTCTTTGAATACATGTTTAATCGCATGTTATCAAATTGAATCATATGTCATATTAGTAGCCGAGCCTATTAATTTCATATTGTATGTGTAGCATTAGGCATCTTGTATAGCTAGGATCATGCATCTTTCTAACTAGTTTTTATTTTGGCTTGGAGTACTCGGTAAGTTTTTATGCTTTACCATACTTGCATGAGTGTGATTGCCATGTTGCCATATTTAGCATGCTTGCCATGAGGCTATGTGCTTAAATGCTAAACTGCATGAATGCCTGTGGATGACGGCTTGTTAGTTGAATTGGAACAATTCAATGATTGTAAGTTTTAAGCCCACTTTGTTGAGTGGCAAAATCATGTTTTAAGCCCACTTGAAGTGGCAAATCCGCATCTTTTAATCCCACCTGAGAGTGGAAAATTCAAACCATTTTCGAGAATAAATATGAGTTGAATTCGTTCCGAGTCTTGCGACTAGTCTATACTTGCTTGTGTGCGTCACATAGTAAAGTTAGCTAATAACTGGAATAAGAACACATGAGTTTTATAAAACAACATATCATGATTGGTAGAGGCTAATCTTTGATCGGGCGAGCGGAGGTGCTCAATTCATGTCCTTTCCTCCTCGTACCCAAGTTCCCGAGCCAAGGAAACTTTGGTGATGATGGACACGTGGCTTTTGGCACGAGTCGGGGTTTCCTAAATTTCTCCAAAATAAAAATATTTAGGTGGCGACTCTATAATCTCGCAAAGCAGTCCAATTTTGGCGTTATTTGATTTTAAATCGATTTTCCAGAAAGATTTGCCGGATTGGATTCTTGGTGTTTATCAGTTTCACATTGCACTTTGTGATATTAGATTCAGAACCGTGACGGGAGTTTGAACTGTAGGATCAATTCAAGCTTCCGAAAGGGGGCGTGAAAAAGTCGAGCTACACATAGCTTGGTGAATTCATTTCTTATATGGATTATGTACAAGAATTGAGTGTGGTTTCCATACCTAGAGTTAAATTCAAGTGCAATCCTAGCTTGAATCTTCAAGTCTACCACTAATCTCTACAAAGTCTCATCTTTCTCTCTCTAAGTTGTTGAGTTCTTCCTCTCCCTTGCTCAAAATCTTAGCCAAAGCATGTATATATGAACTCAAGCCTTAATTAGAGCCTTAAATAGGATATAAATAAGTTAGCCTAATCAAGTGTGATTAAGGTTAATTAGCTAAGCTTAGTTCTAACCAATTCAATCAATTTATTCTAATTATTTTGATCCAAATCGATTTCTGATTGAAGTTGCCATAAAATTCTAAAAATTCCCAATAACACATATATCAAGTCAATTTCTGTATCGGATACCGATAAGACCTTCAATTCGCAAACCAAAACTAAAACATGAAAATTGTCACACCCCAAATCTGGGCATGACCGGTGTTGGCCCACAGGGACTTAGCCCAAGGCACACGTAAGCCTAAACACGAATCCAACCACATTGAACAACTGAACAATAGTCCAATAATAAATAACCAAAACTCAATCCAGACATGCCACAATTATAAACGATCTTAATAACCTATTAGGCACATGAAATCATGGTTTAACATTAATCATGGATCAGGTTCATTACAGTCTTTCCCCCTTAAAGAGTTTGGTCCTCTAAACTCATATTACCTTCATTTTGGAGAAATATTGGGTCTAGAGGGAACAAATCTTGGTATCTTTTCATCATGTCTTCTTCCATTTCCCAAGTCGCATAGGTCCCTCCATAGTTTTGCCAATCAACCTTCACCAACGGAATTTCCTTGTTTCTCAATCTCTTGATCCTTCGGTTGACAATTTGAATTGGTCATTCTTCGTACGTATAATCATCTTTCAAAAGTACATGAGTCGGTTCAATGACATGGAATGGATCTCTCAAATACTCTCGAAGCATAGATACGTGAAAAACATTGTGCATATGCTCCATTACTGGGGGTAAGGCCACTCGGTACGTTATTGGGTTGATTTTCTCGAGAACTTCATATGGCCCAACATATCTTGGTGCTAATTTGCCCTTAACACCAAACCGAGTTTGTCCTTTCATGGGGGTCACTTTAATGAACACATGGTCCTCAACTTCGTATTCCCTGTCTCTTTTTCAGACATCAGCATAACTCTTTTGCCGATTTTGAGCAGTTTTCAACCTTTACTAAATCAATTTCACATTTTCAGTTGTTTTTTGCACAAGTTCTAGTCCCACTAAAGGTCTATCACCTACCTCAACCCAACATATTGGGGATCGGCATTTTCTTCCATACAGAGCTTCATAAGGAGCCATTCCACTGCTTAAATGGTAGCTATTGTGGTACACAAACTCATCCAATGGCAAATAGGTCTCCCAATTTCCTTGGAAATCTAACATGTACATTCTGAGCATATCTTCCAAGGTTTGATTCGTTCGTTCAGTTTGACAATCTGTCTGTGGGTGATAAGCACTACTCAACCTCAATTCTGTCCCCGAAGCCTGTTGTAAACTTTGCTAGAATCTGGATGTGAACTTCGAATCTCTGTCAGACACAATGGATACTGGTACACCATGTAATCTCACAATTTCATTCACATACATGTTAGCCAACTTATCTAGATTATAAATAGTTTTGACAGGCAGAAAATTGGCAGATTTAGTTAAATGATCAACTATAACCTAGATAGAATCCATACCTCAAGAAGAGCGAGGCAATCCCACAATGAAGTCCATGGTAATGTGCTCCCATTTCCATTCCGGTATAGGAAGCGGTTGTAGCAAACCAGCGGGTCGTTGATGTTCGGCTTTAACTTGTTGGCAATGTAAACATCTAGCCACAAAGCCTGCAATACACTTTTTCATTCTAGGCCACCAGAAACTTTGTTTCAAGTCATGATACATCTTCATGTTCCCTGGATGCATAGCAAACTTAGTATTGTGAGCTTCAGACATAACACGTTTTCTCAAATCGGAGGAATTTGGTACACAAAGTCTATTATGAAATTTTAACACATTATTCTCAAACATAAACCCCAGCCTCAATTTTGAGTCAAATTCTTTCATAATCTTTTTCAAGTACTCATCTTCAAATTGCTTCTCTTTGATTTCTTCAATGATTGCTGGTTGAGTGAAAATGGCAACTAAAATTCCACCTTGTTCGCATAAAACAATTTCAACCTCATTCCTTTCTAAGTCATCTAGCAATTCTTTTTGACCGTTAAGCAAACATGACAAATTTCCAATCGACTTTCGGCTCAAGGCGTCAGCCACAGTATTAGCTTTTCCTGGGTGATACAAAATCTACAAATCATAGTCTTTGATCAACTCCAACCATCTCCTTTGTCTCATGTTCAATTCTTTTTGAATGGAGAAATATTTGAGGCTTTTATGATCAATATACGTTTCACATATGGCACCATATAGATAATGTCACCAAATTTTCAAGGCAAACACCATTGCTGCCAGTTCAAGATCATGAGTTGGGTAATTCTTTTCATGTGCTCGAAGTTGTCGAGAAGCATAGACAATTACCTTCCCATTTTGCATTAGTACATAGCCCAAACCTTTGTAAGATGCATCACTATAAATCTGAAACTCATCTGAACCATTGGGCAAAGTCAAAATTGGTGCAGTTACTAATCTAGTCTTCAACTCTTGAAAGGTTGACTCTCGTTATTCATTCAAATCAAATGGTACATTTTTCTGAGTTAACTGGGTCAATGGCATGGCAAGTTTTGCAAGGTCTTTCACAAATCCTCTGTGGTAACCTGCAAGTCCCAGAAAACTTCTAACTTTTGTCACATTTGTCAGTTTAGGCCAGTCCACAATAGCTTTAATTTTCTGTGGGTCAATAGAGATACCATTCTTGTTGATTACATGCCCCAAAAATGCTACACTATCAAGCCAGAATTCACATTTGGACAATTTTGCATACAATTTCTTTTCTTTCAGAATCTGCAAGGTAATTCTCAGGTGCTTCTCATGTTCTTCCTTCTCTTTAGAATAGATCAAAATGTCATCAATAAACACAACGATAAATTCATCAAGATACTACTTGAAAACCCTGTTCATTAGGTCCATAAAAGCTGCTGGTGCATTTGTCACCCCAAATGGCATTACCAAGAACTCAAAATGTTCATATCTAGTCTTGAATGCGGTTTTCTCCACATCTTTTGCTTTGACCTTTAACTGATGATACCTGGATCTAAGGTCAATTTTAGAGAACATTTGGGCTCCTTGGAGTTGGTCAAACAAATCATCTATTCGGGGTAATGGATATTTATTCTTAATGGTTACTTTGTTCAATTCCCGATAGTTAATACATAGCCTCAAAGACCCGTCTTTCTTTTTAACAAATAACACTGGAGCACCCCAAGGTGAAGTGCTCGGGCGAATAAATTTCTTGCCTAACAGTTCTTGAAGTTGAGTTTTCAATTCTTTCAGTTTTGAGATTGACATCCTGTACGGGGTCTTAGAAATAGGTTGTGTTCCTGGTGCTACTTCAATAGTGAACTCAATTTCCCTATCAATTAAGTCTCCTGGTAGATCATTGGGAAACACATCAGGAAAGTCACAAACCACAGGAATAGTCTCAACACTAGCACTATCTGAAGACACAGTCAACACACTACATAAGTAGCCCCGATACCCCTTTCTTAACAGCTTTTTGGCTTTCGTAAATGAGATCAAGTATGGTGGGAAAACTACCCCATTTCTGGTAAAAATATACTCAGGCATACCAGACGGTTTAAATACAACAGATTACTTGCACAGTCAATGGTGGCACAATATTTAGTCAACCAATCCATACCCAGAATACAATCAAAATGATCGATGCTCAAGGGCAACAAATCAACATATAATGTCATACCACCAATCAAAACATCACATGCCAGATAAACATAAGCACATATCATGGAACCCCTAGATGGTGTAGATACAGATAATAAACAGTTCATAGGTTCTAATGGCCTAGTTAATTTCCAAGAGAAAGCGTGCGATACAAATGAATGCGTGGAGCCAGAATCAATCAGCACATAGGCATTCTGAGCACGGATAGAAATTATACCTGAGACCATAGATTCGGTGTTCTGTACATCACCAGGCATAAGTGCAAATACTCGACCTTGCCTCAAGGTCTCTTTCCCGATGTTAGCTTTCGTATTCATCTTGGATGTAGAAGCAGATCCGGCTGAACTTACCGCCGGATGGTTGGCATTTTCGAACCTGATAGGACAATCTTTCATCACATGGCCAGGTTTTCCACACCTGAAACAGGCACCTGACGCTCGATAGCAAACCCCCTTCTGTTTCTTACCACATTCTGGGCAAGTCGGTGTAGTTCCACCACTTTGGCTTGAGCCACTGTAAGATCCCGTATTTTGTCTCTTATTCCCAGTAAATGAATGGCCCTTTTTGAAACTATTTCTAGACCTTTTTCCCATCCAATCAGTTCGTGGGACAAGAGTTTGTTTCTTCGCTGCCAATATAGCTTCCGCCATTAATGCCCTGTCCAATACATTCACATATGTGGGTAGGTTAAGAACTCCCACCTGATCCAGTATATCTAAGTCCAGTCCACTCTCAAATTTGCGGGTCTTCTTGTAGTCTGTGTCCACCATGTGAGGAGCAAACCTGGCTAACTCAGTAAATTTAGCCTCGTACTCAACTACAGACATTCTGCCTTGTTTGAGTTCTCGAAATTCTGAAACCTTCCGATCTTGAAAGCACTGGAGAAAGTACTTGTCATAGAAAATTGTATTAAATTGACCCAATGTCATGTTCTGATTACAATTCTGAACTAGCAACCACCATCTTCGAGCTTCGTCCTTCAGTGTGTAGGTGGCCAATAAGACTTTCTGAACCTCGGAACAGGGAAATACTTCAAACAATTTCTCCATCTCCAACAACCATATTTTAGCCTTTAACAGTTCAATTCCACCAAGAAAGTTTGGTGGTTTCATTTTCATAAACTTTTGCATCAGATTGATAATGTCATTGTTGTCCGGTTCAACTTGGGTCGGCGGAGGTGGAGGGGGTAAAGGTTGTTGCCTCTGTTGTTGCATTATTACCTTCGTCAAAGCTGTAAGCATCTATTCCATTCAGTTCATTTGGGCCTCTAACGACCCTGCTGTATCATCACTTCTTGCATTTTCCATTGCTAGAGGAAATTAGGAGGGCAATAAACATAGGCAAATAGTCCTTTTCATAATGTTCGAAACATTCATTTAAATGTCATATGTTCATGGTCGATTTCAATTTCCATTCTTAATGAACCCACTCACATACATGTTGATGCGATGCGCCTATTTCTTACTAGAACATCCTATAGCTCATATGGACTCGTGTGTGCGGTATAACTCGTGCTCTGATACCACTCTGTCAAGACCCATACTCGCCCCTATGGGTTTGGCATTGCAACCGGCCAGTAATCCTTGGATTACCAAAGGCCTCATGACAAAATAACATATAGTTAGGGGTTGCGGAAGCAAATATACAAAATATACATAGTCCATTGAGCTGTGAAGACATACATGGGACAAATAACTTAAAACTTTTATAAACTTATGAGTGACGACAAAAGAAATAATATTTACACATCACTCCATATACATGTTATCAAAAATCTTGTCCAATTACAAAACATAGCATAACATGGTCTAGTACAAAAACAAAAGCACCCATTAAGCTTGACTTCATCTGGAACCTCCTCGGGAGGCACAAGGTTAGCTGACAAAAACTGTAACGTAGGCCGTCAACTCTGGGTCTGGTCACGTGCTTGCTCACCTACATACATAATATAAATAGTGAGCGGAAGCCCAGTGAATAATAATGGAGTAAAGATTTTATTGAATGATGTCCATACAGCAACTAAGTCTTGTACACGTTCGAATGTCATAACAGAATAGATTCATAGGCATAGTTACATTTGTATTCAAAGCTCGTATGTGTATATCATATCATAGTACGTGGCACATCCATTAGCATTAACAAATCCGATGACCCATAAGGGACTGCTGCGAAGGCTTTCTGATGACTCTTATGCACGGAGATGTTTCTGACAAAAGAAACAATATTTACACATCACTCCATATACATGTTATCAAAAATCTTGTCCAATTACAAAACATAGCATAACATGGTCTAGTACAAAAACAAAAGCACCCATTAAGCTTGACTTCATCTGGAACCTCCTCAGGAGGCACAAGGTTGGCTGACAAAAACTGTAACATAGGCCATCAACTCTGGGTCTGGTCACGTGCCTGCTCACCTACATACATAATATAAATAGTGAGCGGAAGCCCAGCGAATAATAACGGAGTAAAGATTTTATTGAATGATGTCCATACAGCAACTAAGTCTTGTACACATTCGAATGTCATAACAGAATAGATTCATAGGCATAGTTACATTTGTATTCAAAGCTCGTATGTGTATATCATATCATAGTACGTGGCACATCCATTAGTGTGGGAGCCGAATATGAGTACATGCAGGAAAGACAAGGCCTCTGAAGAAAATCAGGATATATGTTATATTTGGCTTCGTCTAGGACGACCCCGAAGCCAAATACATTGATCGGCCATAAAACCAGTTGAATGGAAAGCCGAGTGGGAATTGGCATACGACAGAAGGAACCGAATGAGCAATCATCCGATGGATTAAGAGTGGGCCCGACCCTAGGGCCCAGGAGCGAATATAAATAGAGGAATATCAACCAAAGAAATGTATGTGAGAATAGACCTAAGAAACTTATGACACAAGCAAACAAGTGACACATACAAACTTGTCTGTCAGAGTGCTAATTCCAGCATCCTCGACCGAAGTGTTAATCCCCATTTTCAAGTGGCAATCAGAGGATCAGGAACGTACTTCAGGATCCAAGAGTATTTCCAAACCTACTTCTCCACAATTGGCGCCGTCTGTGGGAATACTCAAGCATATTCATGGCGAGCGTCACAGAAGATCGTCTGATAGTCGCTGATGAAACTACACCAAGAGACGACCTCACTCCAAGAAACATGCTGGGACCGGAGAATATCGCCGCGTGACGTGTCTTGAACTTTGATTCAATAGCTCAGACCTCACTCTCAACTTCAATGCAAGAGACAATGCAGACGATTATGGATCAAGCAAAGCAAAATGAACAGCGGCTGGAGAACATGATGGCCGAGAATGAGCGCCTGCGCCAGGATTTGGCCTTGGAGGTGGCGAAATCCCAACAAGCTGCATGTCAAGACTGAGTTCGACCTTCAGGAAAGAAGGATGGTCGACGACGTCGACTTTAGAAGCACAATAATGACAGTGATTCAGACTCACCATCCCCTGAGCCCAGAAAGAAAGGACGCATTGATGTATCCAGCTCATCTGAAGGAAGTCCATATGTATGGCATAAACGAGGGAGAAGCGATGATTCGAATGAGTAAGATAAACATGACCCTTTCGTGCGACGAATTACAAGGGTTGTGCTACCTAAAAAGTTCAAGGCACCATCGTTCACCCTCTACGCCAGAAAATCGAACCCCACTGATCACATTCGTCATTACAAGCAAGCGATGACGCTCCATGCTGACGACGAAGCCCTCATGTGTCGAATATTTCCAAGCAGTCTGGGACCACTGGCCTTGAGGTGGTACTATAAACTAGAGCCGGCATCAATTAAGAGCTTCTACCAACTCAAAAAATCATTCAGGACGAGATTCATCACTAATGAGGTCCATCCAAAGCAAGTCAGTTCTCTTTGGGCCATGCAAATTAAACCGAGAGAAACTTTTCGCGAATACTCGGCCCGCTATTGGGAGTGCTTTAATCTGGTAGATGATGCTTGCAATGATTCCATGGCCATCACCGCCTTTAAGATGGGATTGCATCCTGATAGCCCCCTCCGCAGTTCATTGACTAAGTGGCCCCCCAAAACTGTCTGGGCGTTAATAAAGAAGGTCGAAGAGTACTGCAAAGTGGAAAACGATGCCCTACGGGTCAAAGCCGGACGTCAAGCTATTGAGTTGGCCACGTCGGGAATTGTTCAGCCGATTAGCATCGTGCCATCAAGAAGCCCCTAGCGACGGAATTAACCTAAACGAGACAAAAGATGTGACTCGCGCCAATCAAACAACCAATGTTCACATCGAGCTAATGAATAGTATCAAGTGGATAGCAGGCGCACAAAGCGCTTAGGAAAGAAATACACAGAGCTAACAGAGCCGATCAATAAGATTCTGACAAAAATACAGCACCTTCCGTTCTTCAAGTGGCCGCCCAAGATGATAGGACCTCCTGATGCGAGAAGATAGGATAAACGATGTGAGTATCATAAAGACCACGGTCACAACACCGATAGTTGTTATACATTAAAAGATCACTTGGAAGCATTGGTGCAAGACGGCCGTCTTATGCAACACGTCCGAAAGAACAATTCAACAAATACAGTTGCCCTACGGCCGGAGTCACCTCCTCTGGGTGTAATTCATATGATATACAGTTTGCCGGCATCATCCGAGGTGCATACAATCCAGTTGCAGTCCAACCCCCACAGCCCAATGATGTCAGCGAAATGGCCCCCTGACACTGGAAGGATTAGTTTCGATAATAGTGATTTAGTTAGAGTAACCCTCCCCCACACTGATCCCCTCGTCATCGAGCTACGCGTAAACATATTCGCCATTGAGCGTGTTCTCATTGACTAGGGGAGCACTTTAGAAATAATGTATTACAAAACTTTCGTCAAACTTGGCTTTACTAACTTGGACCTATCTCCAACTGATTACCCGTTATTCGGCTTCAGCGCTAACCCGGAGTATCCTTTGGGACAAATCACACTACCTGTATGGGCTGGCACTCGATCAGTAGACATAGAAATTTTGGTTTTCAAGCTTCCTTCCGCATAGAATCTCATCATGGGCAGAACTTGGTTACATACGATGCAAGCCGTGCCAAGCACCTACCACCAACTACTTCATTTTCTGACTGAATATGGTATTGAACAAATTCGTAGCTCTCAGAAATCGGCGCAGGCATGCTATCTTCAAGCTGCAAAGAGACCAAGGGAGCTAAAAGTGCATTCAGATGAGGTACCAGATAGGGCGAGCCTCGAAGACATTGGGAGGATCCCAAGTGAAAAGGCAACCAAAGCCCTGCATCGAGTCGACATTGACAGAAGTCCTGACAAGTTCTTCATGATCGGCGCTTCCTTAGATAAAGTTAAAAGGCAGGAGTTGGTATCCTTCTTACTCGGCAATATTGATGTATTTGCATGGTCCGCATACGAGATGCCAGGAGTGGATTCATCAGTGGCCCAACACCGCTTAAACGTTGATCCGAACTGCAAGCCAATTATTCAGAGAAGTCGGCGGTCAGCCACGGAGCATACTTCGGCCGTTGTTGAAGAAGTAGATCGGTTACTTGACGCCGGGGTGGTTCACAAAGTAACCTATCCTACATGGTTGTCCAATACTGTGGTCGTAAAGAAGAAGAATGGCTCTTGGCATGTTTGTGTGGATTTCACAGACTTAAACAAAGCTTGTCCAAAGGACTGTTTTCCCTTGCCTAGAATAAACCAACTCGTAGATGCAACGACACATCATCAACGCATGAGCTTCTTGGATGCCTACAGGGGCTATCATCAAATTGCCATGCATCCGGAGGATCAAGAAAAAATCGTATTCCTCACCCCAAGAGGAACCTATTACTACAAGGTCATGCCTTTTGGGCTGAAGAATGCAGAGGCAACTTATCAAAGACTAGTGACTGCCATGTTCAAGGAACAACTCAGCCGTACCATGGAAATATACATCGATGATATGGTGGTCAAACCTAAGGAAAGGCACTCCCATCTAGCCGATTTGTCAGAGACATTCGGCATCCTTTGAAAGTACAAGATGAAATTGAACGCTTCTAAGTGTGTATTCGGCATTGGATCCGACAAATTCCTTAGCTACATCGTTAACCACCATGGAATCGAAGCCAATCCGAGGCAAATCACGGCAATTCTAGAGCTTGGACCCCCTCGGTCAGTCAAAGAGGTTTAGAAGCTGATGGGAATGGCCGCCGCACTTAACAGGCTTATCAACTGTTCCACAGATCGCTACCGACAATTCTTTCACACACTTCAGCTAGGCAGAGCATTTGATTGGACCCCTGAATGCCAGGCTGCTTTAGACGGCTTGAAGTCTTATCTCCGATCAGTACCACTCTTGGCAACACCTGCGGTAGGCGATCCACTCATTTTGTATCTGGTAGTATCCGACCGAGCGGTTAACGTCGTATTGTTAAAGAAAGAACTTGGGGAGCAGCGACCGGTTTACTATGTGAGCAAAGCTATGGTCGACGCCGAAACACGTTACCATCCATTAGAAAAGCTTATCCTTGCTCTCGCCATGGTTGCAAGAAAACTGATGCACTACTTTCAAGGACATACCATTGGGGTACCAACGGAATATCCCCTTCGGTCAGCACTCCGCAGCACGGAAGTGTCGGGGCGTATTTTGAAATGGGCTCTCCAACTCAGCCAGTATGATATCCAGTTTCTACCCAGAACTTCCATCAAAGGGCAAGTTCTTGCCAACTTTGTAGCCGAATTCATAGGATCCCTCACCGACTTTAAGCCTGACCAAATGCAAACTAAGCCCAACTGGAGAATGTATGTTGGCGACGTTTGACAGATGTATTGCGATAGGTCATCTAACCAGCGTGACAGTGGGGCTGGTGTAGTAATCATGACCCCCGAAGGGGCAATAATCAAACAGGCCGTCAAACTGGGCTTCGATGCATCGAACAATGAGGCCGAATACGAAGCACTGTTAACCGGCCTACGAAATGCACTTCACCTCGGTGCGCGGCGCCTGCTTGTTTTCTGTGACTCAAAGCTAGTAATCAACTAGTTGAAAGGGGAATATGCAGCCAAAAATGACTGCATGGCCGCCTATATGAAAACGGCAAATTCTTTGCTCGCAAAGTTTGATCACCACAAACTTAATCAAATAACCCGGGATCAGAACACGTATGCAGACGCCCTGGCTTGCTTAGCCTCTGCCATTAACTCAGAAATTAAGCAAACAATCAAAGTAGGGTTCGTCCTTGAGCCGAGCATTGCCTCTTCAGAACCAATTCAGATCAACGTTGTCGAACCGGGTCCGCGTTGGATGGACCCTATCGCCGCATTCCTATCTTCAGAGCAGCTCCCGATGGATAAGAAAGAAGCACACAAATTGCGAAACAAAGCCCTCCGATACTACTTGGATCCTCAGGGGAAACTCTACAAAAAATCTCTCTTTGGGCCGTATTGAGAATATGCTCACCCGGGTAAAGTCGAGGAACTTTTGTCTGAAATACATGAAAGTAGTTGTGGTGCCCATTCTGGCGGACGTTCTCTGGCCCATCGAGCCGTAACGCAAGGGAACTATTGGCCGACCACGCGAACCGATGACGAGTCTTATGTCAAAAAATGTGAGCAATGGCAGAAGTTTTCCCCCTTAACTCATCTGCCTGTCGAGGAGTTAAACTCTATCACTAGTCCTTGGTTGTTCGCTCAATGGGGGCTTGATATCGTTGGACTATTACCACAGGCCCCAGGCAACAGGCGATTCTTAATTGTTGCGACGAATTATTTCACAAAATGGGTTGAAGCGGAGGCACTAACACATATTCGAGATTCCGACGTTAAGTGTTTCGTATGGAAAAACATCATAACGAGATTCGGCATACCACGAGCACTTGTTTCAGACAATGGTACCCAATTTGATTGTGGCGCATATCGAGAATTGTGCAACACTTATGGTATCCAGCCCTACTTTTCATCGCCGGCTTACCCCCAAAGCAATGGTCAAGCAGAGGCCACCGACAAGGTTATTTTGGACGGCATCAAAAAAAGACTGGAGAAAGCTAAAGGTAGATGGGTCAAAGAGTTGCCCAGCGTGTTGTGGGCTCATCGCACTACTCCAAGGCAATCCACTGGGGAAATGCCGTTTGCTCTGTGCTTCGGCACCAAGGCAATCATCCCCCTGGAGATCGGCCTTCCAACCTTGAAATCGAAGGTTTTTGACATAGGCCGAAATGACATGCTGTTGGCCTTGGACTTGACTCTGATTGAAGAATGCCGAGACCGTGCCCTTGCTTCATGGCACGGTACCAGCAACAGCTCGCTATATTGTATAATTAACGTGTTCAGCTGCGCCATTATACACTAGCAGAATTGGTCCTCAAGAAAGTGCTTCCTGCTGCTGGGAATCCCGCTGACGAAAATTGGGTCCTAACTGGGACGGCCCCTATTAGATTGACTCAATCACAGGGACATGGGCATATTGACTCAAAGACATGGATGAAAGAAGCTTACCGTGTCCGTGGAATTTCACACACTTGCGCAAATTTTATCATTAAGTTAACTTGTACAGCACGATAGCTTGTTTTGATTTTACGGCGTGTACATCTTTCTTTTTCAAATATAATGTTTTCTTTCTAGCCGAGTGAGTTATGGTTGTCAAAAAGCCATCGAATTCGAAGTGCCCTTCGTGGAAATCACGATTGGCCAGCACAATAAGCCTCCGAATTCGGGGCGCCCTTCGTAAAAATCACGATTGGCCAACACAAAGGCCTCCAGATTCGGAGCGCCCTTCATGAATGACACGTTTAGGCCGAATAAGCCTCCAAATTCGGAGCACCCTTCATGGAAATCATGATTGGCCAACATAAAAAGCCTCTGAATTCAGAGCCCCCTTCGTGAATGACATGTTTGGGCCGAATAAGCCTCCAAATCCGGAGCGCCCTTCGTGAAAATCGTGATTGGCCAACACAAAAAGCCTTCGAATTCGGAGCGCCTTTCATGGAAATCACGATTGGCCAACACAAAGAGCCTTCGAATTCAGAGCGCCCTTCGTGAATGACACATTTGGGCTGAAAAAACCTCCGAATTCAGAGCGTCCTTCGTGAATGACATGTTTGGGCCGAAAAAGCCTTCGAATTCGGAGCTCCCTTCGTGAATGACACGTAAGGGCCAAATAAACCTCCTAATTCGGAGGGCCCTTTGTGGAAATCACAATTGGCCAACACAAAAAGCCTCCAAATTCGGAGCGCCCTTTGTGAATGACAAGTTTAGGCCGAATAAGCCCCCGAATCCAAAGTGCCCTTCATGGAAATCAAAATTGGCCAACACAAAAAGCCTCCGAATTCAGAGCACCCTTCGTGGAAATGACGATTGGCCAACACAAAAAGCTTCCGAATTCGGAGCACCCTTTGTGGAAATCACAATTGGCCAATACAATAAGCCTCCGAATTTGGAGCGCCTTTCGTAGAAATCACGATTGGCCAACACAAAAAGCCTCTGAATTTGGAGTGCCCATCGTGATTGACACGTTTGGGCCGAATAAGCCTCCGAATTCGGAGCACCCTTCGTAGAAATCACGATTGACCAACACAAAAAGCCTCCGAATTCGGAGCGCCCTTCGTGAATGGCACGTTTGGGCTGAAAAAGCCTCTGAATTCGGAGCACCCTTCGCGAATGACACATAAGGGCCGAATAAACTTCTGAATTCGGAGGGCCCTTCGTGGAAATCACGATTGGCCAACACAAAAAGCCTCCAAATTCAGAGCGCCCTACGTGAATGACACGTTTGGGCCGAATAAGCCTCCGAATTCGGAGCACCCTTCGTGAAAATCACGGTTGGCCAACACAAAAAGCCTCCGAATTCGGAGCGCCTTTCGTTAATGACACGTTTGGGCCGAATAAGCCTCTGAATCCGGAGCGCCCTTCGTGGAATCACGATTGGCCAACACAAAAGCCTCCAAATTCGGAGCGCCCTTCGTGGAAATCACGATTGGCCAACACGATAAGCCTCCGAATTCGGAGCACCCGTCATGGAAATCACAATTGGCCAACACAAAAAAACCTCCAAATTCAGAGCGCCCTTAGTGAATGACACATTTGGGTCGAATAAACCTTCGAATTCGGAGCGCCCTTCGTGGAAATCACGATTGGCCAACACAAAAAGCCTCCGAATTCGGAGTGCCCTTCGTGATTGACACGTTTGGGCCGAATAAGCCTCTGAATTCGGAGCTCCTTTCGTGGAAATCACGATTGGCCAACACAAAAAGCCTCCAAATTCAGAGCGCCTTTCATGAATGACACGTTTGGGCCGAATAAGCCTCTGAATCTGGAGCGCCCTTCATAAAAATCACGATTGGCCAACACAAAAAGCCTCCGAATTCGGAGCACCCTTCGTGGAAATCACGATTGGCCAATACAATAAGCCTCCAAATTCGGAGCACCCTTCGTGGAAATCACGATTGGCCAATACAATAAGCCTCCGAATTCGGAGCACCCTTCGTGGAAATCACGATTGGCCAATACAATAAGCCTCCAAATTCGGAGCACCCTTCGTGGAACAATGTACATTAAAATTATTCGGCTCCGTCCTCGTCGTAAGTCTTCTCAGCATTAAAAGCCTCAAACGGGAAAGTATAACTCTGATACAAGGGTGAGCCAGATCAACGCCCGCGACTTGGAAAGCCTTGACCCATCCATGCTTAAATCCGCAATTTTCGCATCGACAGACTTCCTCGGCCTGTTTTTCCTTCATCTTCTCTATTCCAATTTTCGGCTGTCATAGAAGCCTTTTTCATAGGACCTGGCCTTCGCAGATTCTATTACAAACATACTCGTCGTTTCTCGGTTGGCAATCGCGTGATGCAAAATTCGGCAGTCTACTCACTCTGCGACAATCGGATTCACTTGACTCACCGAGTGAGTCTTAGAGGTGTTAACTTTCTTTAGCTCATTTTCGGCCTTCTCCGTGCGGGCTTGCAAACTCTGAATGTGAGCATCCTTTTGCTCTATCTCTTCATGCGGCACGAAGACGCATGCCGATTTTATAGGTTTACAAACCCTTTACTGCTCCATGGACGCCCTTCCGAAAAACTTCATAATCAGCCCCGCCGACCATGGATTGTTGAACTTCTGGCGAAAAAATCTGTCGAGCAAACTCGACTACTACATTTGGGTCGCGAACAATCGAATCCGCTTCTGTCATCGGCTTGCTCCCAACGAAAATAGAAAAACTCAACGGGCGCGGTGTCGCACTGGTTTCTCCTCTCGAGCGAGGAAAGTTACCTCGTTGCTGTTTTTCCTTGCTGGGTGACCTACTTCGACGACGTAGGGAATGGCGCTTCTCACGCTCCTTCGACGTCCTACTCCCCGTGCGCGTAGGCTCGCCACCTCGATTCATCTCTGCGTCCAATTCCGCTAGTGTCCTACCTTCCCCTCTACTATTAAAGAATAGTCTTCTTGCCATCCACAGTTGACCACACTGCTTTTTTCCTCTCCTAATTTGTTGGATTTGAATGCAACAATGGCACCTCCGTGCACGCAACCCCCACCCCATTTATTCATTATGGGTGCAGCCCTCCTGAGGCATTCTCGCTTGTAAGGCCTTGCGCCGATATCTTCAGGTGCCCCAGCCACTCCATGAACCGCCTGTATTCGGCGTTCCAATTCATTCATTAGCTAGGGCAAGGGCAAATTCGTTACAGATTCGTTAATCTAATCGGCTAAATTTCAAAGCCTCGCACCGATAACTTCACGTGCCCTAGCCACTCCATGAACCTCCTGTATTCGGCGCTCCAGTTCATTAGCTGGGGCAAGGGAAGATTCATTACAGATTCATTAATCTAATCGGCTAAATTTCAAGGCCTTGCGCTGATAACTTCATGTGCCCCAGCCATTCCATGAACCTCCTGTATTCGGCGCTCCAGTTCATTCATTACCTAGGGCAAGGGCACATTCGTTAATCTAATCGGCTAAATTTCAAGGCCTTACGCCGATAACTTCATGTGCCACAGCCACTCCATGAACCGCCTTTATTCGGCGTTCAAGTTCATTCATTAGCTAGGGCAAGGGCAAATTCGTTAATCTAATCAGCTAAATTACAAGGCCTTGCGCCGATAACTTCATGTGCCATAGCCACTCCATGAATCGTCGGTATTCGGCGTTCCAGTTCATTCATTAGCTGGGGCAAGGGCAGAGTCATTAATTTATTCGGCTAAATTGCAAAGATACACAGTTATTTTATCGGATGTTTAATTTACTCATCTCATGACCTTACATACTACTAGATTGTTAACTAGCACTTACAGATAGAAAAGCATAGGAAGAAAAGCATAAGAAATTGCAGACAGAAAAGCATACGAAATTTTCATTAATAAATTGAGTACATATAGTAGTCATTTTACGCATGAAAATTACCTTACATTTAACTAAATAAACAAAAATCTACAAAAACTACGCATCGAAAATGCCTAACAAAAATCAAAATATCACCCTAGTTAATCTTCAAGGTCAGACTCCAACGGCTCAACGTCCACCTACTCGTATGGAATTGGCTGCGCCAATGTCACATTAGCGGCAGTGAGGGCTTTGAGGCAGCCATGTTTGAAGCCCCGATTCTCGAACTTGGGTACTTCCTCCACATAGTTCTCCAAGGCAGTGTCTTTCCCAACCTGGAACGCTTTGAAAATCTCGGAGTCGGCTATTTCTTTTGCCTTCTTCAACTCTTCCAAATCAGCTTCCAGTTTGGCAATCACCTCCTTGGCTAACTTGAGTGCATCTTCGCTTATGTTTGCCCTCTCTTCGGTGACCAGCCTGAGTTGGTCGGAATTCTTCGCCTTTTCTTCCTCGACGTCGGCTCTTGCCTATTCCTCCGCCGCTTTCGCCGCCACAAACTCGGCTCTTTGAGAGGCATCCACGAACTTGCTCTTTTCATTTTCAATTTTGGCTTTCAAAAAGCCAATCTGTTCAATAGCATCATGTTAACGGCGGCCGATCTCGGCTATCCTGCCCGCCGTCTGCAAAACAAGGAATTAGAGTTAAAAAATAAAAATAAAAAATATATAGGCGGAAGACTACAGATAAGGCTGAATGACACGTTTGGGCCGAACAAACCTTCGAATCCGGAGCGCTCTTCGTGGAAATCACGATTGGCCACCACAAAAAGCCTCCAAATTCGGAGCGCCCTTCGTGATTGACACGTTTAGGCTGAATAAGCCTCCAAATTCGGAGCGCCCTTCGTTGAAATCACGATTGGCCAACATAAAGAGCCTTCAAATTCGGAGCGCCCTTCGTGAATGACGCGTTTCGGCCAAAAAAACCTCCCAATTCTGAGCGCCCTTCGTGAATGACACGTTTGGGCCGAACAAACCTTCGAATCCGGAGCGCTCTTCGTGGAAATCACGATTGGCCACCACAAAAAGCCTCCAAATTCGGAGCGCCCTTCGTGATTGACACGTTTAGGCTGAATAAGCCTCCAAATTCGGAGCGCCCTTCGTTGAAATCACGATTGGCCAACATAAAGAGCCTTCAAATTCGGAGCGCCCTTCGTGAATGACGCGTTTCGGCCAAAAAAACCTCCCAATTCTGAGCGCCCTTCGTGAATGACACGTTTGGGCCGAACAAACCTTCGAATCCGGAGCGCTCTTCGTGGAAATCACGATTGGCCACCACAAAAAGCCTCCAAATTCGGAGCGCCCTTCGTGATTGACACGTTTAGGCTGAATAAGCCTCCAAATTCGGAGCGCCCTTCGTTGAAATCACGATTGGCCAACATAAAGAGCCTTCAAATTCGGAGCGCCCTTCGTGAATGACGCGTTTCGGCCAAAAAAACCTCCCAATTCTGAGCGCCCTTCGTGAATGACACGTTTGGGCCGAACAAACCTTCGAATCCGGAGCGCTCTTCGTGGAAATCACGATTGGCCACCACAAAAAGCCTCCAAATTCGGAGCGCCCTTCGTGATTGACACGTTTAGGCTGAATAAGCCTCCAAATTCGGAGCGCCCTTCGTTGAAATCACGATTGGCCAACATAAAGAGCCTTCAAATTCGGAGCGCCCTTCGTGAATGACGCGTTTCGGCCAAAAAAACCTCCCAATTCTGAGCGCCCTTCGTGAATGACACGTTTGGGCCGAACAAACCTTCGAATCCGGAGCGCTCTTCGTGGAAATCACGATTGGCCACCACAAAAAGCCTCCAAATTCGGAGCGCCCTTCGTGATTGACACGTTTAGGCTGAATAAGCCTCCAAATTCGGAGCGCCCTTCGTTGAAATCACGATTGGCCAACATAAAGAGCCTTCAAATTCGGAGCGCCCTTCGTGAATGACGCGTTTCGGCCAAAAAAACCTCCCAATTCTGAGCGCCCTTCGTGAATGACACGTTTGGGCCGAACAAACCTTCGAATCCGGAGCGCTCTTCGTGGAAATCACGATTGGCCACCACAAAAAGCCTCCAAATTCGGAGCGCCCTTCGTGATTGACACGTTTAGGCTGAATAAGCCTCCAAATTCGGAGCGCCCTTCGTTGAAATCACGATTGGCCAACATAAAGAGCCTTCAAATTCGGAGCGCCCTTCGTGAATGACGCGTTTCGGCCAAAAAAACCTCCCAATTCTGAGCGCCCTTCGTGAATGACACGTTTGGGCCGAACAAACCTTCGAATCCGGAGCGCTCTTCGTGGAAATCACGATTGGCCACCACAAAAAGCCTCCAAATTCGGAGCGCCCTTCGTGATTGACACGTTTAGGCTGAATAAGCCTCCAAATTCGGAGCGCCCTTCGTTGAAATCACGATTGGCCAACATAAAGAGCCTTCAAATTCGGAGCGCCCTTCGTGAATGACGCGTTTCGGCCAAAAAAACCTCCCAATTCTGAGCGCCCTTCGTGAATGACACGTTTGGGCCGAAAAAACCTCCCAATTCTGAACGCCCTTCGTGAATGACACGTTTGGGCTGAAAAAGCCTCTGAATTCGGAGCGCTCTTTGCGAATGACACGTAAGGGCCGAATAAACCTCTGAATTTGGAGGGCCCTTCATGGAAATCACGATTGACCAACACAAAAAGTCTCTGAATTCGGAGCACCCTTCGTGAATAACATGTTTGGGCCGAATAATCCTCCAAATTCGGAGCTCCTTTCGTGGATATTGCGATTGACGTAAAGTAATAAATATAACTTAATCTACAAGCATTGATCGAAATAACATATAAACATTTAGAATAAAATGTTTTATTCAATAGATCATTAGTACATGCTTTACATAAAAACGAAACAATGTACATTAAAATTATTCGGCTCCGTCCTCGTCGTAAGTCTTCTCAGCATCGAAAGCCTCAAACGGAAAAGTATAACTCTGATACAAGGGTGAGCCAGATCAACGCCCGCGGCTTGTAAAGCCTTGACCCATCCATGCTTAAATCCGCAATTTTCGCATCGATAGACTTCCTCGGCCAGCTTTTCCTCCATCTTCTCTATTCCAATTTTCAGCCGTCATAGAAGCCTTTTTAATAGGACCTGGCCTTCACAAATTCTATTACGAACATACTCGTCGTTTCTCGGTTGGCAATCGCGTGATGCAAAATTCGGCGGTCTACTCGCTCTGCGACAATCGGATTCACTTGACTCACCGAGTGAGTCTAAGAGGTGTTAACTTTCTTTAGCTCATTTTCGGCCTTCTCCACGCGGGCTTGCAAACTCTGAATGTGAGCATCCTTTTGCTCTACCTCTTCATGCGGCACGAAGACGCATGCCGATTTCATAGGTTTACAAACCCTTTACTGCTCCATGGACGCCCTTCCGAAAAACTTCATAATCAGCCCCGCTGACCATGGATTGTTGAACTTCTGGCGAAAAAATCTGTCGAACGAACTCGACTACTACATTTGGGTCGCGGACAATCGAATCCGCTTCTGTCATCGGTTTGCTCCCAATTAAAATCGAAAAACTCAACAGGCGCGGTGTCGCACTGGTTTCTCCTCTCAAGCGAAGGGAGTTACCTCGTTGCTGTTTTTTCCTTTCTGGGTGACCTACTTCGACGACGTAAGGAATGGCGCTTCTTACGCTCCCTCGACGTCCTACTCCCCGTGCGCGTAGGCTCGCCACCTCGATTCATCTCTGCGTCCAATTCCGCTAGTGTCCTACCTTCCCCTCTGCTATTAAAGAATAGTCTTCTTGCCATCCACAGTCGACCACACTGCTTTTTTCCTCTCCTAATTTGTCGGATTTGAATGCAACAATGGCACCTCAGTGCACGCAACCCCCACCCCATTTATTCATTATGGGTGTAGCCCTCCTGAGGCATGCTCGCTTATAAGGCCTTGCGCCGATAACTTCAGGTACCCCAGCCACTCCATGAACCGCCTGTATTCAGCGTTCCAATTCATTCATTAGCTAGGGTAAGGGCAGATTCGTTACAGATTCGTTAATCTAATCGGCTAAATTTCAAGGCCTCACACCGATAACTTCATATGCCCCAGCCACTCCATGAACAAATAGCATTCGGCGTTCATTCCAATTCATTCATTAGCTGGGGCAAGGAAAGATTCATTACAAATTCATTAATCTAATCGGCTAAATTTCAAGGCCTTGCGCCGATAACTCCATGTGCCCCAGCCACTCCATGAACCTCCTGTATTCGGCGCTCCAGTTCATTCATTAGCTAGAGCAAGGGCACATTCGTTAATCTAATCGACTAAATTTCAAGGCCTTACGCCGATAACTTCATGTGCCACAGCCACTCCATGAACCGCATTTATTCGGCGTTCAAGTTCATTCATTAGCTGGGGCAAGGGCAGATTCGTTAATCTAATCGGCTAAATTACAAGGCCTTGCGCCGATAACTTCATGTGCCATAGCCACTCCATGAATCGTCGGTATTCGGCGTTCCAGTTCATTCATTAGCTGGGGCAAGGGCAGAGTCATTAATTTATTCGGCTAAATTGCAAAGATACACAGTTATTTTATCGGATGTTTAATTTACTCATCTCATGACCTTACATCCTACTAGATTGTTAACTAGCACTTACAGATAGAAAAGCATAGGAAGAAAAACATAAGAAATTGCAGACAGAAAAGCATATGAAATTTTCATTAATAAATTGAGTACAGATAGTAGTCATTTTACGCATGAAAATTACCTTACATATAACTAAATATACAAAAATCTACAAAAACTACGCATCGAAAATGCCTAACAAAAATCAAAATATCACCCTAGTCAATCTTCAAGGTCAGACTCCAACGGCTCAACGTCCACCTGCTCGTATGGAATCGGCTGCGCCAATGTCACATTAGCAGCAGTGAGGGCTTTGAGGCAGCCGTGTTTGAAGCCCCGATTCTCGAACTTGGGTACTTCCTCCACATAGTTCTCCAAGGCGGTGTCTTTTCCAACCTGGAACGCTTTGAAAATCTCGGAGTCGGCTATTTCCTTTGCCGTCTTCAACTCTTCCAAATTAGTTTCCAGTTTGGCAATCACCTCCTTGGTTAACTTGAGTGCATCTTCGCTTACGTTTGCCCTCTCTTCGGTGACTAGCCTGAGTTGGTCGGAATTCTTCGCCTTTTCTGCCTCGACGTCGGCTCTTGCCTATTCCTCCGCCGCTTTCGCCGCCACAAACTCGGCTCTTTGAGAGGCATCCACGACCTTGCTCTTTTCATTTTCAATTTTGGCTTTCAAAAAGCCGATCTGTTCAATAGCATCATGTTAACGGCGGCCGATCTCGGCTATCCTGCCCGCCGTCTGCAAAACAAGGAATTAGAGTTAAAAACTAAAAATAAAAAATATATAGGCGGAAGACTACAGATAAGGCCCAAATCATGTACCAATATGGCCGATTGAGTGGCTAATGCTATTAACAGCAAATCTGGCTCTGCCCAAAAAGTCGCTCTGTCAATCGGTAGGGAAATTGAGGAAGCCATGCTCAAGGCCACAGTCGGATCTTTCAGTGCCAATGCATCAGAAGCAATTAGCATGTTCTTTATCCTAGGTTGAACTATGAAGGACACAACCAAGTCTGACTCCTCTATGCGCGGCCGTTTGTCGGTTAGGTTCTCCTCAGAGTCTGCTTTGCGCTCGGCGGGATGTTTTTCCCCTCTCTGCTCGGCCTCCTGATCCCCCCATTCGACAATTTGCTCCGTCTCGGCCGTCTCAGTCTGAGCCGTTTCTTCCACAATAACAGGTGAAGAAGACTTAGTCATGGCAACAGGGGAGGTTCGGATCGGTTGGTCTTGGCTCTCCTCCGGGCGGCCATCCTTTCGACATTTTTCTTCCTTACTAGCTGCATGAGCGACTCCCCAGCCATGTTCTCAAAATACACGCCAGGAAAGTCCCCTAAGGCGGTAAAAATATCTTCAAAGGAGGTGTCCCCTAGGCCTGATGTGGATGGAGGGTTAGACGGATTGAGGCCGGCTTCCTCAAAAGCCAAGTTTAGAGCCTCGTTAACTTCTTCGGCTTCCAGGGTCGACTGATTCGGCTGCTCGGCGACTTCTTCAGCTACTTGTTCTTCCGCCTTCTTCGAATCAGAGGATTCCAAACCAATCTGCCTGAGGTTTTTGAAGTTGGGGAAGATAAGGGTCGTGAGCTATTGTTCGCCACTTGGAATGAAAATGTCGTCTGTGGCCGAAAATGTTGTGTAAGTCGGCTCGTACCTCAGAAGTATGTGGGCCGACCTCCCTTGATTCTGGAGGTTTGGACGGCCAAAGAATTGGAGTGCGGTTTTGATTTCCGCAAGCACAATGTTGTCGGCTGAAACCAGAATTTTCTTCAAATCATTGCCTGCATAAATAAAATGATAAGTGGAAGGAAAGCTGGATAAATATAAAGCAAATACACGTAAGGAACTATACGGCCACCTGGTTCGCCTTTTCGTCTAGGCACAGGATCTAGGCGATCTTCGCCCTCGCTGAATTCCCAGTTGCCTCGGACTACGACCATGACATCGTCAATACACTTGCCAAAGCTAGCAAGCATAGTCACCAAATGATGGTCGGTGTCCTTAGCCCTAAGAAAGTAGCGCCCCTGCCAGCCAAAAGACTTGGCCAAGGCATAACAATGCCAAATAGCAGGGATACCAAGATTGATCCTAAGGCATCGGTTCAACTCTACAATGCCCATTTTGATACGGTAAAAATTTACATTAGGTTGGGAAGGGATTAGACCCCAGTGGCGAAGGACGACCCTTAAAAATAGGTGAAGGGGGAAACGGACCCCGTCCTCAACAATTAATAGGAGAGGAAAGATGATTGTACTCTCATTAGTCCTCTCCATATCAATTGTGCTCTCTGCCACGAATGACAGGTGGACATCGTCAGGAATGGAAAAATGGCGTCGAAAACTAGAAACTCGATCCGCAGAAAGAAGGGCTTTCAAATGTTTTGCCATCCTAGCCCGTTTAGGGAGTATGCTAAACTAAAAACAAAAAGGAAATGAGATTCGAAATGGAGGAGAAGAGAACTTACAAGAAGCGGAGAGGACAATGAGAAACGGGAGGAATTTGCAGAGGATGCGAAATGAAGGAGGTATACTGAAAGGAAAACTAGAAGCTTTGCGTATTCAAAAAACATACATTTGATGGGACAACATAGTTTCAAATCGCATTAAATGAAGGAAGTGTACGAAGGCGCGGGAAATTGTAATGATGCCTAAAAAGCGTATGCATTCTGACACATGCGTTGGAATGAGGTTAACCGCCGTATTTTTTTTGACCTTTCAAGTTAGAAACCAAACACACCGACTAACTGGCGTTAGTAGGATGTTTGGGGGGCAATTGTAGGAGCCGAATATGAGTACATGCAGGAAAGCCGAAGACCTCTGAAGAAAATCAAGATATATATTATGTTCGGCTCCGTCCAGGACGACCCCGAAGCCGAATACATTGATCGGCCATAGAACCAGTTGAACAAAAAGCCGAGTGGGAATTGACATACGACCGAAGGGGCCGAATGAGCAACCATGCGATGGATTTAGAGTGGGTCCGACCCTAGGGCCTAGGAGTGGATATAAATAGAGGAATATCAACCAAAGAAAGGTATGTGAGAATAGACCGAAGAAACTTAAGACACAAGCAAACAAGAGACACATACTATCTTGTCCGTCGGAGTGCTAATTCCGGCATCCCTGATCGGAGTGTTAATCCCCATTTTCAGGTGGCAATCAGAGGATCCGGAATGTCCTTCAAGATCCAAAAGTATTTCCAAACCTACTTCTCCACAATTAGCATTAACAAATCCGATGACCCATAAGGGACTGCCATGAAGGCTTTCTGATGACTCATGTGCACAGAGACATTTCTGATGACACATAAAGGGACCTGATGACCCATAAAGGGACACATATCATATGCTGCAAAGGATGCCACAAATGTAATTTAAAATCTTGGACAATCATTCATTCATATCAAACATAGCATAGCATTTCAGAAACTAATCATTTTATATCATAATGTTCAGAAAATATTTAACATTGAACATAACTTTACAAAGTTATTACTCACAAATAACTGGTAGCTCCAAACGAACAACAAGGTGGACAATTCACCTTTCCTGAGGTGCGTAACCTACATAATATGGCAGATTCATATATTGAAACACACGCTTGGATTGTACACAACTTACTTCATTTGTTCTTAGTGTGTTTCTAGTCTTTAACCTCATTATGGAGTCTTAACATGGCCTAGGAGTGCCTAGGACGGAATGAGGATGCTAACATGTACTTGAAAACATTTTCAAATCTTGCTGAAAACAGAGTCTACACTCGACCGTCCAGGACGACCCCGAAGCCGAATACATTGATCGGCCATAGAACCAATTGAACAGAAAGTCGAGTGGGAATTGACATACGACCGAAGGGGCCGAATGAGCAATCATGCGATGGATTTAGAGTGGGTCCGACCCTAGGGCCCAGGAGCAGATATAAATAGAAATAAAGGAATACCAACCAAAGAAAGGTATGTGAGAATAGACCTAAGAAACTTAAGACACAAGCAAACAAGAGACACATACTAACTTGTCCGTCGGAGTGCTAATTCCAGCATTCCCGATCAGAGTGTTAATCCCCATTTTCAAGTGGCAATCAGAGGATTAGGAATGTCCTTCAGGATCCAAAAGTATTTCCCAACCTACTTCTCCACAATTAGCATTAACAAATCCGATGACCCATAAGGGACTGCCATGAAGGCTTTCTGATGACTCATGTGCACAGAGACATTTCTGATGACACATAAAGGGACCTGATGACCCATAAAGGGACACATATCATATGCTGCAAAGGATGCCACAAATGTAATTTAAAATCTTGGACAATCATTCATTCATATCAAACATAGCATAGCATTTCAGAAACTAATCATTTTATATCATAATGTTCAGAAAATATTTATCATTGAACATAACTTTACAAAGTTATTACTCACAAATAACTGGTAGCTCCAAACGAACAGCAAGGTGGACAATTCACCTTTCCTGAGGTGCGTAACCTACATAATATGGCAGATTCATATATTGAAACACACGCTTGGATTGTACATAACTTACTTCATTTATTCTTAGTGTGTTTCTAATCTTTAACCTCCTTATGGAGTCTTAACATGGCCTAGGAGTGCCTAGGACGGAATGAGGATGCTAACATGTACTTGAAAACATTTTCAAATCTTGCTGAAAACAGAGTCTACACTCGAGCGTGGCTTTCCTCACTCGAGTGGACATGCAAAACGTGAGGGTTCGCTCAAGCGTGACTTCTTTCACTTGAGCGGGTTACAAACTTCGAAAAAGTACTGGTTGCTTGTATTTCCCGCTCGACGAACGCTCAAGTCATGCTTGAGCGTGAGACTCAGACCCTCGCTAGAGCGTGACTTTTGTCGCTCGATCGTTCTGCAAAACATATGAACTTCTGGGTATATGCATTTCAAGCTCGAGCGGGATTCATGTCGCTCGAGCGGAAGTGCACGCACTCAGAGTGCTCGCTCGAGCGTGAACTCCTACATGCTAGCGTGGATGCAAATTCTGGAATTTCCAGATTTGATCTCCAAGCTCGAAACTCAAACTTGAAGCCTTCAAACTTGATTTTTCTAGGCCAAAACTTGAGGAAACACTTAGAAACTCATTAAACATCATGAATTAAGGATTATTTCAAGAAATCATGGCCCAATAGCTTGCCAATTGTACAAAATTCAACTTGAAATGTAAGAACATGATGTGAACATAACATGCATGTGTTCATTTAAGTTCATAGCTTCCAAAACATGATCAAATGAGGTCCAAATGTGAGAAATGTCATGAATTCTTTAAACCATGTTAGAATTACATCAAACATGTGAAGAAGGCTTTGGAACAACTTCAAAATGCTATGAAATATGCATGCATGTATGGAATCATGCTTAATTCTTCCATAACCATGATGATCCTAGCATGTACATTCTAAGTTCATGCAAGTGGCCTCATAGCTTGGTGAATTGATTTCTTATATGGATTATCTACAAGAATTTAGTGTGGTTTCCATACCTAGAGTTAAATTCAAGTGCAATCCTAGCTCGAATCTTCAAGTCTACCACAAATCTCTACAAAGTCTCCTCTCTCTCTCTCTCTCTCTCTCTCTCTCTCTCTCTCTCTAAGTTGTTGAGTTCTTCCTCTCCCTTCCTCAAAATCTCAGCCAAAGCATGTATATATGAACTCAAGGCTTAATTAGAGCCTTAAATAGGATATAAATAAGTTAGCCTAATCAAGTGTAATTAAGGTTAATTAGCTAAGCTTAGTTTTAACCAATTCAATCAGTTTATTCTAATTATTTTGATCCAAATCGATTCTCGATTGAAGTTGCCATAAAATTCTAAAATTCCCAATAACACATAAATCAAGTCAATTTCTATATCAGATGCCGATAAGGCCTTCAATTCGCAAACCAAAACTAAAACATGAATAGATCTTTCTACGTCAAATAGATAGAAACACAAAATGATGCAATGCACATGTAATTAATCTAAAATTTGATCTTAATAACCTATTAGGCACATGAAATCATGGTTTAACATTAATCATGGATTAGGGTCGTTACAACAGACCAATGCTCGAGCACAAGAAAGGCCGCTCAAGTATAGGAAACGCCGCTTGAGCGTAGAAAACACTTTCCCAGTAGTTTTGCAGACCTGCAAAGTACTGAAAGTTTGCAAAGCCTGCTCGAGCTCGAGAAGTGCCGCTCGAACAGAGGAGCAAAATTTGCAAAGGCCACTCAAGCACAAGAACGGCCGCTCAAGCAGAGGAACAAAATTTTGGCCAACACGAGGTTTGAAAAACAAGCGACCAACCTGCCCAAACACAACCACAACAACCCAAAAGCCAATTTCAAAGAGATACAAGGGAAGAAAGAGGTAAACAACAATATAAAAACACTAAACCAGAGTCTAAAATACCACAAGAGTCAGGTCAAAAACCAGGATCGCTATAACCTCACCCCCTTAAAGAATTTCGTCCCTGAAATTACAAAGCACATTCTAAAACCAAGTTTTAAAACAAAATTCCACAGTGCTTACAAATCAATTTCCAATACCATGACCCATCGGCCGGTCACTCAATCTCATCACATGAGGAACAAGTCTCAATATACACCTCAACATACATTTCTCGTACTTTTAACTGATTTCAATATATATTCCATATTTCAAAAACATATTCAATACTCATGATAAATTTGCACTTCCAAACTTGAACAACATATACAATGTTCATAGTGAGTCTACGTCTCTAAAACATATTCAACATATACAATGTTCTCATATTTCAAACATATACAATGCTTTTACATTTCATTAACATAATCAAAACCTCAATATATGTTCAAATACTAACAAATAAGTCCAGATATTTCTCTCGGACTTTCGATTCACGCTCCCAAGTTGCTTCCTCAACCCCGTGACGTTTCCACAATACCTTTACCAAGGGAATCATCTTGCCTCGCAAGACTTGGTCTTGAAGAAATCACTAAAACTATATGACAATGTAGAGAGATAGTGGTTTAGAGAAAGAAAGTCTCAACTTTAGGTTTTAGGGAGAAAATATCTAAAAAAGTGATATAAAAAGTTATTTTCGCGATCTAATATACGCACGGTCCACTCGAGCACAAGATCTGACGCTCGAGCGTCAGACATAATAAGTTGTTCCGCTCGAGCGCAAGAAAGGCCGCTCGAGCACCTAAACACAATGAACAAGACGCTCATCGCTCGAACGCAAGAAGTGATGCTCGAGCGTAAAAAACACGCATCCAGTAGTTTTCAGACAACAGACTAACGCTCGAGCGCAAGAAAGACCGCTCGAGCGCCCACCCGATCGAACGTAGGAAACGCCGCTCGAGCGCAAAAATCACTTTGCCAGTAGTGTTGCAGATCTGCAAAAATACTGAGAGTTTGCAAAGCCCGCTCGAGCACAGGAAATGCTGCTCCAACGGAGAACCAAAATACTGGGCAACACAAGATTTGAAAAACAAGCGACTAACCTGCCCAAACACAACCACAACAACCCAAAAGCCAATTTCAAAGAGATACAAGGGAAGAAAGAGGTAAACAGCAATATAAAAACACGAAACCAGAGTCTAAAATACCACGAGAGTCGGGGTCAAAAACCGGGATCGCTATAACCTCACCCCCTTAAAGAATTTTGTCCCCGAAATTACAAAGCACATTCTAAAACCATGTTTTTAAACAAAATTCCACAGTGCTTACAAATCAATTTCCAATACCATGACCCATCGGCCGATCACTCAATCTCATCACATGAGGAACAAGTCTCAATGTACACCTCAGCATACATTTCCCGTACTTTTAACTGATTTCAATAAATATTCCATATTTCAAAAACATATTCAATACTTATGATAAATTTGCACTTCCAAACTTGAACAACATATACAATGTTCATAGTGAGTCTACGTCTCTAAAACATATTCAACATATACAATGTTCTCATATTTCAAACATATACAATGCTTTTACATTTCATTAACATAATCAAAACCTCAATATATGTTCAAATACTAACAAATAAGTCCGGATATTTCTCTCAGACTTTCGATTCACGCTCCCAAGTTGCTTCCTCAACCCCGTGATGTTTCCACAATACCTTTACCAAGGGAATCGTCTTGCCTCGCAAGACTTGGTCTTGAGTGTCCAAGACTCTCACCGGTCTCTCCTCATACGAGGCATCCTCGTCTACCTCTAAGTCAGTCCAATCCAACACATGCAATGGATCCTACTCATACTTCCGAAACATGCAAATATGAAACACGTCATGAACCCCGGAAAGCTGTGGCGGCGACGCCAAACGGTAAACAACCTCTCTGATCCACTCAAGGATCTCAAAAGGCCCAATAAATCAAGGGGACAACTTCCCACTCTTTTCATCCAAATCTCATCAAACCCCACCTAGGTGATATTTTCAAGAATACATGGTCGTCCACCTCAAAAGACAAGGGTCTCCTCCTACGGTCGGCATAACTTTTCTGACGACTCTGAGCCATAACCAACCTCTTACGAATAAGTGCCACTTTCTTTGTCGTTTCCCAAACCAACTTCGGTCCCAACAGAGGTACATTGCCCACCTCGGCCCAACACACAGAAGATCTACACGATCGGCCATACAAGGCCTCAAACGGTGCCATGCCAATACTCGACTGAAAGCTATTGTTATAGGCAAACTCCACTAAGGGCAAATGCCTGTCCCACGAACCCTTGGAGTCAAGGATATAACCTCGAAGAATATCCTTAAGGATCTGAATAGTACGCTTGGACTACCCATCGGTCTGAGGATGGTATGTTGCGCTAAAAGTCAACTTGGTGCCCAAGGCACTCTGTAATCTCTGCCACAACCGGGCCGTAAAACATGGATCTCTATCCAATACAATAGTCATAGGACCCCGTGCAACCTCACTATGTCCTTAATGTATAGGTCAGCAAGAAAATCTACTGAGTCGCTCACGCGCATAAGTATAAAGTGCACCGACTTGGTCAATCGGTCAACTACCACCCAAATGGCATCATTACCCCCATTGAGTCCTCAGAAGGCCCATAACAAAATCCGTCGTGATATGCTCCCACTTCCACTCGGCTATAGGCAAGGGTTGTAACAAACCCACTGGCCTATGATGCTCGACATTCACTTGCTGACAAGTAAGGCACTTCGACACAAACACGACCACATCCTTCTTCATATCTCTCCACCAAAACTGGCGACTAAGAGCGTGATACATCTTTGTGCCTCCTGGATGCACCGCAAGGCGAGAATGGTAAAACTCTCAGAGTACTTCCTCTCGGAAAGACTCCGGCACGAACAAACGGTCTCGGTATCTCACACTCTGGTCGAGATACACATTCAAGCCCCTCTCCACTTTTCCACTGGAAATCTTCTCTAGAAGGGATTCTACATCAAGGTCACCCCTCTGCGCTTCTAACACTCGGTTCACAAGTGTAGGTTGGGCAACTACCATAAACAAAGTTGCAGATTCAACAAACTCGCCAAGATGCTGGTCAAACTCCCAAAGAGAACCCAACATCTCCCACTCCCAGATGGCAATACAAGCTACACTGCTAACGGATTTTCTACTCAAGGCGTCGGCCATAACATTGGCCTTTCCTAAGTGATAATGTAATTCAAAATCATAATCCTCTATGAACTCCATCCACCTCCTCTGCCTCAAATTCAAATCCTTTTGTGTAAATAGATACTTCAGATTCTTATGATCAGAAAACACTTCAAATGTCTCACCATACAGATAGTGTCTCCACATCTTCAAGGCAAAGAACACTGCCGCTAACTCTAAGTCATGAGTAGGGTAGTTTCTCTCATGTGTTTTCAATTGCCACGAGCCATAGGCTACTACCTTCCCCTCTTACATCAAAACCCAACCCAAACCTTCCCGTGAAGCATCACAATAAACTAAATAACCCAAACCCTTCTCCGAAATAATCAAGACTGGAATAGTGGTAAGTCTAACCTTAAGATCTTGAAATGACTTCTCACAGGATTCATTCCACACAAACTTGACTCCCTTCCTCGTCAATCTAGTTAACGGTGAAGCTAATCTAAAGAAATCATTCACAAATCTCCGATAATATCCGGCCAACCCCAGGAAACTACGAATCTCAAAAGCATTCTTAGGTTGTGCCCAATCTTGCACTGTCTTTATCTTGGATGAATCTATAGTCACCCCATCCTCGACACCACATGGCCTAAGAATTTAACCACTTTCAGCCAGAACTCACACTTCCCAAACTTAGCGTACAGTTATGGGCTCTAAGCAACTCAAACCCCACTCGCAAGTGTTCCTTATGTTCCTCTTCAGATGGTGAGTAAATCAAGATGTCATCCACAAAGATAACCACAAAGCGATCTAGGAACTCACGAAAGATCCGGTTCATCAAATCCATAAACACAGCTAGAGCATTGGTTAGCCCAAAAGGTATCACTAGAAACTCATAATGGTCATACCGCGTACGGAATGCTGTCTTCGGGATATCTTCCTCCCTTACCCTCAACTGGTGATAACCCAATCTCAGGTCTATCTTAGAAAGGCAACAAGACCCTTTCAACTGATCAAACAAATCATCTATACGAGGCATTGGATACTTGTTCTTAACAATTACCCGGTTTAACTTCCGGTAATCAATACAAAGTCGTAATGCTCCATCTTTCTTTTTAGCAAAGAGAACTAGTGCACCCCAAGGTGAAGTACTAGGGCAGATAAAACCATTATCTAACAATTCCTAGAGTTGAATATTCAACTCACTCAACTCAGCGGGTGCAAACTGATACGGTGCCATAGAAATCAGTGTTGTGCCAGGCACTAAGTCAATAGAGAACACGATTTCGGTAAGGTGGTAAACTAGTAAGACCCTCGGAAAAGACATCGGGGTATTCACAAACCACCCTTGGTAACTCAACCCGAACTTCATCACACTCACCACCCAAAAAGCTAGCAAGGAGGTAACTAAGTTCACTCCGTCCACGTGGATCTTATACCAGTGATAAGACTCTATCCACCCAGTCCCCCAAGAAATAAAAACAATCACCGTACATACGGTAACCCTCTGACGGTAGCAATCTATAACGGCCCGATATGACGATAACCAGTCCATACCCAAAATAACATCAAAACTAGACATATCAAGCAATACAAATGCAAAAGGTAATCAACGACTGGAAACCTCGATGTCACAGCCCCGACACCCCTGTTTCAAGATGACCTCACCACTAATAGGTGACTCTGCACAAATAGGAGATGCTAACTGTGCCAACTCCAACCCCAAAACCGATGCAAATGCAGATGAGATAAAATAATGGGATGCACCCGTATCAATCAATACATTAGCAATTGAATTGCAAAACAAGAAAGTACCTCTCACTACAGAAGGAGCATGTACAAGATCTGGTGCCGCAACAACGTACACACGCCCAGTAGGTCTCTGCTCAACCTGTTCACCCCTTGGAGCATAAGCCTGATGCACTAACTGAGCTGAAGAGGTTTCCTGATTGGCCTTCGAGGCCTATGCTGACTGTGCTAGCTGGTGACTCTGTGTCTGCCTCAAACCAAACACACCAGATATGCCACCCAACTATGGGCAAAACCTCTTCATGTGCCCCTCATGCCCACACTGATAACAAGTAAGTGGCTAGCCTCTCTCCTGACTCTGGCTCTAAGAACGAGCCAAAGATGATGTTGCTCGTTGTACTCCTCCTCTCTCTAAGCAAGCTGGAGACTTGTGGCCCAACTGATCATATTTGAAACAAGTCACATCTCCTTGACCACCTTTCCCAGAACCCAAACCAGGTATTGGAAAAGTGGACCTCGACTGAGCTCCCTAGGACGACTGGGGATTAGAACCCCTCTACCTCTTACTGTCCCCCTGATTATCTAGACTCCTCCTAGAGCCCCTCATTCTCTCATCATCCGCCTACATGATAGTCTCAAAATGGGTCGCCGCCTCTACAAGGTGCCCATAATCTCTAATCATGGACCCGACCACTCTAAACATGAGCCTGGTGCTTAATCGCTTCTCGAATTCCAGACAACGACACTCCTTAGTCGCCACGAGTTCCGATGCAAACCTTGACAAACTGGTGAACGTGGCCTCAAACTCAGCCACTGGTGTGTTTAACTACACCAACTTAGAGTTGGTCTCTCAACTTCTCCCTAACAGTGAAAGACAAAACTTGTCCTGGAATGCATTGACAAAAGCTTCCCAAGTCCCTCCAATGCGCCCTCGCGTATACTTCCATCATTGACCCGCGCCTCCCTTCAGCTGGAAGGACGCCAAGGTCACTCTCAAACCCCCGTCTTCAATGCCGAGCATCTCAAACGTCTTCACCATCTACTCTAGCCAGTCATCCGCCTTCAGTGGTTCCTTGGGATCTCCCAAAAACTCATCCGGATTTGACCGGAAAAACTCACTATTCAAGAAAGATGGCCCTATTTCAACGACTTGGGCCTAGACTTGATTCTCAGCCATGAGAATGTCATAGATTCCTGCAAATCTCTAGCCATTTTGCGGGCTAAGGCGTCCATGGCCTGTTGACCAACCGGTTCGGCCACATTGGCCTAACCAACCCCTTCTTCCTGTGCCGAAATATCATCCGGTAGAGGCATCTCATGCCTTCTAGGCCTACCACGCCTACCACCACCATGCCCACGTCCTGACATCCTAATAAAGGTAACAAAAGGTATTAGCACATTTACAAATGTGCTGAAGCTAACTCACTCACATCCTAATGCGATGAACAACAACAAATCACCCCATATATGCACGTAATCACATAAACACATACGAATTTTCTTCCTAGATAACGACCATCTCACGATGTTGCTAGAGTTCTAATTAGAAACAACAGTGATCAAGTGCTCTTCTAATAGAACTTCCAGAAGCCCGTAGACCCAATCAGTATCTTAGGAACGAAATCCCATACCCATATAATCATATAAGCATGTTATCACATAAGCATACAATACATACTAACGTCTCAACCAAACGAGACAAACCCATTGTGGTACTAAGCACTTCCCACGTACCCAAAGTATTCAAACCCAGGACGCTTTAATACCAAGTTGTAACGCCCCCAAGATTATACAATAAATACATCTCATAAACAGAAAGATAATATAAATAAAGTGATTTCATTCATCAGAGTTCGTATACAAAAGATAATACATGCGATATACATTCACAAATATTTATCTTGAATCTACAACATGTGTTACATTGATAGGAGAATTGAAAACTAAACAGGTAATAATATGCCCTATAGGCTTACATCTTTCCAAGCCATTACTTGGTTACACAAAAGTGAGCCTAGCTCAATACAATTTAAGCCCTTGGCTATACAAAGAATATAAACAAAATTAAAGAAGCTCTTGCTCCCAAAACTCCCTCCAATGCTATTGCCTTAGCGGAGGCATGTCACCAACACCTGAAAATGATTTTTCCCAAATAAGGTGAGCCAAAGCCCAGTAGAAATAATCTAACACAGTATATGAGATTTAACAAAAATATTGTTATTTAGGAAGGCAACCCAAGAGGGGGGTGAATTGGGTAATTAAAAAATTTAGAACGAAAATAAATTTGCACAGACTAAATGATTAAAAGCAGATGACAATACATGAATGCACATAAAATGAAAGGAAAGGAAAGGAAAAAAAAGTTTGACACAAGGATTAATAGTTGTTCGGTTCACCGGCCTACGTCCACTCCTCAAGAGACCCTCTTGAGAATTTCTTCACTATGAATAGATGCACCACCAAGCTTCACCTAGCTTGTGGATTTTTACAGGGACTTACTTCAATTTGTTAAGGACCTCTCAACTAAATGCCTCACTTTACAAGTGAGTCACTTAGAAAATAAGGAACAAGAATAAGAGGTACAACTATCCTCTTTTACAAATATTCTCTCACAAAAGATGGATATGAAAGTGTAAGCTCTCAAGTAATTTAAGACTCACTCAGATATGAAAATGGAAGTACAAATGGAGTATATTAAAAGCTCTTGATTGCTCTTGAATGCTCTAGGCTTGTTGTATTTAAGAAGTGTGTTAAATGAACAAGGAGACCTCTATATTTACAATATTGATGGCTTCTAGCTATTAGCAAGAAAGGAGATTTGAATCTCCTATCCGTTGGAGAAGATCATGAAGGATTTGCTCCAACTGTGTTTTATCAGAGCAAGAAGAAGGCAAACTGTAGGCAGGTCTTAGGAAGAGAGCATTCATTAAATGCATAAGCTTTTTATTTAATGCTCAACCTCATAAGTCAACTTCTTGGAGAAGATATGGTGCCAAAGGATCTGCTCAGTGGTCAAAAGATATGACGTATTCTGCACACAAATTTGAAAAAGTGACTAAGAAATGATTTGTAACAGTCTGGATCTGATTTGGCAATTGGAATTTTTTAAACCCAGATTTACAAGTGTCGACCCCTGCAGATTGGGTGTCGACCCTTTGCTTTCTTTTCTTCTCTGAGTTGAGTTCAAGGTGTTCCAGGTGTTGACCCTTATCATTTTGGTGTCAACCCTTGCTGCTGGATTGCATTCTGAAATTTGGTGTCGACCCTTGCTGTTTTTGGTGTCAACCCTTGCTGCTGGATTGCATTATGAAATTTGGTGTCGACCCTTGCTATTTTTGGTATCGACCCTTACTGTTGGATTGCACATTGAATTTTGGTGTTAAACCTTGCTGTTTTGGTGTTGACCCTTGCAGTTGGAAAACTTAGGCATTTTGAGCTTCATTTCTGGTGTCGACCCTTGTTGTTTTGGTGTCGACCCTTGTTGTTTTGGTGTCGACCCTTGTACCTGTTTTAAGTATGGATAGAATTTTGCAAACAAGTGCTAATCTTATGTTTTGAAGCGCCAAAAATCATTGAAAAATAACACTTCTTGAATCATATATCTTCTAGCACAATTTGTATACTATTATTTTGAAATCTTTGAATAATAAATTAAATAAAAAGATCTGTCAATAATGAAAATCAATTTGAATAACGTTGGGGCTAAAAATCTCCCTCTTTTTTATGATGACAAATATTTAAAGTTTTCAAAGCATGAGCTTTAAAAGGAAGGCATTAAGAAGTGTTTTCCAAGGAGTTTTGTGAATAAAATTTTTGAAAAAAAATCTAAAACTCCCCCTATAAAAAGGGCCTTAAGACCATAACAAAAATAATGATATATGTCAAGACAATAAAACATCTTGACATAGATTAAGCTTCCCCTGTCAATATGCACTGAAACAATCATTAGTGAAATCAATTTCTTCAATTTATTTTCATTGAATGAAATCACAAGCATTTAAAACAGATTCCATAATGCTCCAAGTATAGCTATTCACAACACATCACAAGCACTCATAACCAATCGCAATTAATAACAGAATGTTTTCATACTATAATGTATTTGTGTTTCTAAAATATCAAGAACTTCAGTTTCCCAACAAGTAAGTGTTTTTCAAATGTTTGTGTGTCCAAAAAGTAATTGTTCCTAAGCATCCACATCTAAAGTAAGCATCCACATCTAAAATAACTAGCCAAGTTCAAGTAAGACAACTAAGTAAAACAACTACAGCAACTACAACTTTCTCCCCCTTTGTCATTATCAAAAAGAGGGGCAGCATCTAGCGGAAAGGTGGAGAAGACTGCAGCCAATGAGAAGCAGCTTCGCCCCAGCCTTGGGTAAACCACAACATAAATTTCCTAATTTGTTCCCCCAAATGATCGTCCCAGCATTGTTGGAATATTTGCCAAAATTCTTCGTTGGAGTCCTTGATCCCGTAGACGGCAATCACCATACTTTCAACACTCTCTTTAGCAGCTGCAATGACTTGAGTTTGTTGCAACTTCATTCAATCAATGTCTTTCTACATTTCAATCTGCTGAGAGACAAGTTATAGAACCAAGGCGCTCAACTCATCTATCTTTTCTTCCATGGCAGAGGATGATGAAGTAGAAACAGTGTAAGATGATGAGGGAATGTTAGAGGCAGGGATGGATTGGGAATCAAGGTTTAGATTGTTAAGCCTAGAATTGATTGAAGCAATCCCATCCATCAAGGGACCCTGAACCATAAAGTCAAGATGCTCGATTTTTTGAGAGAGAGAAGAAAGGTCAGAGGAAGGTAGTGGAGAAGAAGGACCAGGGGTGGAGAAAGGAAGTGTAGGACTGGGAAGAGAAGAGCCACGGGTAGAGAGACCAAGGGACGACATAGCTTTCTTGGTCTTGGTCTAAATGCAGTTAACCAGTGAATATCCCATGTTTCGAAGAGTTTTAGCTCCATAACACGAAGGGTCTTGAAGGACTTTTTCTTCCCCCTTCAGATCAATCTTGAAATGCTTGAAGATTTTAGTGAAAATCATTCCGTAGGAAAGGGTTTGATTATTTTGTTTGTGGGCATTTTTGATACAGTGGATAACCAAAAACCAAAATCAGTGGGGAAACCAGTGGATAAGGCCCAAATGAGTTAAGTGTGGCCATATGTGATAGCATCAAATCAGCCGGAACATGGAATGATGTCGTGAGTGATGATGTGATGTAACAGTCTCATTTCTAGGGAGAGATCTTTCCCAGAGACTGTGACCAGGTGATTTAAGTTAGGGTTGTTTGTAAGGAGACGGAGACCGGTGAGATGAGAGTATTGGGGTGGTTTAAGAGTTACAGATGGATTGACCCCTGTGTCCATCATTTGAGATTTTCAGAATTGAGTTAATGACAGAGGATGTCAGAGTGAGAGGGACACCCTTAAGTGTCCTTATCACAAGATAGATTTGCAAAAAACTTTTTGATGAGTGTGGGGTAAATATCACAATTGAGTTTCAAAAAAGATGACCACTTTTGGTTATCGAACCATGCTTTTATGGGAATAGAATGTTTTTCAAAAAATGTGAGATCTATTGTACGTCCAGAGATTACCTTTCAAAGATTGAAGTCCTTGTTGAATGCAGATCAGTACTCAGGGTTCTTGAATCGAAGAACGGGAGGAGAAGCAGTAATGATGGTGAAAGTGGAGGAGGTTCGCGGTCGCTTCCGTGTTGCAATAGGAGGAGGGGCTTGAGAATCATCGAAGAGAAGAAAGAGAGGTCGCGAGGAGGATGGAAGAAGATCGGAATAAGAATCATCAAAGAGAGATGTCGGAATAAGAAAAGGGGCTAGGGCTAGGGATTTGATGGGTGTCGCAAGAGAGAAGGAAGGGTCGCGTGGTATATTAATACTCTTGAGAAGGTGTCAACCCTTGGGAAGAGAAGTCTCGACCCTTCAAATTTGAAAAGACCGCGCGGCAAACATTTTACCCAAAAGGCAGGTGTCAACCCTAGGGGAAGGGGGTCGACACTAAAAAGCAGTGTCCTCAGATTCAACAGGTGTCGACACCTTCGAAGAGAGGTGTCGACCCTAAGCAACAAGAGGCATATGCCTGGTTTACAAGGTGTCGACCCTATAGAGTAGGGGGTCGACCCTTAAGGGTCCTGGAAGGCAAAAAACTTGTGTTTTTTTAATCAAATTTCTCAAAGAAGCATAATAACACATAGTTTAACATCAAACGGGAATATTTAACATACCAAGCTCAGTTCGTACAAAGTAGAAATGTTCCTCATTGAGAGGCTTTGTAAAGATATCGGCCAATTGTTGACTTGTAGGCACAAATTCGAGTTCAATGTCACCTTTAAGTACATGATCTCGTAGAAAATGATGCCTTATTTCAATGTGTTTAGTGCGTGAGTGTTGTATGGGATTTTTTGAAAGATTAATGGCACTAGTGTTATCGCATTTAATAGGTATGTGATCAAAGTGGAGTCCAAAATCAAGAAGTTGTTGTTTCATCCAAAGCATTTGAGCACAACAACTATCGGCAGCAATATATTCTGCTTCAATTGTAGATAAAGCCACAGAATTTTGTTTTTTACAAAACCACGATGTGAGTGAATTTCCAAGAAAATGACAAGTGCCACTTGTACTTTTTCGGTCAAGTCTACATCCTGCAAAATCGGTATCCGAATAACCATAAAGATCAAAAACATTTGTTTTAGGGTGCCAAAGCCCCAAAAGTGGAGTGCCAAAGAGATATCTGAAAATGCGTTTTACTGCGGTGATGTGTGATTCTTTTGGAGATGATTGAAAACGAACACACATACAAACACCAAACAAGATATCAGGTCTACTAGCTGTTAGATAGAGTAAGGAACCAATCATACCTCGATATTTCTTTTCGTCTACCGGTTTACCTTGCTCATCTTTGTCGATTTTAATCGATGTGCTCATGGGAGTTGCTACAGGTTTAGACAAATCCATTTCAAACCTTTTGAGGAGATCTTTGATATATTTGGCTTGAGATAGATGAATGCCATCTTGGGATTGTTTTATTTGCAATCCGAGAAAGTATGTCAACTCTCCCATCATACTCATTTCAAATTTGCCCTGCATATCCTTAGCAAATTCCTCGCACAAAGATTCATTATTAGCTCCGAATATGATATCATTAACATAAATTTGAACAATAACCATATCTTCATTTTTGATTTTTATGAAAAGAGTGGTATCAATTTTCCCACAAGAAAAACCTTTTTTAATAAGAAAATTGCTCAAGCATTCATACCAAGCTCTAGGGGCTTGTTTCAAACCATACAAGGCTTTTGAAAGTTTATAAATGTGGTCCAGGTGTTTGTGGTTTTCAAAGCCGGGAGGTTGTTCAACATACACTTCCTCCGAAATATACACATTTAAAAAAGCACTTTTCACATCCATTTGGTAGAGTTTAAAATTTATAAAACAAGCAAATGCAAGCAACATACGAATGGCTTCAAGGCGTGCAACGGGTGCAAATATTTCATCAAAATCAATGTCCACTTCTTGGTTATAACCTTAGGCTACAAGTCTAGCTTTGTTTCGAATAACAACACCGGATTCATCCATTTTGTTTCGAAAAACCCATTTTGTTCTAATAACAGAATGATCCTTAGGACTAAGAGTTAAAAACCAAACTTCATTTCTTTCAAACTAATTTAACTCTTCTTGCATAGCAAAAATCCTGTTTTCATCGTGTTCAACCTCAGAAAAGGTTTTTGGCTCAATTTGAGAAACAAAAGCTAAATTGCCACAAACATTATGAATGGAAAAACAAGTTTTTACTCCTTGTGTGGCGTCTTCTATAATGAGGTCTTTGGGATGTCCATGAGCATACTTCCATTCTTTGGGTAGATCATTTTCCTTTGTCGGATGGGGCATACTCTTTTTGAAGATCTTTCATAGAGACTTGAACATTGGGTTCCGAAGAATAAAGTTCATCATTTTCCAATAAGTAAATGCCTTCAATACTTGGATTAGAATCTGCAACATCATAATATTCTTGGAAGCAAAGGAGTTAGATTCATCAAAAGCAACGTGTATAGATTCCTCAACAAGTAAAGTTCTTTTATTAAAGACACGATAAGCTTTACTAGAATTCGCATAGCCAAGAAACAAGGCTTCATCAGATTTTGCATCAAACTTCCCAAGATTTTCTTTATTATTATTAAGTACAAAACATTTACAACCAAATGCACGAAAATGACCAATGTTGGGTTTTCTACCTTTCCACAATTCATATGGTGTTTTCTTAAGTATGGGTCTAATCATGGCACGATTAATAACATAACAAGCAGTATTAACGACTTCCGCCCAAAAATATCTTGGCAAATCATTTTCACAAAGCATAGTACGAGTCATTTCCTCAGTAACTCTATTTTTTCTTTCTACTACACCATTTTGTTGAGGAGTTCGAGGAGCAAAAAAATTGTGATCAATGCCATGCTCATTACAAAATAGAATGAACTCATCATTATCAAATTCTTTACCATAATCACTTCTAATGCTACAAATAGTAAGACTACTTATATTTTGAATACGTTTACAAAGAACTGAAAATGCAGAGAAGGTATCACTTTTGTGTGCTAAGAATATCAGCCAAGTGAATCTAGTGTAGTCCTCCACACAGATGAGACAATAAGATTTGCCACCAAGACTCAAAGTCCTAGATGGTCCGAACAAGTCAATATGCAACAATTGTAGAGATCTAGAAGTAGAAATAATATATTTGAATTTGAAAGAAACTCTTGTTTGTTTTCCTTGTTGACAAGCATAACAAAGTCAATCTTTTTCAAAATCAATTTTTGGTAAACCAACAACCAAGTCAAGTTTTAAAAGTTTTGAAAGCAAGTCCATGTGAGCATGTTCTAGCCTTCTATGCCACAACCATCCAGATTCATTCATAGCAGATAACCACTTAACATCATGATTAGGAGATAAACTATGCAAATCAAACACATACACATTTTTATGCCTATGACTAATAAAAAGCACTTTGTTATAAACAGAATTTTTAATGGTGCAATGAGATTTTTCAAAAGTGACGTGATTTCCTTTATCACACATTTGACTAATACCAAGCAAGTTGTGTTTCAATCCCTCAACAAGCAACACATTTTCGATAATGGGTGGAGAAGTTTTACCAATACTACCTTCGCCGATGATCTTTCCCTTACTATTGTCTCCAAAGGTTACGTGACCTCCTTCTTTGGATTTAAGGGTTGAGGACATTGCTCTATCGTCGATCATGTGCCTTGAGCATGCACTGTCGAGGTACCACCGGTTATTGTTGGATTTTGACCTAAAGCACACCTGCAAAAATTAGATTTTTGTTGACCTTTTGGTACCCATTCTTTCTTCGGTCCATGAGAGTTAGGATTTGAAGTGGTTTTGGAAACCACTTCTTTTTCATTCTAATATATGAGTTTCTCTTAGTAGGGCATGAAGGAGAGATGTGGCCTTTTCTTCCACAATAATGACATGTGAGATGAGAATGGTTTGATGTAGCATGAATAAAGATCTTCTTGGAAGTTTTTGCTTTTGAAAAAGGCTTATATCCAATCCCCATTCTTCCAAAGGTTTGATTTTGACTTTTGAGAATTTTATCTAAGGTACCTCTACCTTGTGTAAATTTTGAAAGAACATTTTTTAAATCTTTTATACTTTCATTTAAAATATTTTTCTCCTTTTTCAAAATTTCATTTTCTTTTTGCAAATCATCAACTTTCTTTTCAAAAGTGAAGGATTCTTCTTCATTTTCTTTATCCTTTTCCATTGTTAAGACTTTATTTCTAAAGTATTGATCTTAGAAGTCTGGATTCCTTTTCTTGTGATAAATTCAAAATCTTTTTCTTTTGACAACTACTTTTTGAACTTAGCTTTTTAATTCATCAAGCAATTCATCAAAGGCAGTTTGTAATTCGTCAAAGGTAAAGGATTCATCATTTACCTGATTTTCTTCTCCAAGTGCCATCAAACATAGATTTGCAACTTCATTTTTGTAAATATCAATCTCTGAGCCGCTGTCATCACTGTCTTCTCCCCATGCTGCGATCATGGCTTTCTTCTTGCCTTTTTTGAATTGTTTCTTGAGCTCTGGACATTCCGACTTGTAGTGTCCCGGCTTGTTGCATTCGTAGCAAGTAACTTCAGATTTTTTTTATGATTTTCTTCTTTTTGATAATCTTTTTGAAGTCTTTTTTGAAGAATTTTCTTACGCCTCGTTTCTTCTTCACAGTTTTTTTTAACCTTTTGGTAATGAAAGGCATATCTTCATCTTCCTCCAAAGCATCTTCTTCTTCCTCTTGAGATTTTGAGGTAGACTTGAAAGCTATCTCTTTCTTCTTATTCTTGTCTTCTTCTTCTTTTCCTTCTTGCATAATGATCTCATGGGTTAGGAGAGATCACATTAACTCATCAAGACTTAATGTTGACAAATCTCTTGCTTCTATTACTGCTATAACTTTGTTTTCCCAGCTTTTTGGCAATGAACGACGGACTTTTCTGAAATCTCTGCATTAGTATAAGTCTTCCCAAGAGATTTAAGACTATTTATAATATCTGTAAAATGAGTGAACATTTGGGATATGTTCTCATCGGGTTTCATCCTGAAGAGCTCATAATTGTGAATAAGCAAACTCACTTTAGACTCTTTGACTTGAGTAGTTCCCTCATGAGTTACAACAAGTTTATCCCAAATTTCTTTCGCAGTTGTACAAGTGCATATTCTATTAAACTCAGTAGCATCAAGTACACAATATAACATGTTAACAGCTTTGGCATTAGATTGAATATCTTTATAATCAGCACTATTCCACTCACTTTCAAGTTTGGGGACTTTAGGACCATCACACATAATTTTCCAAACCTCATAGTCGGAAGATTGAATATGCATAATCATGCGGGTTTTCCAACAATTGAAATTTGTGCCATTGAAGAAGGGTGGTTTGTTTGAGGCTTGACCTTCAGGAAGAGAGGAGCTAGGGGTTGCCATAGATCACTTTGAGACGGTTAAGTCACAATACTAGAGATGAGGCTCTGATACCAATTGTTATTTAGAAAGGCAACCCAAGAAGGGGGTGAATTGGGTAATTAAAAAATTTGGTCCGGAAATAAATTTGCACAGACTAAGTGATTAAAAGTAGATGACAATAAATGAATACATAGAAAATAAAAGGAAATGAAAGAAGAGCTCGACACAAGGATTTATAGTAGTTCAGCTTACCAACCTACATCCACTCCTCAAGAGACCTTCTTGAGAATTTCTTCACTATGAATAGATGCACCACCAAGCTTCACCTAGCTTGTGGATTTTTACAGGGACTTACTTCAATTTGTTGAGGACCTCTCAACTAAATGCCTCACTTTACAATTGTGTCACTCAGAAAATAAGGAACAAGAATAAGAGGTACAACTATCCTCTTTTACAAATATTCTCTCACAAAAGATGGATATGAAAGTGTAAGCTCTCAAGTAATTTAAGACTCACTCAAATATGAAAATGGAAGTACAAATGGGAGTATATTAAAAGCTCTTGATTGCTCTTGAATGCTCTAGGCTTGTTGTATTTAAGAAGTGTGTTAAATGAACAAGGAGACCTCCGTATTTATAATATTGATGGCTTCTAGTTGTTAGAGAGAGAGGAGATTTGAATCTCCTATCCGTTGGAGAAGATCATGAAGGATTTGCCCCAACTGTGTTTGATCAGAGCAAAAAGAAGGCAAACTATAGGCAGGTCTTGGGAAGAGAGGATTCATTAAATGCATAAGCTTTTTATTTAATGCTCAACCTCATAAGTCAACTTCTTGGAGAAGATATGGTGCTAGAGGATCTGCTCAGTGGTCAAAAGATATGACGTATTCTGCACACAAATCTAAAAAAGTGGCTAAGAAATAATCTGTAATAGTCTGGATCTGATTTGGCAGGTGGAATTTTTTAAACCCAGATTTACAGGTGTCGACCCTTGCAGTTTGGGTATCAACCCTTTGCTTTCTTTTCTTTTCTGAGTTGAGTTCCAGGTGTTCCAGGTGTCGACCCTTATCATTCTTGGTGTCGACCCTTGCTGCTGGATTGCATTTTGAAATTTGGTGTCGACCCTTGCTATTTTTGGTGTCAACCCTTGCTGCTAGATTACATTCTGAAATTTGGTGTCAACCCTTGCTATTTTTGGTGGCGACCTTTGCTACTGGATTGCACACTGAATTTTGGTGTTGACCCTTGATGTTTTGGTGTCGACCCTTACAGCTGGAACACTTAGGCATTTTGAGCTTGGTGTCGACCTTTGTACCTGTTTTAAGCATGGATAGAGTTTTGCAAACAAGTGTTAATCTTATGTTTTGAAGGGCCAAAAATTATTGAAAAATAACACTTCTTGAATCATATATCTTCTAGCACAATTTGTAGACTATTATTTTGAAATCTTTGAATAATAAATCAAATAAAAAGATTTGTCAATAATCAAAATCAATTTGAATAACCTTAGGGCTAACAGATATAAATACAATGTGCATATACAATGTTGGTGACAAAATCTCCACATTTTATATAACCGTAAGACACCAAGGTTCATATTTCAATTCATTTTCTTTCAATTCATTTCAAGTTCATTCAGTATTCTTAATTCATGAGCCAATTTCATTATTTTTCAATAACCCAACTAAGACTACAACTCAGTGGTTTTCCAATTCAAAAAACTACCACACAAACACTTCAAATCTGTCATTTTACGAAAATTTCGTCCGTGGGATCGGCACCCATGTATACACAAGATTTCGAGACTTTCACCCTGGATATTCCGGCCAACTTAATTTCAATGGAGTCCATCCCCTATCTCCTCCCAAACAATGGAGTACATCCCATTTCTCCTCCCAAACAATCATACATGTACAATATATAAAAATCATAGTCATATTTAATGACAACCAACAATAGATTAGTTTCGATTTACCTAATCCTCATGCAATTTCTACAACAATCATAGCTATCCTCCACCGATAGCCCAATACAAATATTTCTAAACAGATATAAAATTTTCTCAACAGATATATTATTCAAATTTCCGTGGGTGGGAGACAACACGTGTCCAACTCCACCATTTACATCAACAACCATTCAATTTCACATTACCATAATCTATTTCAATTATTTATACAAAATAACAATTTGACCCATTTAGGGCAAAACTTCCCTTTTTCAAATATCAACCCAAATAGCCCAAATCAAGTATTTGGTCACAATACAACCCCATAACCATTTATTTCACATTCACTTAGAAATCCCTCTTTTTATTTCATACCCAAACCCTAGGTTCGCGCAAACTACTCTCAAATCCCATCATTGTTACATGATGACTAATAACTAAGCCAAAAATCATATGAAAGTGTAGAAAATTCCTACCTCAAAGAGAGAAGATGAGCCGAGCAACAGCAAAACTTCAAAGATGCCGAAATCCAACTTTATTCGGATCAAGATAGAGATCTTGTGATGGTCTACCTTTTTATCAACGGGATTAGGGCGAGGAAATCACTAGAAGTAGGTGAAAATGTAGAGAGAGAGAGAGGATCCTAACTTTAGGTTTTAGGGAGAAAAGATTTGAAAAAGTGATGTAAAAAGTCGTTTTTGCGATCTGATATATGCATAGTCTGCTCGAGCGCAAGAGTTGACGCTCGAGCGTCAGACGTAAAAAGTTATTTCTCTTGAGCGCAAGAAAGGCTGCTCGAGCGCCAAGGCACAATGAACAAGACGCTCACCGCTCGAGCGCAAGAAGTGACACTCGAGCGTAGAAAACACAATTCTAGTAGTTTTGCAGACAACAGACTAACGCTCAAGCGCAAGAAAAGCCGCTCGAGTGTAGAAAACACCGCTTGAGCATAGAAAACACTCTCCCAATAGTTTTGCAAACCTGCAAAGTACTGAGAGTTCGCAAAGCCAGCTCGAGCGCGAGAAGTGCCGCTCAATCGAAGGAGCAAAATTTGCAAAGCCCGATCGAGTGCAAGAACGACCGCTCGAGCGGAGGAGCAAAATTCTAGGCAACACAAGGTTTGAAAAACAAGCGACCAACCTGCCCAAACACAACCACAACAACCCAAAAGCCAATTTCAAAGAGATACAAGGGAAGAAAGTGGTAAACAACAATATGAAAACACTAAACCCGAGTTCGGAATACCACGAAAGTCGGGTCAAAAACCGGGATCGCTATACGAATCGTCTAGACTAAACTAAGTTTGCAACATGATTCGTCTCCCCTAAACATGACTCGTCTCATGATTTGTATATATAAAAAAGTAAAATAGTTGCATGATCATGCATTCTCAATAATATTACAAGATGTTCTTGGATTAATTAATAAATATAACGGATTAAATAAAAATTCAAGACATTTGACAAAAGTGTAAGAATTTTTCTTAAATATGGCTTAATGTGGCTTATACATGATTATACTAAATTCATCTCATTAAGCCTCCGTTTGGGAAGTGAGTTGGCTTTTTGGCTTTTTGATTTTTTTGGCTATTTTAGCCTGGGCTTAAAAGCTTAGTTTGGGAAGGGCTTTTTGGCATTTTGGTTTTTTTGAGTTTTTTTGTGAGAGAAGAATATGATGATTATGGGTTGGATGTGATGTGATGTTTTGTTTGTTATGGTTAAAATAGCCTATTTTGTTTTTTATGGCTAAAATAGCCAAAAAAGCCTGCAAACCCACTTGCCAAACACAGGCTAAGTAAGATACATGTACATCAATTAGATGGTGACTAATCATTGATGAATGTAACTATATATACATAATGTATAGAAGACTAATGGAGATAGTGTCAATGCATTGAATGTGATAGATTCATTATGAATGAATCTTAGAGATGCATTATGTATCTATTATGAATGTAGAAGATATATTAATCTATCTAATGAGTTCATTAATATAGAAGATGCATTATGTATCATGAATGCAAAAGATACATTAATCTATTTAATGAAATTCATTGAATGAATGGATTCTTTGATGGGAAGAATACTAGTATAAATAGTGTAAGGTCCCAAGCCACACTCTCTATCACAAAAACTCAAGTGGTCACCACAAGAAGGTTCCCATCGCCTAGAGAGAGAGAGAAGTGGTTTGAAGATCTTAGACAAATAAAGAACTTGAAGATCAATGTCTTTTATTCAAAGTTTCTTTCTCAAAAGAGGTTTTCATACTATCATGGATCAAGGTATGTATACACTTATTTTATATAGTAGAAATTCATATAGTTTTCATCTATAGAATTGAATCCTTAATAATTTTTAGTTTATGTTCCGTAAAGTTTTCTATCAAAGAAATTCAGATAATATTTAACACGGTTATTAGAATTAATCTTACAGAGAATTTGCAATCCACAATCGCTCTGAATCTCTGTTCAATGTGGGCTAGAGACACACATCCTAATTACTTATATATATTTTTCATATTCAAGTCTCTTCATCTTATTTCCAAAGTTTTAATTATTTTTTCTTAATAATCTTCTTCATCACCATTATCATCAACATTATCATTTCTTTTTTTTTATTATTTGCAAATAGAATTAAATTTAAATAAAACCAAATAATGAAGGAGAATAATAATAATTTTTTAAAGCAATCCATCACTCAATTATGTGTGTATTCAACACTTTATATCACCTGAAATAAAGTGTGATCGAATTTCATGTTGTTGAACGCAAACACTCTCTTAACTATCTATTCTTCGCTCAAATTCCCATTTACAGCCACTATCAATATCAAATCTAACACTATCAAATCTAACACTGCCAGGAAATTAGCGTTCATCCCTAATTCCATACACCTTACAAACTCAAATTTTCAATATCAAATTGTCTCTTTTGACCATCTGAAGCTTTGGGTTTTCGCTAAATGTAATGAGTTTCCCTTCCATGGCTCTTCACATGGTTCTAAAACCAACACACCAAGTGCAACAGAAACTTCCATTGGAATGCCTTCCATACTACTCAATACATCACAAACTGCTAAATAATTCTTTAACTTTCCCTTGTTGGATATATCATCCACCATTCTCTTCCACTGAAGCTCTGCAACTTGCCCACCATCTGCATTATTAAACATGGAAGATATTATTTAAGATATCTATTTAAGAGTTTTTAAATGGTGTTATTTAAGATTTTTGATTTATTTATTATTTAGGTGTACCATAAATTATTGTCTTGACGGGTAATTATTGAAAAGACATAAAATGTATTGAGAATAAATTTTAATCTTAAATAATTTAATAAAGTGTACTGAGAAATTGAAATTTTTTTTAAATACAAATAAAATCATCCATATTATATTAGATTAAAAATATTTCGGAACCCATATTTTTTGTAAGAATTTGCGGGCCCAAGATGGCCGGCCTTGGATGCTTCAAACGTAGGTCAACCTTGAAAGACAAATTATGAAAGACAAATTGAGAGAGTAATATTGAAAGAGAATTGTAATGTAAACTCTGTGTATTGAAACAAGATTAAGGCTCCATTATATAAGAGCTTGTTACAGGAACATTATGATTGATACACTTGAATATAATAAGTAAAGGGGCCGAAAGATGGCCGCTCGCCGAAAGCAAAAGGGAATCCTATTCTATTGTCTAGGCTATAATATATTAACAGATATAGTCGTGTATTATAGTTATATACAATTGTATATTATTATATTCATATATTATTATATTCTTATATTAACAGCCCCCCTCAAACTCAAGGAAAAGTGGGGGTATGGTCCAATCTGTGTTTTAGGTAAGGGAGAGGTACGCAGCAATCTGCCAAGAAAAATGTGATGCAGAGACTTAGGAAAAATACCTGTGCTCTGATACCATGAAAGATTAAGAGTTTTTAAATGGTGTAATTTAAGATTTTTGATTTATTTATTATTTAGGTGTACCATAAATTATTGTCTTGACGGGTAATTATTGAAAAGACATAAAATGTATTGAGAATAAATTTTAATCTTAAATAATTTAATAAAGTGTACTGAGAAATTGAAATTTTTTTTAAATACAAATAAAATCATCCATATTATATTAGATTAAAAATATTTCGGAACCCATATTTTTTGTAAGAATTTGCGGGCCCAAGATGGCCGGCCTTGGATGCTTCAAACGTAGGTCAACCTGATTGCTAGAGCAAACTAATGGCTCCGATCAAAGAAAGAGATGAACCCAAAAAATTCCAACAGTTATGTAATGATTATCTTTCATTCAACTCTTTAATTTCCTAGCCCACCTCCCAAAAAAGAAGTCTATAATTTGAATCCATTTTTATTTTGTAAGAAAAAAAAAATGACATGTTGAATAAATTGCTTAAGAAATGTTCAATATTGCATAAAAAGAAATGTGCGACAGTACGCTTTGATTCCAAATGTTTGCATACACCTATATTCTAAATGTTTATCCTGCCATAATCTCATCATGTTTGCATACACCTATATTCCAAATGTTTATCCAAATCAACCTAAAAGAAAAGAAAATTTTCTTTTTTTAGAAATACTTTAAAGTTTCAAAAATAATTAAAGATTTTTTTAATATAATTTTTTTAAAAATACTTTTGCAAATTTAGTCTTACAATGTTTTTGTTCAAATTCATCTTCACATTTAAACCAACTTCAATCCAATGTATTGAGATAGAAAATGGAGTTGTTTGTATTAATGTCCAGAAAATGGTTTTTGGGTTAGTAAGCACCATAGATTGTTTCTTGGATTAGCGCACCCACAATGTCTAGAAAATGGTTTTTGGGTTAGTAAGCACCATAGATTGTTTCTTGGATTAGCGCACCCACAATAACGAGTTTGACAAATCATTTCACAAATGAAATTTAAAATCGTGGCTAATGCATGTCCATGTGTTAATTATAAGATTGAGTAACCTTGAGGATTATTCTGAATGGTTGGTTATTTTACTCCTCACACAAGGTTCAACTCTTGGTCATAATTAAAGAAGAAATTGATATAATTAGAAGTTCGGCCCGTTTGGTAGAACTGTGAGAAAGTGATTATAACTTATAGCCTACCAGCTTATACCATATATAGCTGTGAACATAAGCTGATTTTTTACTTATAAATTAAGCTTCTCCTCCCCCACTCAAAGAATAAGTTGATTTTTGACTTACAAAAAGCTATAAGTTGTATTGTTAAGCTGAACCAAACACATCAAAATATCTTAAATTCAGCTAAAAGCTAAAATAAAACCAGAAATATGCCCTACCAAACAGGGCCTTCATATGATACACCCTTTTTAAAGGATGCATATTAGAATTTCTCCATAATTTATCCCAAATACATTTGTGTAGTAGAAATTGAATTAATGATACGTGGGAGTTCAAGAGTAAAATGAATTTGAACTATTAATTCATTTTTTTGGATAAATTTTGCGTTCATAAGTTTAGAACTTTATGGTTAAAATATGAAGTGAAAAAAAATTAATGTATTTGAAATGATTTTTTAATTTTTTATAAAACTATTTTGGTAACATTTTAGCCAAAATATAAGGTAAAAAAAAAATAGTAAGTTTTAAATGATTTTATACCATTTTATTAAAAAAATGTCAAAAAAATAAAGAAGAAATAAAATCTTTGTTTTTTCTTTAATTGTTTAGTTTTTTAATTTTTTTAATAATTTTGTGTGTTTAACTTTGGCAATCTGAAACCGACCCGACGGTGACCCAACCTCCCGACCCCGAATTCAGTAGTTATTCACCGAAAAATATTCTCTACGGGCCGGAGATGATATTTAAAAATTCATTCCCGATGATATTCGAGACGGGGACAAGAATGGGGATAGGTGTTTCAGACCTGCCCCCGCCACCGCCTTGCTTAGTCCCGAGGTAAAATTACCGTTTTGTCCCTGGATATATATATATGCTTGTATTTGTTTAGGGTTTGACACAAAGTCTCACTCACACAACACACGACGGCGCTCTCCTCTCTCTCTCGCTCGCTACTGGTCTGTCCCTCTCTGTTTCATCTGTCACCGCCGCGCCTCCCTCCTCACCAACGATCCTCCGTCACCACCGAGCCTCCCTTACCGCCTCACTTCTGCCGTTTACCTCCTCACCACCGATCCTCCATCATGACGACGGGGCTGTTGTTTTCTCTCCCTCACCGCCGCTCCTCCCTCACTGCCGCTCCTCCATCGCTGCTCTCTTTGTTTAGGTATCTCTCTCTCTCTCTAGGGATTTCGATCTAGGGTTTACATATATGTATATATATCTGAGTTTATATATATTTTCTTCCTCTGTTATATATATATCCGATCCTCCTTTTATTTCTTGGTTTCTTCCTTTTTGATCTTAGTTTTGATCATACTTATGGCAGATATATATATATATATATATTGTCTTCTCTTGTATTGATTAAACTGATTATTTAAGTTGGATTCGAGATTTTGGGTTAATAATTCCATTAATATATCTGTTTATACATTATTGTTTGGATCTGTTTATTTTATATATTATTGAAGATGATGATGATGATAATGTTGATGTTGATGATGTTAAATTTGGATTTGCTTCTGGTAATTAAATTGATGACTTTAATTTGTGAAAAAAATTTAGTGTGGCACTATCTAATCGGTAAATTAGACTCTTCAATTCGAATTCCAAACTTAGGAGAGAGCAAATAGAATTGGGCTTTGGATTTTCTATTCCTAATCTTTATTCCAAGTCTCTATCTTATCATTGTAACACACTAACAGAGACAATTTTAAATTCAAATTATGATGAAAAATGGAGATAGAATCTTTAGCTTAGCAAGTGCACCTACTACTCTGGATTTTTCAACCAAAAAAGTGAAGCACCTTTCACTCTGTTGATCTCCCAACATTGGGGGACAAAGTACCCCATCTGTACCTTAAAATTCCATGTAAAGTTGGTTGAGATTACCTTTGATTGGGAATCCATTCTATTTGGCATTCTTTTCTTGGTAGTAAGTTTATAGACAGAGAATCAATATAAAACTAATTTTGTAAAATAATTTTTAATTATACATATCAGATAGTGAAATCTGTTATAAAAATTTCATTGGACCTTTTTATCTGTAAACTTATAGAGTGGTTGATTTTATTTGATCAATTTATTTATTTTTTAATAATAATATTGACATAGTAATATATGGACCATGTTTTGGAGTTCTCTTATCAACAGTTGAGCCAAATCCACATTGAAATGATAGCTAAAGTGGCAAGTTTTGTGAGTCCTTTCTTTTTTTGTCATTGTGTTCTTTGTCTTTGGATCTCTTTTAGGTGGATGTGTCTAAAGAAAGCCATTCTCTTTATGAAAAACAAAATTACCAACTCCAACTAAGGTTACTTTTTTGACAAAATGTTCCTCATGATTTGGTCATTTTTCCAATCTCTAAATCTCTTTTTCTTATTGTACATAACAATTAACCAATCATTTCAAATTCACCCATTACAAGTTAAAACTTTGGAAAGTGATATAATTAGATCAACATAGATTTTCTATATATATACTGTAGGATGTCTTGATAATATCTTAACTTTTGGTACCTTGAAATTTTTATTATTTGTGTTTATCAGCATGCTATAGTTGTTTGTTTGTGTGGTGCTTTGCATAACCAATCATGTAAATAGTGAATGTAAGCAGTATGATAGGATGTAACGTGCAGGACATAGTTATTGTCAATGGTGTGATGGAGCAAACATTCATTAGCCTTTCTCAAGTTGTACAGCTTTCCCCTGTTAAAATTTTCCTTTGGCTATTCTTCTTTTTGTTGGGTAATGTCTTTAGCTCTTTTAGTTAATTTGTTTCTCAGTTCCATTAATTCAATCCATGTTATTAGTTATTATTAGTTTGTTTCTTAGTTCCAGTAATCTACTTTTATGTTAGCTTTGTTAATATTAATTCAATCCATATTATTTTTATAAAGGTTAAAAATGCCCGATGTTAACTCTCAAGCACCAGTTAACTCTGAAGTACCTGTTACTTCTCAAGAATCCGTTAACTCTCAAGTACCATTTGAGAGTGACGCGTCACAACATTCATCGTCAGCTACAAACTCACCTACGAACTCACCGTCTCCCCTCTCTAATCAAAATGTTATTGATTTAGAAGAAGAGTCAAATACTACTTGTGGAGGAACTAAAAGAAAACCTAGTGTTGTGTGGGAACATTTTAAAAAACAATAAGTCAGTGGGGTGTGGAAGGCAATATGTAATTATTGTAATATGCATCTTGGAGGTGATTCAAAAAATGGAACTAGGCATTTGCATGATCACCATAAGAATTGTACTAGGAAAAAAATGATGGACATGAGGCAAAAAGTGTTAACTAACAATTTTAATAGAGAGAGTCCAAAAATGAATTCTTATATTTTTTATCAAGATTTTGCTAGGAAAGAGTTGTCACATGCCATAATCTTTGCATGAATATCCCCTCTCTATCGTAGACCATGTTGGTTTTAAACGATATTTAGCAGCACTTCAACCATTGTTTAGAGTGCCTTCTCGAAATACGATAAAGAGTGATATTTTAAAAATTTATGATTATGAGAGGGTGAAGACATTGAGTTTGGTGGAGCACAATAAAAGTAGGGTGGCAATCACAACTGATATGTGGACCGCTAGCAATCAAAAGAAAGGATTCATGGCTGTCACCGCACACTTTATTGATGATTCATAGACATTACAAAGTCGCATTTTGAGGTATATTTTTGTAAATTTGCAAATCATTTAAAAATCCTATCTTATTCAGTTCAATTTGCATGTTATTAATACTTGTTTATGAATATCATATTTTAGGTTTATTTATGTTCCATGTCCACGCACAAAAGAAATTCTTTGTGATACTTTTCTTGAGTGTATGATAGACTGGAATATTGATAGAAAAATCTCAACAGTTACTGTTGATAATTGCTCCACAAATGATGCCATGATTATCATGTTGATGGATAAGTTAAGTAATTCATCGCTTTTGTTGGGTGGTACTTTGTTTCATATGCGTTGCTGTGCGCATATTTTGAATTTGATAGTGAAAGATGGATTGGATGTCATACGAGTTGGTGTGGAGAAAATTCGAGAGAGTGTAGCTTATTGGACAGCAACACCAAAAAGACTAGAAAAATTTAAAGAAACAGTCAATCAATTACGTATTCCACATACTAAGAAATTAGGACTTGATTGTGCAACTAGGTGGAATTCAACCTACTTGATGTTTCAGACAACCTTATTGTATAAGGATGTCTTTTCTAGGTTGAAAATTAGAGAGCCCTAATATAAGATTGAAAAATAGAGAGCCCCCTGTGTCAAATGAGGAAGAATGAGAGTTTGCTAGAGAGATTAGTAGGAGGTTTAAGATTTTTTTTTTCTATCACAGAGTTGTTTTCTGGTACAAAGTATCTCAGCCAATGTTTGTTTCCCAGCTTTATGTGAGATTAGGATGATACTGTCTCAATGGCTCTCTTGTGAAATTGAAGTGATCAAAACAACGGCATCAAAAATGGTGGAAAAATTTGATAAATATTGGTTAGTGATACATGGTGTTATTGGAGTTGCAGTTGTACTTGATCCTAGGTATAAGATGAGTGTATTGGAGTTTTATTTTGAAAAACTTTATGGAGACAAAGCTGAAGATGAAGTTGATAGGGTTCGTCATATTTGTTATGATTTGTTGCAAGAGTATCAACACCGAGTTGGTATGGAGACCGATGTTGGTGACTCTTCTACTCATCCAGAAATTGTTACAGTGTCCCTTTCAGAATTTGATTTGTTTATTAATAGAAAGAGAAGTAAAAAAATGAAGAATGTAAGATCAGAGTTGGACCATTATCTAGAAGATGATGTTTTGCCAAGAACTTCAGGTTTTGATGTTTTGAATTGGTGGAAAGCTAGTGGACCAAAATATCCGACCTTACAGGCAATAGCTAGGGACATTTTAGCTATTCCTGTATCCACTGTTGCTTCTGAGTCAGCATTTAGTACTAGTGGAAGGTTGGTGAGTCCACATCGTAGTAGACTTCATCCAAACACATTAGAAGCATTAATGTGTGCACAAAGTTGGTTGTGGGGTGCAGAGATGAAAGGTATTATTTCATCCAATCTACATATTATTATTTCACTTTTTATTGTTTATATTACCATGTAATAATTTCACTACTGAATTTATATTTTTTACTTTTTAGGAGATTCAACATTGGAATCGGTGGGCTATGTAACTATATATGATGATGATGAGATCGAGTCGGATCAGTCATGTGCCACTTTTGTGTTAGTTGTCATCTTTTTTGTTTTAATTGTTAACATTTTTTACATTTTATTATTAGTATTAATTATTTGTTTTTTTCCTTTTGTTATTTAACAGGAATTCAAGTTGAAGGAGATGATGAAAGTTGTGTGGTTTGTATGGGTATTGGAGAAACAATGGATTTGATTTTTTATGTTGTAATGGATTTTTTTTTTTTAATTTCAATTTTTGGGTAACCTATCCCTTGTTGTGCTTAGGATTAATTATTCTCTTTGCTACTTGTTGAATTTTCTTGTGTGTGTGGGCTGCTGGACAGATATTTTGTTTGTGCTATTTTGTTGCTACAAGATGTTTTGTGTGTGGGTTGTGTATGGGCTGTTGAATTTTCAGGATATAATGGATGTTGAATTATCAGGATGTAATGGATGCTGAATTTTCAGGATGTTGCTACAGGATGTAATGGATGCTGAATTTTCAGGATGTAATGGATGTTGAATTATCAGGATGTAATGGATGCTGAATTTTCAGGATGTTGCTATAGGATGTAAATGGATGTTTATTGATGTTTTTGTATGTTGCTACAGGATGTTTTGTAAATGGATGTTTTGTATGTTGCTACAGGATGTTTAGGAGATATTTATTGATTTATTGATGCTGAATATGTTTGAATTGGATGTTTACAGAATTTTTTTAATTGGCAAATATGACATATATTTTAATCTATTTACAGATTAAAATAGAATTGGATATTTTAATCTGTTTACAGATTTTTACATATAAAAAAAAAAAAACCACCGGCGATTTTTCGGGGGCGGGGATCCCCGATCGGGGGCGGGGATGGTGCCGGGCTATGGGTCCCCGTCGGGGGTCGGGGGCGGGGATGGTGCCGGGCTATGGGTCCCCGTCGGGCTGCCCTGTCCCATCCCGTTGCCATTTCTATTTGTGTGTCCACCTTCCCATCCCGTTGCCATTTCTATTTGTGTGTCCACCTAAGTCGAGAAGGGAAGAATTGTTGGGTATACCTTCTTAGTGTAATATGGAATCTAATTGATTTATTAAAATATTTAGTTTGATTTGATTTAGTGTTGGTTATAATATATTTTTAATATATTATATCTTACTTTTGAAAGCCCAACTGAGTATTTTATAATTAGTTTGGTAGCAGATTTTGATTAAAAAAAATCCAAAAGTTAACAATCTGTTTTTGTTTTTCGAAATAGTGCTACGGCTGCTATAAGATTATTTTCCCTTTCGGTGGGTGCTGTTCCCAACTGATGATAATGGAATGGAAACATTTGGTTAATAACGGAATCGAATTTCGATTTCATGGACGTACTTTACATTGAGGAAATCATGTAAAAATTCTTATCTCGCTGTTGATTTAATTTTTTCACATTATTTTTTATTTTCTTTGATTGATTTACTTATAGAAAGTCATATATTTTCCCAAACATCTCTCTGTGCTTTTGCTTTCTGTATACTAATGGATAACCCACATATTGAAAGGAATTCATATTCCAATAAAGAATGACAAATCTGATTCTAGTTGAGCAAGAATGATAAAGCATAAATACTCATGATTCCTTTCATCTATTTGGACAAGAAAATCTATAATTTGTTTGAATGATGTCCCTAAACAGAGGTAAAAGATGTACTCACTTCATGTTTGTCTCTGTCAATACCATCGCAAGAGTTGCATGGGTTGCATGAGTTGCATGGGTAAAAGATGTACTCACTTCATTTTTAACAATTTTTTCTATTATGATCTGCTTGTCATTTGTTATTGCTATTTGACTAAAAAACCAACCCATGCAACTCACATATGTATTTTAGTAAACTCCTGCTCACGAAAAATAAATAAATAAATAAATAAGTAATTGAATAAATTACACCTGTCTACTTTAGTCCTATTTAGTATTGGGAGTGTAGTTTCCAAAAACAAATTTCAAATCAATGAAAAATTATATAAATATTAATAATTAAACTTATAAATTTTTTAATTAATATGTAATTTATTTTTTCTTACTTCATTGCAGTGTAATTGTCCATTTAGTATTTACACCCATAATGTTTTTTTTTTTTTTTTTGGGGGGGTTGGGGGGGGGGGGGGGGGGGTTGAATACCCATAATGTTTTTTAGATGAAATACTAATGAATAATGACAGTCAACTATTGCGACAATAATAACCAATGGGAGGATATGGACAAACACTATGAAATCTTTTTTTTCCAACGCTATGGACAAATGCTATGCAATTATATAATTTTAAGAAACTATACTGATTTTTTTAGTAAGGTTAAATAGAATAAAATTAATATAAATATTATGAAAGTATAAAAATTCCTATTTCATTCACTTTTTTATTTTTTCTTTCAATCTTTATTTAAATTTATGAACTAAACACAGTGTAAGAGAGTTCAGTATAATTAAATTAAATTTATAAAATTTATTATATTTTTTTTCAAATCTTGAAAAAGATATATGCAATTTACCCAAATAAAAAGGAAGTAAGAAAAAAGACAAATTTAGAAACTTCAAAAAGAATGTCATCTAGATGAGAAGGAAAATACGTTGAGGCTCAAAGAAAGGAGCCATATTGTGAAGGAAGGAATTAGGAAGTAACTTGTGAAAATTATATGATGCCTTTAATTTTCGTGGCGAGAGCGACCCAGTTTTTAGGATTTTTTTTTTTTAAATATAATTATGTTATCACCATTCAATAATTATTTATTATACATATGTGATCATAAAGTAGTTATATTCTGAAAGTAGAATTCATCATTTTTATACAAATTTATTATTGGATAGCATGATCACATATCACTCATGATACGAGTAACCCTCAAATTTCTCTCCACTGAAATGGGAAGATGTACGTAGTATTCTAGCAAGCCCGTCATATCGTATCGTGCGGTGAATCAAAAAACTTGGATATAATTTTGGAAGAATTTCAACACAGTGGACAAATAAAAAAAATTACAAAAACATATAAGGTGCAAGTGATTCTGCGATAAGGTACAATTGAAAAGCTGTAGACGTGCAAGTATAACTTATACCTCTTCATATTTATATAAAATAAAATAAAAATTCTTGTCTCACTAAGATGTAATTCTCCTTTTAAATAGAATAATGTGTAATGATTTTGAAGATAAAATTATAAGTTTGCTCAACTCAATAGGTTAACTTAAGCTAATCCAGTGATATGTTTTTCATCAAAAACATTAACAATATAAATCCAAACTAGAGGATTAGGTTCAAAGCATAATGATCTACCCCAAACCCCACAGCATGTCTTGTATGTGTGGCTATCAAAATAGTACTTAGGGCTCGTTTGATAATAGATTATTTTAATAATTTTTTAGTCTTTTATGAAAAGATATATAGAAAAATAAAAAAAGTGATGTGACAACTTATAGTGACTTTTTGACTAAAACTGAAGATTGCTAAACGAAGCCTTAGAACCATTCACTTTGCTTGGTTCCTGTTTTCAAAAAACACTTTTCAGAAAATTCTACTTTCTTGTTTTTTGTATTTTTTTGTTTTTGCTGAATTTTTTTAATATTTTAAATAATTTTTTTTACTTTTTAGACATACTTAACATAAATATACCTAAAAAGTAAAAAATTTGTGAAAAAAACCTTTTAAAAATTCACTAAATACCAAAAATATAAAAAAAAATACGGCAATTCAGTACATTTTTTGTATTTTTATGTATTTATTAATTTCTTAAAATATTTTTTCACAAATTTTTTACTTTTTGGATACATCTAAGTAAGGTGAATATAAAAAAGTAAAAAAAATATTTAAAATTTTAAAAATATTCACTAAAAACAAAAAAATACGAAAACCAAAAAACTTAATTTTTAAAAAACTTAATCCAAAAAACTCAAACCAAACACACTGATTGCTTTTTCTTCTTTTTTTTTTTTTTTTTTTTATTTATTTTTTATTTTTTAAACAACATCATGGTCAAACAATTTGAGCTATAGTCTTTGACTTTTGATTCCCTATACAGAGAAATTTTCTATAGCAATTCCGATTTTGACCCGACTCTTGTGGTATTTCGGACTCGGGTTAAGGCTTTTATATTGTTGTTTACCTCTATTTTCCCTTGTATCTCTTTGAAATTGGCTTTGGGTTGCCGTGGTTGTGTTTGGGTAAGTTGGTCACTTGTTTTTCAAACCTTGTGTTACCTAGAATTTTGATCCTCCGCTCGAGCGGCACTTCTTGCGCTCGAGCGGGCTTTGCAAACACTCAGTACTTTTGCAGGTCTGTAAAACTACTGGGAGAGTGATTTCTACGCTCAAGCGGGTGGGTGCTCGAGCGACCTTTCTTAAGCTCGAGCGTTTGTCTGTTGTCTATAAAACTACTGGATGTGTGTTTTCTACACTCGAGCGTCACTTCTTGCGTTTGAGCGATAAGCGTCTTGTTCATTGTGTCTTGGCGCTCGAGCGGAACAACATTTTTGTGTCTGACACTCGAGCGTCAAGTCTTGCACTTGCAAGGACTATGCATATATCATATCACGAAAATGACTTTTTACATCACTTTTTCAGATCTTTTCTCCCTAAAACCTAAAGTTGAGACCCTTTCTCTCTAAAACACATACTCACTCTCTCTTTCTCTCTCTCTCTCTACATTTTCACTTACTTCTAATGATTTTCTCACCCTAATCCCTTTGATAAAAAGGTAGACCATCACAAGATCTCCATTTTGATCCGAATAAAGTTGGGTTTGGGCATCTTTGAAGTCTCACTCTTGCTTGGCTCGTCTTCTCTTCTTGAGGTAGGGATTTTCTACATTTTCATATGGTTTTAGCTTAGTTATTAGTTATTGTGTTACAATGGCGGGATTTGGGGAGTAGTTTGAGCAAACCTAGGATTTGGGTGTGAAATAAAAGAGGGATTTCTAAATGAATGTGAAGTAAATGGTTATGGGGTTGAAAGTGAGGTTGTATTATGGCCAAATACTTGATTTGGGCCATTTGGGTTGGTACTTGGAAAAATAGGAGTTTTGCCCTAAATGGGTCAAATTGTTATTTTGTGTAAATAACTGAAATTGATAATGGTAATGTGAAATTGGATGATTGTTGATGTAAATGGTGGAGTTGGACATGTGCTGTCTTTCACCCATGGAATTTGAATAATATATCTGTTTAGAAATATCTATATTGGGTTATCGGTGGAGGATAACTACGATTGTTGTAGAAATTGCGTGAGGATTAGGTCAATTGAAACTAATTTGTTATTGGTTGTCATTGAATATGACTATGACTTATATACATTGTATATGTATGATTGTTTTGGAGGAAAAAAAGGATGTACGCCATTGTTTGGGACGAGATAGGGGATGAACTCCATTGAAATTAAGTTGGTCGGAGTGTCCATAGTGAAAGTCCTGAAAACTTGTGTATACATGGGTGCCGATCTCGTGGACGAAATTTTCGTAAAATTACAGATTTGAAGTGTTTGTGTGGTAGTGTATTGAATTGGAAAATCACTAAGTTGTAGTCTCAATTGGGTTGTAGAAAGATAATGGAATTAACTCATGAATTGAGGAAAAATAAATGAACTTGAAATGGATTGAAGGAAAATGAATTAAAACATAAATCTTGGTGCTTCACGGTTATATAAAACGTGGTTATTTTGTTACAAACATTGTATATGCAAATTGTACTTACATCTTTATTAAATCTCATATATTGTGTTAAATTGTTCTTACTGGGTTTTGGCTCATCCTATTTGGGAAAAATCATTTTCAGGTGCTAGTGATATGCCTCCACCAAGGCAGTAGTGTAGCGACTCGGATTTTTTCGTAGGTAATCATTTATTTATTATTACTTTATTTTATTTTGGGACTTCATTAATTGTGTGGTTACATGAAAATTTAATGAGGTATTTAATTAATTTGATGTGATGTTTAATTATATATAATTAATCTGAATATTTATAGATATTTTATATATGTATATAAAAGGTGTTATATATATATATATATATATATGTGTGTGTGTGTGTGTGTTGTTCATATATAGTATATTTATATATATTGTATTTGTATAATATAATATTATATAATATATCAATTAGGTTAAAATAGGATCGTCGCAAAACATTAGCGACGGCACTTACCGTCGCAAAAACTCTTTTACAACCCTTGCAGTTGCGACCCCCCTCTTGCCGTCGCAAAAAGTCATTTTGCCGTCGCAAAAAGTATTAGCGACGGCATTAGAAGTATTAGCAACGGTATTTTACTGTCGCAAAAAGTCAATTTTTTTGTAGTGTTATTTCGGACACTTATGCTATGTTAAGTCCTGTGCAATTTCTTATAGAGTCTCAAGTAGATAGGAATGTATTCCACAAGATCCTATGAGTTGTAAATAAATGATAAGTTCAACACAAATTAATAATTTTTTAGTGGTTTATTTTATGGTAGCACTAACCGTCAACATCTCGCATATCTGCTATTGAGGATAGCAAAATCTTTGCCTTAGACATTATGGTATTAAATCGGGAATTCATAGTTCTTCGCATGCTGTTTACTGCAATACAAAGATTTCTATTGTGAAATCAGAGCACAAAAAAAATAAATAAATAAAGAGAAGGAAAAAATATAGTTTGGTGTGTTTCAAATGGTTGAGGAGAAGAAATCAATAAAAAAACTGTGTTATATTATATGGCCCGAACTCTTTATAGATGTTAGGGCACCCTTTGGCCAATTAGTCACAACTCTTCGTATGATTAGAAAAGATATAAGGAGTAGTGGCTATTGGTGTTTGAATTTGAATCTAATTCTAGAATCACAAAATAACTTCCTCTGTGAAAAAGTATTTTGCAGTAGTATAATGGTTCACTTTAAGTTGTAATTCGTGTGTAAATATGCCATTGAATAAAAAATGTAGAAAACACTTTTAATGCCCACTTTCTTTTTATAGTAGTACAGATTTAGTGAGAAAATTAATCACTCTGCTTGGTTTTGACTTTTAGAATTCACTTTTCAGAAAATTTTACTTTATCGTTTTTCATATATTTTTTTTATTTTCTGAATTTTTTAATATTTTAAGCAATTTTTTTAATTTTTAGACACACCTAATATAAATACACTTAAAAATTATAATTTTTGTGATTTTTTTTTTAAAAGATTCACTAAATACTAAAAATACAAAAAAAAAAGATATATTTTTCATATTTTTTTGTGTATTTATTAATTTTTTTAAATATTTTTTACAAATATTTTACTTTTTAGATATATTTAAGTAAGATGCATCTAAAAAAAAAATTCTTAAAATTTTAAAAATATTTACTAAAAAAATACAAAAAGCAAAAAACTCAATTTTCAAAAATTTGAATTTTGAAAATTGAAACTAAATACTGAGTGATCTTTTAATAATACTTACAACTTAAAAAATAAAAAATAAAAAAGAAAAAGAGAGAGATAATAAATGAAAATATAAGTGAGTTACTCATCAAAATAGCCAGCAGTCGATCCCATGCTTTCTACAAATGTGCTTCACTATGGATATGTTGATTGGATATGTTGATTGCATGAGCCAGACATATATATATATATATATAAAGCTGCATTTTTTTAAATTTTTTATAGAGGATTGTTATTCGCATTATTTTTTTGATAATGGCATTAAAAATTTAAGCATTTTAGTATGCATTGAAAATTATATTATGCATCATTTTAAATGCTAAAATGAAAATATGAAATGTAATGATGAAAAAAGGAGTGCAAAATGCAAATAGACCTTGCTTTTTATGTTGCTTCCATTAAATTGGTAGCAAGACTATATGAAAGTGTAGAAGCTTACTATTACGGTACTTCCGAGCAACTTCACGTTCTCGTAGGTAACAATACTCTGCCAGCTTTGATACCTCCTCCGATACTAGCTCTCAAGTAATTTAAAAAGAAATATCAGTAATTGATGAAAATTTGACGCAATTTAGCAAGTAAATGAACCTCTGTAATAGCAAACAAGCCAATACCAGCAGATCAAAAAAAAAAAAAACAAGCCAATACCAAAATTCAAAATTCAGTACTATACAGGAACCATAATTAATTTTGCAGGAAACATTAAAAAGCCTTTAGAAATACATGATTGTCAATCAAGGTAAGTAAAACCATTAATTATTAAGCCAAAAAAACAAAGAAAGAAATTAAAACCATTAATTACTTGCACACAAAATCTTTTAGAATTCAGGAAAACCTCAAGTTTCAAGTCGCGCAAATAAATAACATAACATAACAAAATTAATAATTTCAAATTTTTTTTTTTTTGAAACTTAAAAGCTATACAGTGATTTAGACCCCTCAAACTTCAACCCCCAGCACTCCCACTCACACGTGGGGGTGGTAATTAGAGGAGGAAAAAAAAAAAGTGATCAATAAAAAAAAAAAAAAATGGGAGTCCAGAGGGAGAAAGGGGTCCAACTTTTATTCTTTTACAATAGTAAAAGTCAACTCCCCATTTTCGGTCAAGTTACATTATGTCCGTTTGTTTGGCCGACTGACTGGGTAGGAGATAAGGCTTACATATGGCATGTTTGGCTGGTTAATTGGCAATAACATTGTTGGGCTGAACTATTAATCCCACCCAATAGCAGGACTACCAATCCCATCGAAGGGTTAGAGCATCCCAATAGTCTCTTATCCTCACTTTTTCCCAGCTTTAAATAATGAAATACAAAATAATTCTCTTCAATAACTGCCACTCAACTCCTTATTTACCTATAATTTAAAAAACATTTTTTCCTCTTGTCCCTTGTCTTTTTCTCATATGGTAGAGTAGAGAGAAGAAATTAGGAAATATATTCTTAATAAAAAAAATATATTTTAAAAATATTTAAAATATATAGAGGAAAAGTAGAGTGTTATTAAAGATGATAATTGAAAAAGTAAGGGTATATTTGGTTTGTGTTTGAGAGATGTGTTTTAGAGATGAAAAGTATGAAAAGTTATTTAGTTTAATTTTTTTCAAAAGATGTTTTGAAAAATTATTTTGAGAGAGAATTTTGAAAAAAGTGATTGATTTAATGTGTGTGAGAGAGAAATTTGTTTGAAAAACTTGTTTGGTTTACAAGTTTTGAGAAATTTTTTTGAAAAAATTTGTTTAGTTTGATTACTTTTAAAAACTCATTTATAGAGAAAATTTTTCAAAATTTTTTCAGAAATACAAACCAAACGAACCCTAATTCTCTAAAATAGGAAATACACTTTTTAGCCAAAATTTGAATAAATTTTAAAAAAAAAAAAAAGGAGATTGTTAGAGATGCTCTGAGGATTGACAATCTAATCCCTTGAAATTACAAATTTATCTCCACTTTACAAAAATAATAAAATAATATATTATATGTTGTGAGATTTTATGCAAATTTATAAATTTAATTTCAATTAACTAAAAAGAATTACTCTAATTTATAAACAAATACAATTTATAATTTATATTATATATCTGACCTAAATAACAACTAAACATAATCACAGATAATCCATCAAACAAACGGACCCTATGATCATCTGTGATGTTACCCTCACATGAGGTAAAAAAAAAGTCTTTTCTATATTTTTTCCGGTGTACAAATTTTTTTTTTGCTAAGGACATATTATAATTTGACTGAAAATATAAGATGTACATATTTACAATTGAAAACAAATATTAAAGTGAAATTTGAGGTAAAAAGTTGTAAAGAATACTAAATTTTTATTAAATAAATAACTAAATATCTTACAATAGAGTCTGTAAATTCGTAAAATTATTTGATCATTTATTAAATAAATTTTGAGACATGTAACATTACCTTTCTTAAAAAAAGAAATTGAAAGCAATGTGAACAGAGAGGAGAGAAAGATAGAGAAAGAGAACGGAGAGGAGAGAGACAGACGAAAGGTCTAACCTCGGTAAACATTCATTATCCATATTCTTACTTCATTTGGTGGTGGTGGTGCTGAGAAGTGGAGTTGGGGTTTGGGAGAGATGAGGATAGAGGGAGGCGGTGGTAGTGAGAAGTAGAATTGTGGAGAGATGGGGAAAACTTTTCCGGAGGAGGGAGACGGTGGTGGTGAATAGAGGGGTTGGTTCCTCAGTCTCTCCCATACGGAATCTGACCTCCCGCACTCCCAAATTTGTTCGTCTTCTTCCTCCCACATATTATCGATGCAATCCCTCTCCCCCCAATAGTAACCCCCGAAACCCCCCTCACTTTCTTTTCTTTCTTTTCCCCTATCTACACCTTTCACTTTCCATATATATATACTAGTGTATGCCCGTGCCTGAAGGCACGGTGCAATTAATAATGAGATTAAAATATAAATCAAAATAAAATGATTAAAACATAATGGTAAGATTTTCTTTGTTCGATCTTTTTCAATGGTGGTGGACAGTCACAGAGCGGATGTGGCGATGTGTTCCTTATTTCAACACCCATTTCAAAAACTTTTTCAAAATGATAAAAAATCAACACTCATTTTCCACTAAGGAATTAAATCCATTTCATAAATCAAACTAAAAATAAAAATACATTTCTAAAATCAAATCCCATTTTATGAAGATCAAACATTATTTCAGACCCAAATCAAATCAAACCAAACCAAACAACATAGGTTACACCTATAAAACAACAAAAACAAAATCATAGGTTCCAAATGAGTATAGATCGTGGATTTGGATACGAATTTTAAATAAATAAATAAAAAATTGATAAGGGAAATGTCAATGAAATATAAGCTAAATTTTTTATCCATTTATCTCACCTTTCCCTTTTACAATGCAAGGGAAGGGAAGCCTCCATCTATTTACAGTGAGGTTAATTCTTTACAATTACCAATAAGTAACCAAACAAATGTAACATCACAATCCACAACTATGAGTGTCAAAAAATCACAAAAATAATTTCTATGAGCGTATAGAAAAACAAATCAAGCACTCTTGCTAGGGTTACTGCATTAACAACCCCCTCCCCCCTCCCTAAAAATAAATAAATAAATAAATAAAAACAAAATACTACACACTAAACCAAGTACACCAATCAGCTACTAATAAGCATGCTAGAAAGAGGCAATGCAAAAACAAATTTTCAATGTCTTAGTCTAAAAAAATTTCAATTATCTCAACTATCTCAAATTTTCTTGGTCTTTCCCATTATCTAATTTGATACATATCTTTCCCTTCATCTATGATTCTCATCAACAGGCAATAAATAGCAATTAATAACAATCACTCTGACCAAAAGATAAAATAAAATACAATCACTGTTTCAACCCTCCATAGTGAGTGACAATTTTTCAACATGAAAAACACAATCACTCTTGCAAGTAAATTCTATTATATCATCACAATTAGATGACAACATTGCAGAGAGTTGAAAACAAAGTTATAAAAAATAATAATAATAATAAAATAAGAATGAGAAGAGAAGAGAATGAAAACACAAAAAAAGTCTAGCACTTGAAAACAAAATCAGCAACCATGGGAACATTAACGGGTTTTAGAGGGAGGGAGCACACATGGGTACATTTCTTTTAAGTATAAACTTAGATATGCCAACTCAGGAAAAAAATTTCAGTACACACAGTCCCTACTGTGGTAGGGAGCACACATGGGTACATTTTTTTTATCTTGAAACTTCGCCCCTATAGTCAGAAATTTCAATATACACATTTCAATACACAGTTACAATGTCAATTTATATTTAGGGCCAAAAGGAGTTGTCAAAGTTCATCATTGTGGCTTCCACTCAAGAAACTATGATATATCACATAGTAGAAGATCAACTGACATAAAGAGCAAGAGAAAGATTTACTGACCAAGAAAAAAGTTGTCTCTTTGATAACCTTTGAATTGGCTATAACAACCTCAGTCTTTAGTTTCACAATGTGAGGAGCTGCCATTTAAAAAATGAGCTAATGTAATCCAAAAAGAGTGCACCAACTAATAAAAACCCAAAGATATCAAAATTAACAACCAATATAAGTGAAGAAGAAAGGAAATACAAATTAATAGAAACCAAAACTTTTCAACATGAATGTCCATAATCACAGAATTAGACCAGAACAATTAAAACAATCTATATATAAAATTACAGACTAAAAATATGAATGGACCCATTTTTTTCATCACTGACCTCAGTCTACAATCCTTTTATTTATTTATTGATTTTTTTTGCTAAAGTTTATATATCATGCTTTTAGATTCCAAAGCTTGCTGCCATGTCAGAAGTTTATGACAGCAGCCCAAACAGGACGGAAGTTTTTTATATGTTTGCAACTGATAAATTGACTTACAACAGTCAAATGAAAATAAATATTGGTACAAAGCAACAGTCATATGAAAACATACACCAAGAAAGAAAAGGAAAAATGAAAATAAATATTCAGAGAAAAAGAATAAAAGACATGAAAGAATGTGCTCAGACTTCACCATTCAAAAATCCATGCATAACAGAATCCTAGTAAAACATAACATGATCAAAGATATAAAGGAAGACATCACACCCAAAAAAGATACATGCCTTGTTTGTGGGTATAATTAACCACTAATCAACCAACTCTTTTATGAAGACCAACTCTTTTCTCTTCACAAACCTTTTCAAAAATTACCATTGGCTGTTGGATTAGCAAAGTAATCCATTAGTTACCAAAAAATTAAAAAAAAAAGTAGGCACTCCTCAAGAATGCCCCATTTGTGGGTATAATTAACCACTAATCAACCAACTCAACTATTTTATGAAGACCAACTCTTTTATCTCCAAGACCAACTCTTTTCTCATATCAAGGCCAACTCTTTTATCTTCATAAACCTTTTCAAATCAACCAGTTTTACCATTTGCTGTTTGATTAGCAAAGTAAAAATAAAATCTAGGAAAAATCTGATGAAAAAATAGGCACTCCTCAAGAATGACCAATTAATATGTAGAAAATAAATAAAAAAGAATGATGACTTTGTACGATCCAAAAACCCAAATCCCAAAAGAAAGGAAAAAAGCAAGGAAAACAACCCAAACACCCAAAATTTAGTTATAATAAAAGAATGAGAAAATGAGAGAATACTCATTTTCAATACTAAAAAAAAAAATCAAACTTTGCATACAAAATAAAATACAAAATCCAACATACATCACACCAATGTGGGTAAACCCAAAAACACACCTAGAAAACAGAGCAGGGAAAAGGGGACAAATCAAGAGATAAAGTAAACAACCCAATTCATCTTTGAACAAATTTATTCAACTTTTCAACTCAACACCAAGCATTGATCCAGTAACCAATCAATTAAACACAGATCTGGATGCATGAACCCTAATATGAGCGAAAACAAAAACCCAAAAAAAAGAATTTTCCTAGAAGCTTCCTATCAATTAAACAATCAATCAATAAAAATAAAAACATAGATTTAGGCAAGAAAGTCAGTTGGAATGGAAGCTTCCTATCAATTAAACAATCAATCAACAAAAATAAAAACACAAATCTATACATACATACATGAACCCTGAGATGAGTGAAAAACCCATAAAAAATTGACCTAGATATTGGGAGAGCACAACACCCACTATCTCTCTTTCTCTGTACTACAACAACATTTCAAGAAGATTATGGGTTATGAGAGAGATCAATAATACATTTTGGGTAGTAGAAAGGGACAGAGAACGTGAGAGAGAACGTGTAGAGGGAGTTGAAGGGAACCGAGGGGGCATTAAGATATTCAGAGGATTGATCTTGGGGTGCGAGAGAGAGAGATGAGTGTTTGGGCGAGAACTATGTGTTTGGTATATTTAAGAGGATTGATCTGAATCATTGATATATATTTAGAATTGATGTAGACCATTAAAAGAAAATGTATCTCTTAGACATTTTGATACATTTTCAAAAATCTTTTTGCCTTATTATATAGATAGTGTATACCTGTTCCTGAAGGCACAGTAGAATTAATGATGAAATTAAAATATAAATGAAAATAAAATTATTAAATTAAAATGTAATTTATTAAATGTGTTGCTAAAAATTTTGCGATCAAACTATAAATACAGATCCAGTTTCGACTTTAATGAACAATCGAGATTAATAGCAAATAGATCAACTACCAAACAAATTATCAAACTTTTTAACACTCGCATTACAATCACGGAAATAGCCTCTGTCTCTCTACCTTAGGAAAATGGTAAACAGTGTATGTTTTATAAGTTATTTGCTACAGTAAGTAGGGTTGACAGTATCATCTTGAATTGGCTCTACTTCCTCTAATGAAATTCTAAACAAACCCCAAGAATTCCATGACTAAACCTTTGGAGCGTACAGAAAAGTAAAATTTTCCATAAACTACAGACTATCTCAAGATGCATTATGGTCCAAAATGAATTAAAATCAATGAAATTTTTTTGCTTTTTTATTTTTTCTTTTCAAAGAGTAGGTAATGAATTCACGGGAAGAAAAAAAATTCCTAAATAAAGACATGAAATTCAAAATGAATACAATACACCAATTTATTAGTAACCCAAATAAACTCCAAATTCAAAAAATTTATTAACCGATAAAAAAGTTAAGTGATTATCAGATCCACCTTCAAACCCTGGAAAAAAAAAAAACCCAACCCAACCCAACAAAGCTAAAGATCAATTTATTGTAAATCAATCAACTTAAATTTAACTTATATAACAATAAATTAATCACACTTACATCAAACCCAACAGAGCTCTTTTCCTCATCATCCAATCCTAGAAATTGCAGAACTCTCCTTCCACTATCCACTGCAGTGACTGTCAACACAAACAAAACAAACCCAAAATGGATGCGAAAAAACCAACTTTATCAGCACTTTAACTAAACCCTCAATTTTGCCAACAACCCCACTCAAAAACTTCATAGTAAAACAATCCAATTCCAAACCAAAAATAGAACATTTCACAGCACCAACATTCAAACATTTCTAAAAAAAAAAAGAAAAAAAAAATCATGAGATTGAACAAAGAAAATCATATACATACAAATAAAATATCATGAAATTGAACAAAGAAGTCAATGAACTTCATACCAAAATCGTAACTCAATTACTCAATTACTCTTCTTTTTTTACTTTCTTTCTCTCTCTAGAAAATGTGAACACAGCTAGGCTTTAGAAATCTGGGAAAGGAGAGCCAAAAACAAATAGAGATAGAGAGAAAGGGAGAGAAAGAGAAATCAAACTACCTGGTGGTCGTGTTGATTGAACGGTGGTGGCCACTTCTAGCAGTACAGATGAAGAGAATCAGAACAAAAGAGAATTCAGTCTCGAAGAATCATAACATAGATACATACACACACAGAGGGGAATTTACCTGTGTATACACAGACAAAGGAAATAGCACAGAGGGGAATTTACCTATGGATCTATGTTATAAAAGTAAGTATACCATCATAATGGAATTCTAGACTAATTTTGCCAAAGTTTTTTTTAGACTAATAATCTTAATTAATTGAAATTAAAAAATTATTTTAGATGATATAAATAAGTATACTATTTAAGTTTTTATAAAAATTAAAAAAAAAAATATGTAGAAAAGTAGAAAGTGATATGATAAAAAAAATTAAAAAATAAAAAGTATACTTGTATAATATGCCACAAACAAAGCCGTATTTATTTATTTATTTATTTGAAGGACGAAAGGCCACTAATGCCCTAATTAAAAATCTCAGAAGAATATCTAGAATTTATATTCACATTGTTGCTTGAATATAAATCTCAGCCATTGTTGCTTGCTCTGCCCCCTTCAATTTCAAAACCTTGCTTTCACCAAACCTCAAATCCAACCAGCTCTACCCATTACATCATTTCTAAATTGAATAAATCCGACATGAGATTATTTCACTATATTTCTTAGAAAATTCCAAATGTGAATATATTTCATTTATGTACTATTATTTTATTAATTTTTTGTCAAATGTGTGCATTATTGTCTTATTAATTTTTTTTACAAAATGTGCCATTTTTTTTTAAAATGTGACAATGAGGCATTTGTGTATAATTATCTTATTAAATTTTTACTAAAAGTATTATTCTTAAAATGTTTCTAATGTGTACTATTGTCTTATTATGTTTCTAAATATATGCATACTTTAATTGGAAAATTTTAATGTGAGATAGGACTTTTGGGTTTATAAGAACATTTATGGGACTAAATGATTCATAAATCATAGATATAGAATTTATTAGTAAATGCCCCATATTTGTTTTGTGTAACTTTGATACTAAAAAATATACACGTCTGAGATCTACACTTCCATAAAAATAAAATTATTTCTCCACTAATTTACTTAAAAACAATTTGTCCTATAATTTACTCTTTTGTTTAATGAAGAGACAAAACCATGTTCAATTAAAACAAACTTGAAACCGAGAAGTTTGGTGTAATTATCTTGTTTGGTACAATTTCTTGCAATTAAAAAGTTCAAAAGTCAAAAATCAAAGCTATGAATGTATCAATTTTCCTACTTCTCACTAATTAATTTTTTATAATTTATTTAATTTTCCTACTTCTCACTAATTCATTTTCCTACTTCTCACTAATTAATTTTTAAGTAAAAGCTATACAACCATTTAGTTAAAAACAAAACAAACAAACAAAAAAAACTGTAGCTTGGGTCTCTCCCAACTCAACAAACTGTCTCTCTCAAATCTGTGTAACTTGGGTCTCTCCCAACTTTGTCTCAAACTCTCTCTCTCTCTCTCTCCTTCCCTTCTCAGAATGGCAATGGGTCTGTCTTTCACTCCAGACCTCAACTTAACAAACGGTGGAGGAAAATAAGGGACTGATACAATAGTAACCCAAACAAACTCCAAATTCAGAAAAATCGAAATCAAAACAGACAAAAATAATAACCGAAATCAAAACAAACAAAAATCGTACCTTGCCAAGCATCGGTAGCAAAGAGGCAAAGAGGGTTTCGGCGAGATCTGTTGCGAGGAGGAAAGGACTGAAGTGATAAAGGGGGATGAGGGAGAAGCTGTCATGATGGCGGTGGTCGAGGGATCTGTCGAAGAAGGAGAAACAGAGAGGGTCCTGCGAGGGAGAAGAGAGGTGGTCACGATGGCGGTGGTCGAGAGGGTTTTGTTGAAGAGTAAACAGGGAGGGAGAGAGAGATAAAGAAGGAAGGAAGAAACGTGGGTGAGAGCAGAGAGGGAGAGAGAGATAAAAGGGAATGAGCAGGAGCCTGGGTAGGTGACAAGATAAGGAAGAGAAGTGTTTGGGCGGGAGATCACTATTGATCTGAGCCATTGATATAATCTTGGGATTAATCTCAGCCATTAAATTAAAATGTATCTCACATACATTTTATACATTTTCAAAAACTTTTCTCCCTTATTATATAGATGACACAAAATTATGTTCGTGACATTTACCAACAGATGCTACTAAACTTTAGTAGCAATGCATTTTTTAAGAAATGGCAGGACACTAGGTAGGTGCAAATTACTTTTTATGGCACTTAGGTGAAAAGTTTCATAAACAAATATTTTATAGCATTTTGAGAAATGCCACTAAGTCAAAAACTTTCTAAGCTTATAATGGCATTTTTGAAAAAATAAAAAATGCCAATATATTTTTAAAATTTTTACAATGCAGTAAATGATTAAAAATAAATAAATTAAACTCAATATACACTACAGGAAAAAGCATATTTGGCGACTAAATTTCCTGAAAAAAAAAAATTTTGATCGCTGAAAATATAGCTTTCAGCAACCAAAATAACATTAGTAGTCAAAAGTAAAGCTTTTTGGCGACTAAACAATTTTAATAGCCAAAAGTCTACAATTGGCGACCAAAACTAAGTTTGGTCGCTGATTATATGGGTTTTAGTGACAAAAAAATTTTTAGTAGCCCAAGGTAAAGCTTTTTGGCAACTAAAAAAATTTAGTAGCCAAAAGTCTACAATTGGCAACTAAAAATAAGTTTGGTCACTGATTATATGGGTTTTACCGACTAAAAAAATTTTAGTAGCCAAAAGTAAAGCTTTTTGGTGACTAAAAAAATTTTAGTAGCCAAAAGTCTATAATTGGCGACTAAAAAATAAGTTTAGTCGCCAAAAGTGGTTATTTTTAGCGCGGGAGAACTAAAATCCTAAGGCGGGAATTAAATTTTTTGGCGATTAAAATTTTGGTAGCTGAAAGTGCATCTTCGGTGACTAAATCCGATTTTGGTCGGCAAAAGTTAAGTTTTTTAGCAACTAAAAAATAATTAGTTGCCAAAAGTATAGAATTGGCGACCAAAAAATATTTTTAGTCACGAAAAGTGATCTTTTTTTTATTTTATTTTACAGAAATTATGTTCGATAAAATAATTATGTTTATACATATACTTTTATATTAATATAGATGTATGTACTATATAAATAATATATGTTGCATATATAATCATATGGTGCTATAGAGGTGCAGTGGGAAGAGTGTGGTGTATAAGGTTTATGGTGCGGGAGGTTGGCGGTTTGAGTCTCTGCAAGAGCGGATCAAATTGTTCTACAACGAATTATCGTCACGAATGGCACTTGATAGCGTCACGAATAGTGCCTACCATAACATTAAAGTGTCACTGAAAGGTTTTAGTCTTGATGGTGTAATGACACTTATAAGTATCACTAACTCTTTTTTTAATAGCCCTTGATAGTGCCACAAATAATATCTACCATGACATTAAAATGTCATTGAAAGTTTTTAGCCATGATGGTGCAGTGACACTTGCAAGTATTTACCGTGGCACTCGTATCTACCGTGGCACCGATAGAAGTGGCACTTGTTCAAAATGCCACAAGACCAAAAAATGTCATTAGAAGAACAGTTTTGTGACACTTTCAAATGTCACTAAACTAAGAAAATGTTGTAGTGGGGACTAAATGGAGCATAAGAAAACTTTTAGGACTAAATGGTTCAACGTTTCAAAAACTAGGACTTATGAGTAAATTTTCCTTATTTTTAAAAGATTAGGCATATTGTATTTTTTTGAGCAATTTTATATGATTTTTATAATTAATATAATTCATAATTATTAAGATAAACATAAATCATAATTATTGAAATAGATTTTGAACATGTTCGATGTGTAATGTTATTAGTTTATTCAAACTTTTTATGACATAACTGATTGAATATAAAATTTGATCAATTTTATCTTAATTATATATTTATTGAGAGGCAATTATAACGGATATATTTGATAATATTTTATAAATAATCTATACATTTAGCAAATAATCATTCATTACTATTAAATAAATCCTGACTTCAATTATTTTATAAAAAAAATATCCAGTGAAACTTCATTTGTAAACTACTAATATTGGTTGGTTCATTGAAATAAATTTGACGGTTATGCTCCAGACCCAGCACCCGTCCACTCCCACACACATTTGTGAGAGAGAGGAAAAAAAACAAAATGTGTGGTCACAAATTAATTGAGGATTGTGAGGGTAAAAAATTATGGAGGTCCTAAGTATTTTTCTAAGTTTGAATAGAATGGAATGAACATGACTTGAACTTCATATAAAATCATTATTCTTTCATAATGGTAAATAATTATTCTATTTGCAATATATTATTATTATTATTATTATTGATAAATAAATGAGAAAATGAACCTTATTATGATAGAATAATTATTTATTGTAATTCATTTCAATAAACTAAACTCAACATAAAAACTAACTTATCAGAAGCTTGAGATGGTGGCCTTACTGGCCTGCCCTCAAGGCCGACATTGTAAAAAATATAGAGTGAGGTTAAGTTTGGCAATTCAAAAATAATTTATTTTTTATTTTTTTTCATCACATTATCTCTTTACTTTTCTGCACATCTTTTCGTAAAAAGACAAAAAGTGAACTTATTTAGGTCATCCCAAACAACCCCTAAATATTATTCAGTGTGTTTGGTTTGAGTTTTTTAGATTAAGTTTTTTGAAAATTAAATTTTTTGGTTTTCGTATTTTTTTTGTTTTTAGTGAATATTTTTAAAATTTTAAATATTTTTTTAAACTTTTTTAGATGCACCTTAATTAGTAAAAAATTTGTGAAAAAATATTTTAAAAAATTAATAAATACATAAAAATACAAAAAATGTACTGAATTCTCGTAATTTTTTTTTTTTTGTAATTTTGATATTTAGTGAATTTTTAAAATTTTTAGGTATATTTATGTTAGGTATGTCTAAAAATTAAAAAAAAAATTGCTTAAAATATTAAAAAAATTCAATAAAAACAAAAAAAATACGAAAAATAAGAAAGTAAAATTTTCTGAAAAGTATTTTTAGAAAACTCTAACCAAGCAGAGTGATTGTCAATTTTTTGCTAGTTTTTGGATGCTAACCTCTTTCTTTTTTCTTTTTTAATATTTTTTTTTAGTTGGTACTGCTATAAATGATTAAATGGGCTATAGACATGATATTTTTAACCTTTTAAACTGTTCTTTAATTTTTGGTGCTCAAAAACATATCAAACTGTAATATGTGTTAACTAGAAAAAATCAAAATTAAAAAGAATATTTGAGAATGTTATTTGATAAGATTATAAATTATAAAGCATGAATTACACTAAAGGTTCCTGTAATTGGAACTTGTGTCACTTTGATCTGTAACATTTTAATTGGTATATATTTAATCTTAAATTTTGAATCTCGTTCCAAAAAAAGACAATTGAAGATACCGTTGCTCCATTTCAAGGGTAAAGTAGCCATTTTGATAAAATATAAATTAGTTTCACAAAACTAAATGTCAAAAAATTATTTTTGAATTTTAAAAAATTATTTTTACCAACCAATGATAAAATTATATAAAAATGATAAATCTTTTACATTTTTTTATTTTTTTACCAAATTAATTTTTAGTATGTGTTTAGATAATGATCATGTAATGGGTAATTGTTATTGTTGATGTTTTTGGATGGTTATCCTGTAATAGATGATTGTATTTGTTGTTAACAGATAATTTTTTGATGGTTATCGTGTAATGGGTGGTTATTAAGCTTTTAATGTATAATCGATATAAATGTGTGTGTGTGTGTATATATATATATATATATTAGATAGTGTAATTGATATATTTAATTTTTTTTGCATTTTTTAATGGATTGGTTTAATAATGATTGTCACCCTGTTCGACTTTTGAAAAAATAAAAATCAATTTAATGAAAACAAATATTAAAAAAATATTTCTACCCCCAAAACATATAATTATATAAAAAAAAATTTGATGGTTATCGTGTAATGGATGGTTATTAGGCTTTTAATATATAATCGATATAAATGTGTGTGTGTGTATATATATATATATTAGATAGTGTAATTGATATATTTAATATAAAAAAATGTTTTTTTTTTTTTTTGCATTTTTTGAATTAATGGATTGGTTTAATAATGATTGTCACCCTGTTCGACTTTTGAAAAAATAGAAATCAATTTAATGAAAATAAATATTAAAAAAATATTTCTACCCCCAAAACATATAATTATATAAAAATTATGTGTTTTTAATTTTTTTCACCAATTTAATTTTTAGTTTCTTAGAAAATATTTCTGAAAATAGATTCTAAAAACTAAACCAACCAAAACTTTATAACAAAAAAAGTTCTAACATTATTCATTAAAAAAAATGATATTACATTTCAAACAATATATAAGTTAACCAACATAAAATAAGTTGTATGATGACTTTGCTTTTGAAATGGACCATTTGCAATTGAAACATCTCTAATTGTCTTTGTTTGGAACAAGATTCAAAATTTAAGATCAAATGTATCACAATTAAAAAGTAAAAAATTAAAATGACATAATTTTCAAATTACAAGAACTGTTAGTATAATTAGCTCATTTATAAATTATAAATTATAAACACCACAAGTATCATTTTATGAATAAGTAGAATTTTTCTTTCCTTTTTATTGAAGAAGTAAGAGTCAATATAAAAACCTCACCGACAACATCCAATTTTATTTGATAAGATTATAAATTATAAATTATAAACACCACATATGTCATTTATTATTAGGATTTCTCTTTCCATTTTATTGAAGAAGTAAGAGTAATAGTCAATATAACCACTGCACCGACAACATGCCAATGTTATATAAACACCACATGTGTCATTTAGACCTTGTTTGGGAACAGCTTAATTTAATAATTTTTTGGTTATTTAATTAAAATGTGAGCTAAAAAAAATTAATATGTTTAGGATGACTTTTTGACTTTTTACAAAAAAAATATGTAAAAAATAGAGAGAAAATAAAATTTTTGATTTTTTTGATATGAATTATTGACTTTCTAACTAATTTAGTAATTTTTTAATTTTTTAATTAAAATAAAAGATTCGCAAACGAGCTTTATTATTAAGTAGGATTTCCCATTCCGTTAATGGATCTCTTGTCAAAGTCAACTTTTTATATTATGATAGTCAAGATTTGATCACATGCAGACTACGTCAATGATGTAATTTAAATTTAAAATTCTAGGAGGTCATGATGGAATCTTCTCAGATCTTTCCCATGTAGTGTGAATTTGTGTACGCGGTGAAAACAAAATGCACTCACATTAGTTAATTTCACATTGTTTGTGGGACTACTCTCTTAATTCAACATCCTGTTGGTCAATTTCAAATTATTTATAAAATTACTATTTTTAATTTAATCCATCAAAAAGTATATTTTATTTACCTTGTTTAAATAAATTCACACTCCTTTGACACGTGGTGCACAATGCAAGCCGTAGTAGTTGGATTCAAAACTTAAAAGATTCGTTTTTATGAATCTCTAACAAATTATAGTTTTATACGTAAAACTAATAAATTATAAATTAAATTATGAACTATACATAACACAAGGTGAATCACAATACCGACGTGAATCATACATAATCTTGTATGAATATGGGGGCTTACATATAGATATGGAAGCAGCTAGTAATTTAGGTTACGTTTATTTTAATATAAAATATTTTTATTTTTTGTTATTTGTTATTTGCTTGAACCAAAAATAAATAAAATATTTTTGAATCATTTTTTCAAAAATGACTTAAACCAAACCAAACTAAATTTTAAATCCCATCAAATAAGGTCGGCTGCATGAATCCTTCTTCTTCACTTAGTTTTATCCAAAGTCATTTTGTTAGTTAAATTAAGGAGATTCATATCTCTATTTACTGCACTAGTTTACGTCAATCTAGGTCTATCTCTTCCCCTAACATTACCATCTACCGTTACTGTATTGCATCTCTTCACTATTGTCTCTCTTGATTTCCATTATATATGACCAAACAATCTCAATCTATTCTCTCTTAACTTATATTTTGTTAGTACTATTCTTACCGATTCTCGAATATACTTATTCCTAACTCTGTCTTTTCTAGTCTTGTCACATATTCACCTTAGCATTTTCATCTCGGTAACACTCATCTTATCTACATGTTATTTCTTAGTTGCTCAACATTCCGTCCCATACAACACCGTTGGTCTAATAACTGTTCTATAGAACTTCCCCTTTAATCGAATGGGTACTCATTTATCGCATAGTACTCCAGACACAGCTCTCTATTTAAGTCACTCCGTCTTAATTTTATGCATCACAACTGCTCCAATCTCCTTAGTCATTGTAATAATCGATCCTAAATAACGAAAATATCAATCAAACACTGAAAAATAAAATAATATTTTTTTTATATAACATCAATTTTTAAAAAAAAAAAAACTTTTTTTTCTTCTGTATAAAATATTTTATGTCTAAACACACACCAAAAAAAAAAAAAAACGTTCTTTGTACCATCGAATCACATCCAAATATTGCGAAGTTTTCTTCAAGTCATCGTCAATTTGTACAACTGTTTATGCAATTCGTTCACACATGGCCAAAAAAAAAAAAAAAATCCCAAATAAAAGCAAAATATTGACCATATTTTTTATACAATTTCCCCCCTACAATCACATGACAGTTACATATTTATAAACTATGATCAAAATACTAGCTTTGTGTTTTTAAATAATCACACTAGTAATTTTGTATAATAATTCTCTACCTTTTTTCTATTTTTATTTTTTTAATAAATAAAACTTATTAAAAAAAGAACATCAAGAAAATGCTAAACTATACAATACAAATAATCAAAAACCCAACAACCATTTTTCTATTTTTATAACGTGGACTTGTCTAAATTGATACTTTAATGATGTATTTGGTTGAGGGATTTGGGAAAAGATTTAAAAAGGAAAAGGAAAAAAATTGTACGAAACTAGATAAAATGTAAATATATTTTATTCATATTTCATCTACCTTTTCCCTTTCCTTTTCTAATTTTCTTCTCAAATCTTTCCACCAAACACAGTATAAGCAGCTCGCTGTACTTGGTTTCTTCCCCCATTTGCTCATTTTTTTTTTTACTTTTCCTTCCTTCTTTTACAGTAGCCCTGTTTGGTAGAGCTGTGGGAAAGTGCTTATAGCTTATGCCTCAACAGCTTATAGCTTATAACTTTCAGCTTAAGCTGATTTCCAGCTTATTCTTAAAGCATCTCCTGCCCCACTCAAAGAATAAGCTGATTTCTGACTTCCACAAAGCTATAAGCTATAAGCTATAAGTTATAAGCTAAACCAAACACATCAAAATAGCTTAAATTAAGCTGAAAGCTGAAATAAGCTGTAAATAATTTCTGCCAAACAGGCACATTGGCTTGGGAAACACCTGCCGACCACCCTTTGTGGTGGAAACCAAAAAAAGATGGTCGGCTTGCTAGAAAAACTGGTCGGCCACTTTCTGCCCCTGGATTCTGGTTTTTTTGTAACAAAGGCAAGAGGGTGAGAAAGCAAGGTATTTTCAACATATGTGTGCAAGACCACTCTCCATGTCCTTGCACAAGCTCAAGGGAGTGTAGACCTCGATCCTCGTGCCACCAATCATGCATCTCGATGCATGATGGCCGAGAAGTCGAATTGCACGACTCAATGAAATGAATGCAAGTACAAACACAACAAGGCCTAAACTCCATCACCAAGTTTGGAAAGACTAAATAAGTGTACTTTTTGATTTTTTATGAAATATGGGTTGGATTTGGGTTGAGTTTGAAGTGATGTGTTAGAGAGGTGATGTGACTTAAATAAGATGATGTGACTTAAATAGAATAGTGACTTTTTGACTTTTTAGATTTTTTAAAAGATGCCAAACTTGGCCTTACTAATTTTTTATTTTATGGGTGGGAATTGCTAACATGCACATGTCAATCGAAAAGTGTCAGTTCTCTATGCAAAATAACAATGACAAACGATAGTGGGATCATATTACCAATAGAAATGAAATTATGGCATTTAGATTGTTGAAATTGAAATTGCAAAACGGAAAGTGAAATTTTCTTAAAATTATAGAGATCAATGATGTAATTTACCAGTTTCTTTAGTCCTCTGTTCAATTTGGGCCATAACTTTTTAAAAAACTGGTGTATTAAAGAAAAGATTATTGAAACTAAACTTAAAATATTTTTTGTATGTACCTCATACATCAATTATTTGGTGATAAAACATCTTTGTATATAACATTTCACGGATACACTCCTGCATTAATTAGTAATTAAACAATTTTTAACCAAAATTTTTGTTGTCTAATCAGAGACTTATCTTGATAAAGCAAACATATATTGTCCATGACTAAATACATGATTCGGAATGTAAATGCCAACACGAGGTATTGTTTGACCTTATGATTTATTTATGGTCAAAATAAAATTAGGAAATCAATTGTATTCACACCATTCACATCTAGGTTCAGGTGTGACTTCTTTAACATTACAACCATACATGTGTCCACAATCTATGAATGGAAGGCCCAGATTCAGGCAGGGGAGAGGGGGGGCCTACCAACTCACACCATTCACACCAAGTTTTTTAGGGCGCCCCCCATTCCAACTCACACAATTCACACCAGGTTTTTTATATAATAGGGAGAATTTGTACGGTTGGTGTGAGTTCACTGTTCACTACTACAAAATGTCTTGTCAAGCCTCTTTCCGTTTCTATGCCAAAAATATTTTTCTCATCTACCAACAATGCCCTTACTCAAAAGAACATGTCACGACCCAAACCCGGTACCCAAAGACATGGCGTCGTAATAAGATAAAAATAAAATAATTCAAATAATTTTGTAGTCGCAGCGCAAGCGGATAAATTAAATAAAATAATTGGATACCAAATGTTTATTTAAAAGAGAATAAAACATAATCGTTTGAACTTTATTATATTACAAGAGTTCAGAACAAAACAGATAGAAATAAAAAAGATTTAAAAAAAAACAACACAGCGATTCATTTTCCATCTTGATCCCGCTAAACCTCGTCACTTGAAAGGGGTAACAGCTATAAGCACATAGCAGAGCGAGAAATATTATACTATGAGTGTAGGGGCACAAAATAGCCATGGATAATTATTTAAACTAAAACATTAACATAATTTGAGTTGAATACACAAATTAATTAAGTGGCAAATACTGAAATAAATCACTATAACCACGGTACATAACAGAACAGAACATGGGTCATTAAGTGACAATCACTACAGGGGTCAATGGATCCATGACAAATAAGGGACCACAAAGTGGTCGAACACGGGCCAATGGTTATTTAAGTCCCCCAAGGCATGGGAGTCCCGTGGTGGTATTTACAGAAAATAATTGTTTACAAGATCATGGTCAAATATTCTTTAAAATTTAAATAAACATATCCGTGGATTTTAATTTAAGTAAATAGAGTTCATAAAATAATCCACGTAATTGAAACATTAACCAAACCATAAAACATAAATTATATAAAATAAATTGTAGTAACTTAAAACATGTAAAAAACACATTATGATGACTCAAAGTATAATAAAACTCACTTTTAATGTAAATTTATCCCCATTTTCCGTGCTCCAAAGCCTCACTGCTATGCTCTCCTTACACTCCTTTACTTCGTCTTTTGCTCCTGATTCTACTTCACTTCTGATTCTTGCTACAGCACCAACTTCTCATTTATACATCTCTTAAAGTGAGGCCCAAGTAAAGCCAACGCACATGTGGATAATTCCTCTCTTTGCCACCTGTTCTTCACTCCTCAAGTTTAACTCTTTCTTGACACATGTTTCACCTCTTTGCTTCATCTCCCTGAATTCACCAAGGGCCAAGTTGCCCCTTGGCCTACACCGAAATTTACTCCTTTTATTTATTTATTTATTTAGTATGTTATTCAAATTTTAAAAATCATAATTCCTAAAATTACTTATAATTATAAGTTAGGTTTACGTCTAAAAACCTCACTACTCAACTATAAAATATCACTTACCACTTACTAAAATATTTAATGTGTGGTGTCTTACAATTTATTTTCTTAATAATTTAATCGATAAATTCCCAATTTCCTAAATTATGTATTTATTTATTTATTTATTATTATTATTATTTATTTTTGAGTCTTTATTTATTGAAATTTGAAATTTAAGAAAATTCGGGTGTCACAGAACAACTCCCAGATCTCTTGCTAATAAGAAGAGTCAAAAAAATATTAAAATTAAAATAAATTTTTGAAAAAAAGAGATAGGATACCTTGAGAAATTATATACAAATATAATTTTAAATTTAATTAAGCAAAAAAAAAAATATTGATAATAAGGAGGACACCAAAGTTATTTAATTTTTTGCACCATCCTTCTCACAATATTATTTGGATTGTTCTTTTAAAAGACTTCAAAGCTTGAAAAAAAATATTAAAAAAATTATTCTTCTCATATTATAATTTTTTTCGAGTTACACATGGTGTGTGCTGATAAAGATATATCATCAGCTAAAGATATATCATCAGCTGCTGTATAGTTGATGTATGTTAGTTACACTGTATAGTTGACTAAACAGATAACAGAGTCTGTTACAGAGTTTGTTAAGAGGTGTGGTTAGTTTGTTAGTGTGTGTTTGTTAGTGGTTAGTTAGTGCAGCTGGTTACGTGTATATATATATACTGATGTAATATGCTTTCTTTAATCAAGATGAATAGTTGATGAAACTTCTTCATGGTATCAGAGCTGGGTAAGCTCCAACGAGCAACAATGGCATCATCATCTACAACGGCATCATCATCTACAACACCTCTGATTCCTTCAAATCTGAGTGTATTGCTCTCGAATCTCAGTTCACTTGTTACAGTGAAGTTAGATGGTACGAACTTCATTGTTTGGAAAGGACAACTGCAGAATATTCTTAGAGCAACAGATCTCTTAAAAATTGTTGATGGATCTTTTCCATGTCCTGCTGAGAAAATCCAGAATTCATCTGGTGTTGAAGTTCCGAATCCTGAAGCAGTTCAATGGAGGCTATTAGATGCACACCTGCTTAGTTGTGTTACAGCCATACTATCTCCTGCGATATTCACATCTGTGAATCATCTTCAAACCAGTGCTCAGGTTTGGGAATTTCTTGACAAAAGATTTACATCATTGTCTCGTTCACATATTCATCAACTCAAAAATAGATTGAATTCAATTTCAAAGAAGAATGAATCTATGGAGACCTATCTCCATCAGATTAAAAATCTTGTTGATCAATTAAGTCTTGTATCTTCTACTGTTGATGATGAGGATGTGGTGCTCATCACATTGAATGGACTTCCGAGTGAGTATGATGCTATGAAGACAACTATTCGCACTCGATCAGAGAGTATTTCAATAGCAGAATTGTCTTCTCTACTCTGTTCTGAAGCCTTACATATTGAAGCAAAGGCTAAACAGTCATCTGATCTAACTGTTGCATATGCTACAGTCAAAGAACCGAATTCCTCAAGAGGTTTTCAAGCCTATCATGGAAGAGGTGGTTCACGAAATGAGTCTCGAGGATTTTTCAGAGGCAATCGATCTCAGTTTGGGAGATCAAACTCTTCTTCTTATCGTGGCAGATCTGCATATTTTCCTGGTCGTAGTAGGCCTAATTCTGGCTTAATCTGTCAGATTTGTGGCAAATCCAATCATTCGGCTTTGGAATGTTGGCATCGGTTGGATGCTCAATTTCAACCATTATATCCATCATCTACCTCTCAGCCACAGCCACATAATAGTTCTTCTGCTCCTCATACATCTAGAGCTTTTGTTGCATCTACTACTGATGAAGCCTCTCAATGTTCAAGTCCTTGGTTTCTTGATTCAGCTGCATCTGATCACATCACTTAGGATCTTCATCAATTGCATTCTTATCAGCCATATTCTGGTCCAGAGCAAGTCACCATTGGTAATGGCTCTTCTCTTCCCATTACTCATACTGGCCAAGGTATCTTACCTACTCCTCATCATTTTTTCCGATTGAATATGGTCTTGCGAGTGCCTAATATTTCTTCTAATCTTCTTTCTGTTCATCAACTAGCTAAAGATAACAATTGTTCTGTTATATTTGATCAGTCTTCTTTTTCCATTCAGGACAATCATTCCAAGGCCATTCTGCATAAAGGCTATCATGCTAATGGCCTGTATCATTTTCCTGTCCTGTCAACTCATGTCTCACCATCTACTTCTCCTCATGCTTTCCATAGTACTACTGTTAATGCTACTGCAGCTGCTGATACTTGGCACAAGAGATTGGGGCATCCTTCTGCTTTTAAATTTCACTTACTGCAGAAGCACTTGTTCTTAAATAATAAAAATAAAACTTCCATCTCTTGTATTGATTGTGCTATGTCTAAATCTCATAGACTACCATTTAAACTGTCCAATTCTATTGTGAACCAACCTCTTGCTTTAATTCACACTGATGTTTGGGGACCCGTTTCTTGTGCTACCTCTAATTACAAATATTATGTTGTGTTTGTTGATGATTTTAGTCGCTTTACTTGGCTTTATCCCTTAGCTTACAAGAGTGAGGTGTATGTCAAATTTACTGAGTTTAAAATGTTTGTTGAAAGACAATTTGGCTATCCTCTTAAAGTTTTGAGATCTGACGGAGGTGGTGAATTTCAAAATCATTCTATGCATAACTTCATGACTACACATGGTATTCTTCATCAGTCTTCTTGTCCTCATACACTAGCACAAAATGGTGTAGCAGAACGTAAGCATCTCCATATTACTGAAACTGCCATTGCTTTATTACATCAATCTGCCTTACCACTTACTTACTGGTTTGATGCTGTAGCTGCTGCTAATTTTCTGATTAATAGGCTACCTAGTGTGACTCTTTCTAATTGTTCTCCTTTTGAGAAATTGTTTCAAAAGCCACCTGATTATTCCTTGCTTGAAGTTTTTGGTTGTTTGTGTTTTCCATGGCTTCGACCTTATTCAGCTCATAAATTGTCTCCTAAATCTACTCCTCATGTTTTTCTTGGATATCATCCTACATTTAAAGGTTATAGGTGTTTAAATCCTCTCACTGGTCATATCATTCTTTCTAGGCATGTTAGATTTGAAGAGCATATTTTTCCCTTTGCCTCTTTTACATCTGTACCTGTCTCTTCTTCTTTACCTGTCCTGCAAAATTTCTTTTGGTCTGCTACTTCTCTCCCTAAGTCTTCCCTGCAGCCCAGTTCTTCTGCTTCAGCTCAGTCTACTTCAAGTCATTCTGCTTCAGCTCCTTCAACTCAACCTAGTCTAGCCCATCCAGCTCCAGTTCTGTCTGCACCAGCTCTATCTTCTCCTGTTCTGCCTCCCTCTGCTTCAGCTCAATCTGGTTCTGTTTCTCCTGCTGGTACTTCTAGTGCTGCTACTCTAGTTCAACCTGCTGCTGCTGCAGCTTCTCCTGCTGCTGTTGCAATTCAGCCTATACCACTTGTTCCTTCTACACCTATTACTTCTATTTCTATACCTCTTCCTCTTCTTCCTCCTACCCTCCATACTCATTCTATGCAAACCAGATCTAAAACTAAGCATCCCACTTTCACTGTTCAGATCACTGATGGGTCCACCGAGCCTCTTTCTACTTTATCTGCTCTTGCTTCTCCCATCTGGTTTCAGGCTATGATGGAGGAATATTCTGCTCTTCAACAACAAGGCACTTGGTCTTTGGTCTCCCTTCCTCCTTCTAAACAAGCTATTGGATGAAAATGGGTTTTTAAGATCAAGAAAAATTCAGATGGTACTGTGGCTCGTTACAAAGCTCGCCTTGTGGCTAAAGGTTTTCTGCAACAATATGGAGTTGATTTTCAGGACACCTTCAGTCCTGTCGCTAAGCAACCTACAATTCGCATTTTCCTTTGCTTGGTCTTTCATCATCATTGGCCCATTAAACAATTGGACATCTCCAATGCATTCTTACATGGCAAGCTTGAAGAAGAGGTTTATATGGAACAACCCCCCGGCTTTGTTGATCCTTCTTCTCCTTCTTTGGTCAGTAAGCTTCATAAAGCCCTCTATGGCTTGAAACAAGCTCCTCGAGCTTGGTATTCCACTTTTTCCTCCTTTCTTCTTTCTCAAGGTTTTACAAATAGTAAGTGTGATACCTCTTTGTTTGTTCACAAAACCTCTTCCTCTCTTACCTTCCTTTTGATATATGTTGATAATATCCTTCTAACTGGTACCAATGCTATCTACATCCAAACTCTTTTATCTCATATGCATCTTGCCTTTTCCATGAAGGAATTAGGTGACCTCTCTTATTTCCTTGGCATCTCTGTCCAGTCTCACCATAATGGTTTCTTTCTTCATTAACACAAATATGCTTCTGATTTGCTTCTTAAGGCTGGCATGATTGGGTGTAAACCGTGCTCTACACTTGTTTCTTCCAAGCCTTCCTTCACTGCTTCTGATTCTTTGCCTTGTCCTAACCCCTTTTTGTATCGCAGTATTGTGGGTGGCCTTCAGTATCTTACTATTACCAGACCTGAGTTGTCCTATGCAGTCAATCAAGCTTGTCAGTTCATGCATTCTCCCACAGTTGGACATTTTTCTGCTGTCAAAAGAATTCTGCGCTATATTAAAGGATCTTTATCTCATGGCCTTCTCTTCACTCCTAGCTCTCTTCAGCTTCATGCCTACACTGATTCCAATTGGGCTGGCGATCATATTGACAGATGCTCCACCTCCGGCTATTGTATTTTTTTGGGTGATAATCTCATATCTTGGTCTTCTAAGAAACAGCCCACGGTTTCCAGATCATCGACTGAAGCAGAATATCGTTCGATGGCTAATACCACTGCCGAACTCACTTGGCTTCAAATGTTGCTTCAAGATTTTTTCATTCCTCAATCTTCTATTCCGGTTGTCTGGTGTGATAGTCAATCTGCCCTTGCTTTGGCTGCCAACCCTGTGTTTCATACCAGGTCTAAGCATATCGAAGTAGACTGCCACTTTGTTCGCGACAAGGTTCAAGCTCATAAATTACTTCTGCATCATGTTCCTACTGCCTCACAGCTTGCTGATATTTTTACTAAACCATTGTCGGCTTCTCGGTTTTCTTTTCTCACTTCCAAACTCAGAGTTGCTTCTGCTCCCTTGAGTTTGAGGGGGCCTGATAAAGATATATCATCAGCTAAAGATATATCATCAGCTGCTGTATAGTTGCTGTATGTTAGTTACACTGTATAGTTGACTAAACAGATAACAGAGTCTGTTACAGAGTTTGTTAAGAGGTGTGGTTAGTTTGTTAGTGTATGGTTAGTGTGTGTTTGTTAGTGGTTAGTTAGTGCAGCTGGTTACGTGTATATATATATATATATATACTGATGTAATATGCTTTCTTTAATCAAGATGAATAGTTGATGAAACTTCTTCATGTGCTCCGCTGTAAGTATTTTTTGAAGTAACGTAAGTCTCAATTTTAGGTTATTTTTTGTTTTCATATCTATATATATATATATTTGAATATGGCATGTCAGGGAAATGATGGGTATTACACACAGGTATAAGAGTACAACGAGTTTTAAAGGGACAAAACAGTGGATTGTGAGGTTAAGATAGAAAAATGCTTTACCCTCCCTATGGGAAGTGGGTTGGTTTTTTGGTTTTTTGACTATTTTAGCCTGGGGCTAAAAAGCTTGATTTGGGAAGGATTTTTTGACTTTTTGACTTTTTTGACTTTTTTTATGAGAGAGGGGTGTAATGATTATGGGTTGGATTTGATGTTTTGTTTTTTGTGACTAAAATAGCCTATTTTGTTTTTTGTGGCTATTTTAGCCCCTAACCTACCAAAACCAACTTCCCAAACTATGCCTTAGACCTCTAAATTGTGAGCTCTAGAAGAGTTCTCGGTAATGCTACGTAGCTCGAAAGAGCTTCCCCGAATTCCCCCCGAAACGAAAACGATGCCGTTTTCGGCATTTTCATTTTTTTTTTTTCCAGAAAAAGAAGAAGAAAATCAGAAGGAAGAAGAAGAAGAGGAGGAGGAGGAGGAGGGACTGGAGGGCGCCAACAAATTGGGCTGGAGGCGGAGGAGGGGCGGGGGCTGCGAGGTAGAGGCTGCGACGACGATCGGCGGAGGCGGGGCTGCGACGATGGGCAGAGGCGACGGCGAAGGGCGGCGGAGGGCTGCGACGGCGGGCGGAGGGGGCTGCGACGACGACCTGCCTCCTCTCTCTCTCTCTCTTTCTCTCTCTCTGTCTCCTCTCCCTCTCCTTCTCCTCTCCCTCTGTTTCAGACCTGCAAGACGAAGAAGAAGAAGAAGAAGAAGAAGACAAAAAAAAAAAAGAATGCCCAAAACGACGTCGTTTTGGGCATTCGGGGGATTAGGGGGGGAAAAAATTCAAGCTACAAATCATTATTCAAGAGTTCTAATCTGTGGGTTCCAGTGTGTGATCGTTTTGGGCATTCGGGGGATTAGGGGAGGAAAAAATTCAAGCTACAAATCATTATTCAAGAGTTCTAATCTGTGGGTTCCAGTGTGTGATTTGATGTTTTGGCCTTTGTTTTGTTTGTTTGTTTTTTTTTTTTTTTAGGCTGCCACATCACTAATGCTCTTATTAGAGCTCTATTATTAGAGCTCTTAATCACCATAATAAAAATTAAAAAAAATAAAAAGTTGAATAATTATTGAATTTCAAATACTCATTGAATAATATGAAATACTCAAAAGCTTTACTACTCATTGAAAAATTTACAGTAAAACTAAATGCTCAAATTTTTTATTCATAATTTGACCCAAAAATATCAGTGTATAATTTACATTTATTTACAGAAATACTTTAATATTAATTTTAGTTCTCAATAATTCTATTAAAAAAATAAGCAAACAGCAATTTAACTATCATTGTTTCACTAATTCTAATGTAGGGTTCATGATATTTATTTTCACCCAATTATCTCTTAATTTCTCTTTTTATTTCTTTTAAAAATTCTTCTCACCCAATTCTCTCTCTCTCTCTCTCTCTCTCTCTCATATTTATTATAGTTTATCAAATATTTATTTTAATTTTTAGCAAACAATATTAAAAAATAATTGGGCTATGACACCTTGATAAATTGTATATGAATAGAAAATAATTTTAAATATGTTTAAGGAAAATTTTAATCAATTATAGAAAAAAAATTACAACAATTCTATGTCGCTAAATTTTTTTTATTTAATTAATTATTTATATACAATTTTTTAGCGAAAAATATGTATAAAAAAAAAGTGATATGACACCTTGATAAATTGTATATGAAAATAGCAACCACACTTTAAAGATCAAAATTGGAACCGCACTTCAAGTTTCACAATTGATATATCATTATTTGTATGTTTTATACCTAGATCTACAATACATCAATTACATTGCAACCACACTTCAACTTTTATAATAATTTTTTTTGGAAGGAAAATAAATCAACCTGATTAGTCAGTTTGCGAGAGCACTTGAGGCATAGTCGCTTCCAAAGTTGCCAAAATAAATGATGTTGAAAGCAAGAGCTGACAATGGTTAAAAGCGATTTTTTTTTCCTTCAAGTCAACTGAGTATAACTGTTAGTATTTTTTAATAAAAAAATGGATTATTTACCAATAAATCATACTTCACAAACTGTTATACCAAATAGTCTCACTTTTATTCTTTTGTACTCGTTAGTCCTGCTGGTAGGTTGATTTGGTCCTTTTTGTTTTTTTTTTTTTTCATTTTTGGTATCACTGTGGTGACGAGCGTGCCCTTGGATTAATGTGGTATTGTTTTGTGGGGTTAGTTCTTTTTTTTGGAAACGTTGCTCATTCTAGTTTGGCTAATTTTGATGATACATTCAAATACATTTCAGTCATTGTGAGGTAGGGTTTTTGAATTTGAATGTGTTTCTTCCTTGCTGACGGCTATGTGACACACCCCCAGAGATTTGGAAAACTGCCGTGTATACGCCATTCTCTACCTGGTATCTCCTCGGGGTACAAACGGGACGTCTGTGCGAGCAAAGTCTGATGAAGCGTAACAGCCCTCTTCTTTGGGCCAACACAACATTCCTTGATCATCACATGATCATCCTTAACCACACCATAGTAAGGGAGAACTCGGTGACAACAGTGTAGATAACAAGATCATGATACTTGTCTTTAAGCAACCGTATCGCTCGAGGCACTAATCCAGTATCATTATATGCTTCAACACCTCAATACAGTGCCAGTGGCGCCGGTGGAGCAAGCGGTGCAGGTGGAGGAGTAGCAGGAGGAACAGCTGGTGGTGTTGTCTGAAGGATGGTGAGAAAGGTGGTGGTGATGGGTAATGGCAACGGTGGTGTCTGCTACGCTGTCTGTGTGTGTGGGTTGTGTGTGTGAGTCTCTTCTATGCCGTGTGTGTTATGCGCTCGGTGTGTCAGAGAGAGAAGAGAGAGCTGGGTTTGGTGTGTGCTCTGTGTGTGTGTGTGTGTGTTGTGTGTATGGTGTGTATGGTGTGTATGGTGTGTATGGTGTGTATGAGTGTGGCTGGTGGGTGTGTGTGTTAATGGTGTCTTGTGTACATGGTGTCTTGTGTCTGCTAGAGAGAGGAGATATATGTGTGGCTGGGTCTCCATGTGAGAGAGAGAGAATGCTGAGAGAGATGAGTGAGTGTGTTGCAGAATGGGTTAACCTTTAACGGGTTGTGGGTATGTGGGTGTCCAATCAGTCACAATTGGAATCCCTTCCAAATTGTGTTGTGGGCCTTGTGTTATACCCCAAACATACCAACCCAGCCCAAAAAAACCCCTTATATGATTTGGCATTCTGTGACACCCTCACAATGTATCACATGCAACACACCACACATCCATTCACTAATTACACACCTGAAACACACACGCGCCACACCCAAAACACGCCTAGCAGTCCCATCTGACCAATAACGTCTAAATGAGGGTAATTATGTCCCTCAGAATTTCCCAAGACTAAACGGTTTATTAGAATAAAAATGGGATCAATTGGTTCATAAGTTTACATTTTGGGATTTATTGGTAAATCTCCCTGTGACAACCCTCACCACTGATTAGTGCTAATCTATGATTAAGCATGTTAACTGACTGATTGACTAAAATCTGGAATTGATTGATTGAGTGTATAGCTAAAGTGTATTCCTATCTGTTTGTCATTGAATTATCTGTTCATGTTTTAAGTTTCGAACTGCAAATTGAAGGCCTTATCGGCGGCCGAATCCGGAACCGATTAATGATTTATGCTAATTGGAATTTATGTGATTGTATGGTATATTTAATTGAAATGTGATTTGGTATGATTAAATTAGATTAAATAGTGTTAAACTACACTAGTTATGTTTATTACCCTTTTGCCATCTAGTGGACCACTTCACCAAATGTTGTTTGAAGCTTAGTCTTGCATCATTCCTCATTTCCTCTAAGACCAAAACGTGAGAGAGCTAGAGTGTTGGAGAAATTGGGTTCAACTAGAAACCTTGCTTGAATTTAGAAGACTTGAAGAGGAGATTGCAAAGTTAGACTCCCACACTTGAAATTGAAGACATAAGGTAGGAGAATCACCTTCTTGATTGTTAAATTAAGTCATATATTGCATGGTTCATGGAAGTTTAGAGTTTAAAGTCTAGAATTGGTTAAGATTGTTGAATTGAAGCTTGTATCATGCATGCATGTTCATATTGTTGAGTTTTGAAGTTGTTTCATAAGGATTTCTTCATACATGTTCATATTTTTGGTCTTGATCCATGAACTCACCATGTTTTGAAGTTAAACTTTGTATTTGATCTTGTTTTGTAGCATTGGTGTTCCTAGGAACCCATGCATGTGTTGAATTTGCATTGTTCTTCATGTTCATGAAAACTTCTTTGAATTTTTGTTCAATTGAACTACCTTTAGGCTTTGATTTCTCAAATTAATCTTTGAAACATGTCATATTCTGAGCTTACAAGTGTTTTCCAGAAAATTAGCCCAAGAGGATCGAATTTGATGCTTCAAAGTTGAGTTTTGAGCTTGAGGTTCAAATCTGAAAATTCCAGATTTTGGACTCACGCTCAAGCGGGGAACTCCATGCTCGAGCGTACAACCTGTGTTCATGCAGTCCGCTCGAGCGGGGAAAGTGACGCTCGAGCGGAAAATGCGTGTATCCAGTACTTTGCCCATGTTTATAGTCCGCTCGAGCGAGGGAATACACGCTCGAGCGAGGACTTGTGTCTCACGCTCGAGCGGGGATCGAGCGTCCGTTGAGCGTGAATTGCATGCATCCAGTACTTTTACATGATTTTACAGTCCGCTCGAGCGGGGGAAACCACGCTCGAGCGGAGCCCTTTTGTCTGCATGTCCGCTCGAGCGGGGAATTCCACGCTCGAGCGGGACCCCTATTTTCTGAAAATTCTGTAAAGTGTTTAAAAGTGCATCTTTGCACCCGCATTCCATCCTAGGCATTCCTAGGCCTAGTTTAAGGCATCTTAATGAGGATATTGATATAGAACCACACCGAGGCATCAGGGATTAAGTTATCATTTCCCAACTGTGTAGCTTAGTGTGTGTTCGCTCTGTAACTGTGTAGGGTTGGCATCCGAGGACACTCTAGCTTATCTATAGCCTAGAACTCTGTGAGTAACAATGTTGTAAAGATATGTTCAATCATGAATATTTTCTGAATGAGCAACTGTACCGCTTTCTGAAATGATATTTCTTACTGAATGAATGTTTGTTCTATTTGTAAACTGTATTCGTGGCATCCATAGCAATTTACTGTTACTGTACTGTACTGTTACTGTCACAGAGATCTCTGTCGGTTCCCATGTTTGGAACCACTACTGTTTACTGATATGATGGCCATCAACTGACTGTTCGGTCTGTTAAGACCTACTGTACTGTTTTGCTATTGGATGTACCACATATGACTATTATAGTTTCTGAATGACTATTATGGCATGAATTATGAGCCACAAATTGAATGACTGATATACTAATAAATGACTGTTTTCAATATTGAAAGGACATTCATTTTTAACCTCTTTACGTATATGTTATTCACTGGGCTTTAGCTCGCTGCTCATATATATATATGTAGGTTTTCAGGCACCGGACCGTTGGTAGAACCGTCAGGCTAAGCCCTTGTTTTGTCAAGCCAACCAACGTGCCTCACTGCGAGGTTCCAAGTGGTGCCAAGCTAAGGCTGCTTCGGGGTGTTTTAGTTTTCTCCTTTTTCTGTCTTTGTTTTGTATAGACTGTTACTGTACTATTATGGTAGGGATTTGATCCCTAACCTGAATGCCTGTAAATGATGTATGTATATACTGTTTTTGTTCTGAATGTGAATATGTTATGAAAAGTTTTTTTGCATACAGACTGTCACAGCTCATTGGACATCTTTTGTTACTGTTTTGGCTTCCGCCTGCCCCCGTACTCTGTATTACTGTTTTGCTGTTAAGCAAGCCTTTGGTAATCTCGAATTACTGGCCGGTTACGGTGCTAAACCCATAGGGGCGGGTTTGGGTCGTGACACTCCCTACAAAAATACACATATAAATATAATGTGTCATGATTTTAAAAGTAAAATTATAAGTTTGATTAATTCAATGAATTAACCTCAACTAATTCAGTAATAATTTTTAATTAAAAACATTAATGATCTAGAATCCCATTTTTTTAGGGCAAATTACGTTAACGGTTTTTGTAATTTGAAACTTGTGTCACTTTGATCCATAACCTTTTAATTGTGATATATTTGACCATTAATTTTGAATCTCGTTCTAAATAAGGACAATTAAAAATACTGTTACTCCATTTCAATGGTAAAATCATTAAATTGATAAAATATAAATTAATTTGATTAGAATAAATATCAAAAAAATATTTTTAAAATTTTTAAAATTATTTCTATTCACCGAAGATAAAATTATATTAAAAAAATAAATCTTTTACATTTTTATTATTTTATTTTTTTTATCAAATTAATTTTTAGTATGTATTTGGATGATGATCATGTAATGGATGGTATTTTTGTTGATATTTTTGGATAGTTATAATGTAATAGATGACTGTATTTGTTGTTAACAGATTTATTTATTTATTTATTTTTATGGTTATCATGTAATTGATATGTTTAACATATGAAATGTTTTTAATTTTAGATTTTTTGATTTAATAGATTGGTTTAATAATAATATCAAAATTTTCTCCATTTTGACTTTTGAAAAAATTAAAACTAATTTGATGAAAATAAATATCAAAAAAATTATTTCTACCCTCCCAAAAGATAAAATTATATAAAAATGATGTGCTTTTAATTTTTTTCACCAAATTTAATTTTTAATTTCTTAGAAATTTTTTCTAAAAATAGATTTTAAAAATCAAATCAACCATAACTTTATGACTTTGCTATTGAAATTGACCATTTACAAAGAAAACATCTTTGATTATCCTTATTTAGAACAAGATTAAAAAATTAGGGTCAAATGTATCACAATTAAAAAGTTAAGGATTAAAGTGCCACAAATCCCAAACTATAGAGACTATTAATGTAATTCATCATTTTTTTATTGTATTTTTACATTTTCTAAATATAAGTGAGTAAGTTTTACCTGCATTTATATGTGAATTCTAATGTTTTACGCCAACAAATAAAAAAAAAATAATCAAGTAAGAAATGAAATTAAATATATTATCACATTTGAAAATCTTTTTTTATGAGTTCTAAAAAATTTTGAATAAACAAATTCATTTCACCAAAAAAAAAAAAAAAAAGAGCAAGGGTTCTAAGTGTTATTTTGATAGCCACACACACGAGACATGCCGTGGGGGTTGGGTAGATCGTTATGCTTTGAACCTAGTCCTCTAGTTTGGACTTATACCATTAATGTTTCTGATTAATTTTTTTTATCGAACCAGTAGTATACCTGTCCTATGCACAGAATTTCTTTTATATCAAAAAAAGAAAAAAAAAAGTAGACATAATTTTTAGCTTAAAATATGTTTATCTTAATTTTTTTTTAAATGATATTTATACTTCATTTTAAATCACTTATTTTTCATTTACAAGTGTGAATATTATTGTCATTTTTTAAAATTTTTTTTTTTTTTTTAATTTTTTTAATTGAGTTTTTTGAAAATTGAGTTTTTTTTTTGTTTTTAATATTTTTAAAATTTTAATCAATTTTTTTTTTTTTAGTTTTTTGAATTAAATTTTTTAGAAATTAATTTTTTTTATTTTCGTATTTTTTTATTTTTAATAAATATTTTTAAAATTTTAAATATTTTTTTATTTTTTTAGATACATCTT
>NW_021025813.1:211758-224864 GCF_004153795.1 Camellia sinensis
ATTGGTTACATAAGTTTTAACATTTTGGATTTTGGTAATGTCCCTGTGACAACCCTTCACACTGATTAGTGCTAATCTATGATTAAGCATGTTAAGCTGACTGATTGACTAAATCTGGAATGATGATTGAAGTGTATAGCTAAAGGATTCACTATCTGTTTGTCAGTGAATTATCTGTTCATGTTTTAAGTTCGAACTGCAAAATAAGCCTTATCGCGCGCCGAATCTCGGAAGCCGATTAGAGGTGGATTTTATGCTAATTGGTAATTTATGTGATTTAGTGGTATATTAATGTGAAATGTGATCCTTGGTATGATTAAAGTAAGATTAAATAGTGTTAAACTACACTAGTTATGTTTATTACCCTTTTGCCATCTAGCTGGACCACTTCACCAAATGTTGTTGAAGCTTAGTCTTGCCATCATTCCTCATTTTCCTTCTAAGACCAAAACTGAGAGAGCTAGGTGTTGGAGAAAATTTGGGGGTTCAACTAGAACCTTGCTTGAATTTAGAAGACTTGAGAGGAGATTGCAAAGTTAGACTCCCACACTAAATAAAATTGAAATTTGAAGACATAAGTAGGGAGAACACCTTCTTGATTGTTAAAATTAAAGAGTCATATATTGCATGGTTCAATGGAAGTTAGAGTTTAAAGTCTAAAGAATTGGTTAAGATTGTGCAATTGAAGCTGATCATCATGCAATTCATATTGTTGATTTTGAAGTTGTTTCATAAGGATTTCTTCATACATGTTTCATTATTTTTGGTCATTAATCCATGAGCTCACCATGTTTTGAAGTTAAAACTGTATTTGATTTTCTTGTTTTGTAGCTTGTTCTAGAACCCATGCATGTGTTGAATTGCATTGTTCTTCATGTCATGAAAACTCTTTGAATTTTGTTCAATGAACTACCTTTATGCTTTGTTTCTCAAATGAATCTTTTGAAAACATGTCAATATTTCTGAGCTTACAAGTGTTTTCCAGAAAATGTAGCCCCAAGAGGATTCGAATTTTGATGCTTCCACAAGTTGACGTTTTCCCTGAGGCTTTGGAGGTTTTGTCCCCAAAAATCTGAAAATTAACAGATTTTGGACTCACGCTCAAGCGGGGAACTCCATGCTCGAAGCGTACAAACCTCGTGTTCATGCCAGTCCGTCGAGCGGGAAAGTTGACGCTCGAGCAGAAAATGCGTGTATCCAGTACTTTGCCCAAATGTTTATTATCGCTCGATCGAGGGGAATACACGCTCGAGCGAGGACTGGTGTCTCACGCTCGAAGCGGGGATCGAGCGTACCGTTGAAGCTGGAATTGCATGAGTCCAGGTACTGTTAACAAATGATTTACAGTCCGCTCAGAGCGGGGTAAACGACCGCTCGAGCGGAGCCCTTTGTCTGCAGTCCTTCTCGAGCGGGAATTCACGCTTCGAGCGGGGACCCCTATTTTCTTGAAATTCTGTAAAGTGTTTAGAAAAAAGTTCATCTTTGCACCCCCGCTTCCATCCTAGCATTCCTAAGGCCTAAGGTTAAAGGCATCTTAATGAGGGATATTATATTAGAACCACACCGAGCATCAGGGGATTAAGTTCATTTCCCAACGTGTAGCGAGTGGTGTTCGCTCTGTAAACTGTAAGTAGGTTGGCATCCGAGGACACTCTAGCTTATCTATATGCCTAGAACTCTGTGAGTAAACACATGTTGTAAAGAATATGTTCAATTCATGATATTTTCTGAAATGAAAGCAACTTGTAACCGCTTTCTGAAATGAATTTCTTACTGAAGAAGTGTTCTATTTGTAAACTGTATTCGTGGCATCCATCAGGCAATTTACTGTTACTGTACTGTACTGTTTTACTGTCACAGAAGCATCTCTGAATTCGCTTCCCTATGTTTGGAAACGCACTACTGTTTTACTGATATGATGGCCATCAACTAGACTTCGTCTGTTAGACTCCACTGTTACTGTTTTGCTATTGGATGGTACCACATATGACATTATAGTTCTGACATGACTATATGGCATTGATATTATGAGGGCCACAAATTGAATGACTGATTACTATAATGACTGTTTTCATATTGAAAGGAACATTCATTTTTAAACTCTTACGTATATTGTATATCACTGGCTTTTAGCTCGCTGCTCAATATATATATATTGTAGGTTTTCAGCACCGGACGTGTAGAACCGTTCAGGCTAAGCCCTTGTTTGTCAAGCCAAACCAACGTGCCTCACTGCGAGTTCCAAGTGGATGCCAAGCGAAGGCTGCTTCGGGATGTTTTAGTTTTCTCCTTTTTCGTCTTGTTTTGTATAGACTGTTCCGTGTAACTATTATGGAATAGGGATTTGATCCCCTAACCTGATGCCTGTTAAATGACATGTATTATATATGTTTAATTTTCTGAGATGGTGAATATGTATGAAAAGTTTTTTGACATACAGACGTCACTAGGCGCAAAGTTGGACATCTTTGTTACTGTTTTGGCTTCCGCCTGCCCCGTACTCTGTATTACTGGTTTGCTGTTAAGCACCCTCCTTGGAATCTCGAATTACTGGCGGTTCGGTGCTTAAACCATAGGGGCGGGTTTTGGGTTTCAGTGACACTCCCTACATTAAATAACATATATATTATTATAATGTGTCATGATTTTAAAAGTAAAATATAAGTTTGATTAATTTAATGAATAACCTCAACTAATTCAGTGAATAATTTTTTATTAAAAACATTAATGAGTCTAGTAATCCCATTTTTTTTAGGGCAAATTACTGAAATAACGGTTTTTGTATTGACAAATTGTGGTCTACCCTTTAAGATCCATAACACTTTAATTGTGATATATTTTGACCATAATTTTGAATCTCGTTCTAAATATAGGACAATTAAAGATACTGCTTGACTCCATTTCAATGGTTAAATCATTAAATTGATAAAATAAAATAATTTGATAGAATAAATATCAAAAAATATTTTTAAAATTTAAATTATGTCTATTCAGCCGAAGATAAAAATTATATTAAAAAAATAAACCTCTTTTACATTTTTATTATGGTGTATTTTTTATCAATTAATTTTTAGTAGTATTTGGATGATGATCATTAATGGATGGTATTTTGTTGTTTGATATTTTTGTGTGTTATAATGTAATAGCATGACTGTATTTTGTTTAACAGATTATTATTTATTTATTATTTTATGTTACTCATGTAATTGATATTTAACATTGAAATGTTTTGTAATTTTAGATTTTTTGATTATAATAGGATTGGTTAATAATGATTCAATAAATTTTTCGCCTATTTGACTTTGAAATAAATTAAAACCTAATTAGATGAAATTTAAAAATATCAAAAATAAATATTATTTCTACCCTCCCAAAGATTAAACACTATATATATAAAATGATGTGCTTTAATTTTTTCACAAATTTAATTTTTAATTCTTAGAAATTTTTCTAAAATAGATTTAAAAATCAAATCAACCATAAACTTTATGACTTGCTATTGAAATCTACCATTACAAAGAAAACATCTTGATATCCTTATTTAGAACAAGATTAAATTAGGTCAAATGTATCACAATTATTAGAAGTTAAGGATTAAAGTGCTTACAAATCCAAATCATATGAGAGACTATTATTATTGTAATGTTGCTTAATCATCTATGGTTTTTTATGTTAATTTTTATCATTTTCTAATATAATGAGTAAGTTTTACCTGCATTATTATGTTGATTCTAATGTTTTACGCCAACAAATAAAAAAAAATAATCAAGTAAGAAATGAAATTAAATATATTTATCACATTTGAAAATCTTTTTTTATGAGTTCTAAAAAATTTTGAATAAACCAAATTCATTCACCAAAAAAAAAAAAAAAAAAAGAGCAAGGTCTAAGTGTTATTTTTGATAGCCACACACAATGACATGCCTGTGTGGTTGGGTAGATCGTTATGCTTTGAACCTAATTCTTTCTAGTTTTGATTTATTTAACAAGTAAGAGCATCTCCAATGGATTGCTATAAACGATTGCCAAAGCCATAATATAGTAGTTTGAGCAAAAATAGCTTCCAATTGCATGCTATAGCAGCTGCCAAATCATGTGCCAAATCTGGCAGCTACTTTGCAGCTGCCAAATCTGCCAAGTTACCCAAAAAAGCAACTATTTCTTTCTTCCTCATTCCCTTTCAGTTGGGACTTTTCTAGAATGTTTTGAAGTGTTTTAATAAAAAAAACTGAATTCACCATTTTGTTTAAAACAGAAATTCACACAAAATCCAATCAAATTCACAACGATCATACCAATTAAACATCTTCAAAAAGATCACAAATTTCAACAATACCAATTTTCAACAATGTATCTTCAAATAATCAACATGATAATATCAAACAGACCATTGTCAGATGAATTTCTCAAATGAAAAATACATCAAAAATACTAATAAGGAAAATACCAACAGGAATATCATCTTCAAAAATACCAACAGAAATAATCTCAAATTTAAATTCTCAAATAATCTCAATGAATTTAGAAGAAAAAACCTGGATTTGAAAGTCGAATTTATACAAATTTCTCCAAATTCATCATTGTATCAGAAAGCAAATTTGAAGAAATGGACCATTGGGGTTGAAGATGGGGGCTAGGCTTCGAAGGATAGGTGGATGTGGAGGTTAGGGCTACAAGGGATAAGATAGGGGATGGTCTGGTAGTGGTTCTAGAGAAGGAGGAGAGAGAGAGAGAGAGAAGAGAGAGACTTTGGATGAGAGAAGATGGGGAGTGGATGAGAAGAAGTTGATCCGAAATGAAGATAAGAGAAAGTCTCATCGATCCGAAGCTCATCGATCCGAAGATGAAGTTGATCCGAAGCTCTCTCTCTCTCTCTTCTATCTTCACTTATCTGAAGAGAGTGATGAAGTGATCCGAGAAAACAAGGGTTCTTGTGGAGATAGGAGGAGAGAATGTGAGAACTAGGGAGAAAGAGATGAAGACTGTGAGAGTGAGGAAGATAGAGCAACATTGATATGAAGAGAGATGAGAGGATAGAGACGCAAAAGAGAGAAAATGTTCAGTAGAGGGTTGGTCTTCAGATTTGATAGTAGTCATCTTAGAGGATTGATCTTAGCCGTTGATTTAATACACAACTCAACGGCTGAGATCCAAGTGTGCGTTGTTGTTTTTGTTCATTACTTTCTTCTTCTTCTTCTTCTTCTTCTTCTTCTTTTTTGTAGTATATTTTTTTTTGTGGGATGAATTATTATTTAAATTTTTTTCCCAATTTTCTATATTTTTTGTTCATTTTTTATATTTTTCTAGTCGGAATAATCAAATATATAATTTTTGGAAACAGTTAAAAAAAGTCACAAAAACAAAAAATAAAATAAATAAAAAAAACACTAAAAAACGTATATCCAAATAGCACCTACAAATTTGGAGATAACGTGGTTGAGATTTGCCAAAATAGAAAGTGACTGTTGGAGCACCATTGCTATAATTTGTCAAATTAACATTATTATTATCAATAACTTATAGCAATATTAATGATTGTATCAACAACCATTGAAGATACTCTAACATGTTTCATATTATGACTCGGATCTCTTTAATTGTTATTTTAATAAAAAGCGACGTAGTGAGGTCAAATGCCTCCAAATGCAGTCTCCATATCTGTGACAGAGGCAATGTTACAAAAGAGTCCCATTCCATCAGTGGGCTCCATCAAGTAATGGGACACGGCGTACAAAGAATGGTTTAAGAACTCTAAAGTTAGGAGTTTTGAGAGGAGCTCTAATTTGTCTTTTTTTTCCATGATAATTTGTCTTTTCCTTTTTTTTTTTTTTTTCTTTACCCTACAGCCTGTATAGAGCACAATTTAGAGCTCTACACTAGTGCTCTTATATCACAGAACTGCATATCAATGTAGTTTTTAAAAATAAATTTCAATCAATGAAAATTATAAAATATTAATAATTAAAATTATAAATTTTTAATTAATAATTGGAAATATTATTTTTTCATACTCATTGCAGTGTAAATATTTCTTAACAAACCATAATGTTTTTTAATGAAATAATAATGAATAATGACATCAACATAATTGCGACAACAATAACTAATAGGAGAGATAAGGACAAACACAGATGATATCTTTTTTTCCAACCTATGGACCAAGACAAATGCAATGCAATTACAATAATTTAAAGAAATTATACTGATTTTTTTCCAGTAAAGTTAAATAGTAAAAAATTAATATAAATAGTATGAAGTATAAAAATCATATTTCATTCATTTTTTAATTTTTAAATCTCTATCTAAATCTATGAACCAAACACAATGTAAGGGAGTTCAGTAAATTAAGTTAAATTTATAAAATATATTATATTTTTTTCAGATCTCAAAAAAGAATATGCAATTACCCAAATAAAAAGGAAGTAAGAAAAAAGATAAATTTAGAAAATTCAAGAGAATGTCATCTAGATGAGAAGGAAAATACGTTGAGGATCAAAGAAAGTAGCCATCTTGTGAAGGAAAGAATCAGGAAGTAACTTGTGAAAATTATATGATGCTTTTAATTTTTGTGGTGAGAGCGACCCAATCTTTGGAATTTTTTATTTTTTTTTAATATAATTATTTATTATATTTTTATTATATATATATATATGTGTGTGTGTGATAAAGTAGTTAATTCATCATTTTCATACAAATTTATTATTGGATAGTATTATTACATGTCCCTGATGACATGAGTGACCCTCAATTTTCACTCTAGTGAAATGGGAAGACGTACGTAGTATTTCTGGCAAGCCCGTCTTATCGTATCGTGTGGTGGACCAAAAAACTTGTTGGATTTAAATTTGGGAGAATTTCAACACATATGACAGATAAAAAAATTACAAAAACATATAGGGTGCAAGTGATTCTGTGATAAGGTATAACTGAAAGGCTGTAAAGGTGCAAGTGTAAGTTATACCTCTTCATATTTATATAAAATAAAATAAAATTTTATCTCACTAGATGTGATTCTTTTAAATTTATCTCCAAATCGTGTGAACTTTCCACCAAAACACGCCACTTCATTGAAAAGGACAGTCGAAGATTTGAAACAATAAATCGAACATTGTGATTTTAAGAGCTGTCTAGTCTTTATCCTAACGATACTTTTTTCGTCCTAAAGTAGTTTTATTTATTGTTACTGCTTCTTAAATCTTAATAATGGCTTAATTTAGGAACTTGGTTAAAAGTAAATTTTTAGCTTTTAATCTATTTTGAGTCATATCAATTCTTATTTTTTATATGTTTTTTTTTTAATTTTTAAAAAAAATTAGAAAATAACTTTAACCAACTTTCCAAAACAAACCAATTATAACTCACTTTTTCAAATCTAGCATGGGCTCAGCTCACATGTAAAAAATAATAATAATAGGCAATAATTTAAAAAAAAAAATGATATTTAAAAAAATATTATTAGAATATTTTTTTAATATTTTATGTAGTATTTATGATAGTGATAATTTGTGATTGGTTAAAATTTACATACTTGCAACTCCACAAACATCTATAACTTTATTACAAAAAATTATTTATTAACTTTTTTACCATATACTCTTTTAAAATTGCACACTATAATTTCCTGTATTTTTTTGACACAATAAGATGAAAAATAACTTTTGTACATTTACATATTTTACAATATATTTTTAAATAACAATTAATATAGATTTATTATATTATATATATATATATATATATATATATATATACTTTAGTATATAAAGTGAAGGTTGGAGTTGATATTAATGTCACATTTTTTGTATTTTTAGAAAATATCTCAGTAGCAGTTACATGAACAGTATACTCAAAATTTAGTGTTTTTTTCCCCCCTCAAATATCTTAATTGTTCGTCTATTCATATTTATAAAATATTTTGATTTTAGATTTTGAATTCAATCATGCACTTCACAATCTTATTTTTTAAAAGAAAAAATGATCATATGGGGTCCCCAAATGGTCTGCAGACAAAAAAATCTGATATTACCCAACCTGGCCCACTCGACCCATGGTCTGTCCCAGCCCACTTGAATACCCATCCCTTCCCAACTCATAAAAGATGATTTAGGATTTTGGACAACGATTTGTAACCGGATCTTGCCATAAACCTGGCTCGTAAGAGCCTGCATGTGTAAGTCTAATGTTTTGTTTGATTTTTTTTGTTCCCATGTTTAATGTTTTTTTTCTTTTTCTTTCCGTTTGTAGGTATTATGGTAACGTTTGGTAGAGTTTTAGAATTATAATTTGAGAATAGAATTGTATTTTGAGTTTGTGAGTTTTGAAATTATGATTTGAGTGTGCAAAATTTGTTTAGTCATGAGTTTTGAAAGGAATTTTGAATTGAGTTTGAAATTTTTGACGTCACATATGATATTTGATTAAAAAAATTTACAACTATAACCAAACGCACAACCTAAAATTCTATTCAAAGTTCATAAAAAAATTTTAAAAAATTTTGAAAATATTTTTTATTTAAAATATAAAAATAGCAGGTGCCAAAAAAAAAAAAACTATCACGGTCAATCGGCCGGACGTTCAGGGGGACATCTGAGAGAATGACCGGGTAGACATATTTTCAAAAGTAAGTGTGAAATCAAATTTTGAAATCACTAACCAAAAACGGCCCTCAAACGAAGGTATGGAATTACGTTTCAAAAGTTCCACCAAACACAGCCTATATGTTACTGTAAAAAAATTAAAAAAAAAAAACAATCAAAGTACTTGAATTATGTTGGAAAGTAAACAAGTAAAGTAACTAATGAAAATATTAAAAATATGTGAATAAAAAATGTGTAAATCTTAATAATATAAGTGTGATTTGGCTTGTAAGATTTGGGCTTATGAGTGAGATGTGATTTTAGTTTTTTAAATTGGCCCAATCCGCGTCAATCCGTTGATTAGTCAAAACCCGAATTTTTTTTGATTAAAATATGAGATTTGAACACAATAATTGCAAGATGACAAACCTAGTCTGTCCCGTTAATGACCCTACATGCATCGCGTGTACCAATTACTTCTAGTATATATTTATGAATATACGTGCAAGTAATTCAATTAAAATAAATGAAGTATTATTTAAAATATATATATATATATATATATATATATTATTTTGTGCATTACACAAGTCACCTGCTCATATTAATATTATAAAGTTTAACTAATAATTTTTAGTCTTAGAAAGTGAGAAAAATAAATTTTAAAAAAAAAATATGTTGATCATATTATTAAAATAAATTATGATTTGTTATGATGTTTATTATAGAATGTTGTGGTTACATTAGGGTATGTATGGTGTGAAATTTTTTTTAAGGTACACACTATAACTTATATTTTACAAAAATGCTCTTCCATTTTTTTCTTAAATCATAATTTCATATTTTTTAAAAATTATTGTTCCCATTTTTATTTTATTTATTACATGTGAGCTGAGCCTTACAATCGATTGGAGACCATTTTCCTTATTCACAGTAACAACGGGAAATAGAGAGACAAGGAACAAAAACCACGTTGTTAAGATAAAAATAGATTGGCTTCTGAAAGGACAACGTTGCTATCGTTTCAAATCCTTTGTCTATCGTGGCTTGATCTCATCCATTCAATTCCTTTCCAATGAAAATGGCCATTTCGGTCGAAAGTTCTACACATCTAGAGATAGAATTTCTCCATAGAGAATATGAATCCATTTGGATCATGTAATTTTATTTATGTAGTATTTTTAGTAAATTGTGACACCCCATATTTTTAAAGTATTAATATTTAGTGAGTGGTATTGGTGATTTATTATGATAATTTAGTGGTGAGATTTTTAGATAAGAATCTAATTTTAAATTATTTATTTATATTTATCTCATCCCTTTTATATCTATCATATTGTTATTTATTCTGATATAATAATAAATTAATTTCCCATCACGTGGAAAAAGAAACAATATTAAAAAAAAAAAAAAAAAACGAGCAAACAAACTGTAGCCCGCGGTTCTTTGACATAGCACACCAAACCCACCATTTCATCACTTCATCATTCCGTTTACTTTTGATTTTTTTAATCTTTTCTTTCTCTCCTTTAATCCTTTATAAACGAACAAAGTGAGGGTTCCTCACATTCCCTTATTCTTCTTCATTCATTCTCTTTATCGGCCCTCCTCCTCTTATAGATTGTGTATAGTAAAAATATTAAAAATTTAAATATGGGAGTATTTAGAGTGAAAATAAGTATTTTATAAAATAAATAAATAAGTTAATAGTTGTAGATTTTATTAAATTATACATACTTTATGTTTTATAAATTTGATCAAAGCTATTTTTAGAGATCCATGGAGCAATTTCAGATATATGATGATGGAATTAATTATTTTGAGGTAAATTCGGGTTGTATACAATATGCTCTATTTAAATCTCTTTGCAAAGAGTTCTCTATTTTTAATTATCCACAATTTGTAATCCACTTGATTAATGTGGTTATTAATAGATTTTGTAAAATCATTTGTTCTCGAATCGTTGATATTTTGATCATTTGGTAAAATTTTCTACAAATCTTTCTATGTTAAATGGTGATTTGTCTAACTGAATGACATGGAAATACTCCGTACATGGATCGAGTGAATCTTATTAATTGTTTACACCAATATGCCCGAATAAGCGTGGAGCTTGGGTGAGGTGGGCGAATAAATGAATTTATTCACTGGTCATGTACTGAGAAGGACCGGGTATTTGGTCCTACATAAATTATGGTTGATTTGTTGTGCAATTTGGTAAATTACTTCATTATCGTATCGTTGATTTAATGTCATATATTGTTGGATTCCTGTTAATTTATTCTGTATCCGAGCCTTGTATTCCTGTCGTATTGTATACTTCTCCAATTAATTTATTTTTCAGGTGCGGTGCAGATTTTAGCAAAGATCAAAATTGAGATAAGAAAGATTTATTAATATAGAGATTTGAGACCCACCACTGTAATTATTAAATTTGGAGATAGTTGTAATATTGTTTATTTTGGAGGTAATTAGAATATTTGAAGGATATTGTACCATTTGGAGACAATTTTGTAATTATTATTTTTGAGAGCAAAACTTATATTTTTTTTTTACGCTATTTTAGTGTATTTAACGATCCGGGAGTGGGGCGTTACATGAATGACAAAGTACAATGCCACCAAGTAAGGTTGGGTATATGATTATTCGAACTGCAAAGCCTGCTCAATTTGAATCGATCTGTATATAAATAGACGGTTTCATAGACACAATGCGGGCAGATGCGGTTTGGAATATAACATGATTGCAGGTTGCGGGTTTAACCTGCACTCACAAAAACCCGTCTGCACTTAGACCTTTTTTTTTAAAAAAAAAATTATATATAAAAAAACTTGGACCGTTGTTATTTTATTATTGCATTTTGGATGAATGTAAAAGTTGATAAAGAATTACTTTTAGGTAAGCTTAAGATTTTGAAAGATTTTACTTTAATTGTATTGTTGGATAGTAGACAGTGAATGAGATTGATGATCTAGCTTAAGATTTTCAAAGATGTGCTTGTGTTGGTTTATGATTTGATTTAAAAGTGTATGATTTTGAATGATTTGTTTATATTAGGAATTGATATTGTTGTGTTTTTAATTTTATGAGTTTTAAGCATTTTAGAAAATGGGGGAAAAGGGCCCAAAATAAATATTTTAAAAATGAAAAAAAAAAGGCTCCAAAATAAATTTTTAAGGAAAAAAAGTCTAATCCGCAAACCGCCCGTAACCGCCTGCATATCCGTGAACCAAAACTTTTACATTTTGGATGAATGTAAAAGTTAATAAAGAATTACTTTTAGGTAAGCTTAAGATTTTGAAAGATTTTATTTTAATTGTATTGTTGGATAGTAGATAGTGAATGAGATTGATGATCTAGCTTAAGATTTTGAAAGATGTGCTTGTGTTAGTTTATGATTTGATTTAAAAGTGTATGATTTTGAATGATTTGTTTATATTAGGAATTGATTTTGTTGTGTTTTTAATTTTATGAGTTTTAATTTATTAATTATTAATGTTGGAGCATTTTAGAAAATGGGGGAAAAGGGCCCAAAATAAATATTTTAAAAATGAAAAAAAAAGGCTCCAAAATAAATTTTTAAGGAAAAAAGTCTACTCCGCAAACCGCCCGTAACCGCCTGCATATCGGTAAACCTTATCCGCACAAACTGCAACCCACACTGCGGGCGATTGATGGTTGAATTTTTCCCAAACCGCATTCATGTGAACGGATCCAAACCGATCCGCAAACTGTCCAAAACCGAACCGCGACCACCCCTACAACCGAGGCATTTGGCTTGATAGTTATATAACACCTTTTGTAGTACATGGTTTCAGATTCAACTTTTATAGAGAAGAGTTTAAGGCTCTGTTTGTTTTGGGAGATAGATGTGGGATTGTGATTGAGATGGATGTAGGACCCACTATATGTTGTGTTTGTTTTGAGAGATAAAGAGAGGATTCATAATCTCATGGGTTTAGGATGGGCCTTGGTATAGCGACCCCGGTCTTTTCCCATTTGTTTATTGTATCCGGACTTAGGTTCCGTAGCTCCTGCCATTGTATTATGATTGTTACCGTCCGTTATTTTCCTATTTCTGAGTTGGGGGATGCAATGGGCAGGTTTGTAGCAGGTTGGTTGGGCTTGGGAGCAAAGGGTTGCTGCCTAGAATTTTGACCCTTCGCTCGAGCGAGAAGTTATTCGCTCGAGCGAACTTTTTGTTTTGGTCCGTCGCTCTAGCCAGGGTTTCTTCAATCGAGCGAGGATTGCATTTTGTAATAAGACCTGAGAGCAGAGGTTTTTGGCTCGAGCGAGCTTTTCTTCGCTCGAGCGAGTTAGTTCGTTCTTCGCTCGAGCGAGAGTTCCTTCGCTCGAGCGTGTGTCTGGTTATAGACCTGAGGGTATGAGTTCTTCGCTCGACCGAGCTTTCTTTCGCTCGACCGAGCTTTTGAGTTGTTGGCTCGAGCAAGGCTTCCTTGGCTCGAGCGTAGTTTCTCTGTGTCTGGTCGCTCGAGCGACCAAGTCTTCGCTCGAGCGAGCCTGTCCAGT
>NW_021025813.1:232680-243110 GCF_004153795.1 Camellia sinensis
ATTTGGATTTTGAAGACTATCTTTAGTTGTTTGTTTTTAATTGTTAGTACATGTAAACACTCAAGCCTCGGGCTTTATTTATATTTGAGTTAGAACTCATACTTTTGTGTCCAAGTGTTGGCTTGGAAAGATGTAAGTCGTTAGGGAATTTAATTTGATGTTACGTGTAATGCTTTTGTTTAGTAAGACTCTGATAAATATTATAATGAATTATTGAAGTGTTTTCTTTAAATAATGCATGTCATTGATATATATAATGGGTTAATTTTTAGGGCGTTACACTTGGTGTTAGGATTGGGATGGATCAGGTAGAGGTGGTATTAGGAAATTAGTCCCATGGGATTAGGTATTTTTTTTTTACATGTTGGACATTTTTTTTTAACATTAATGTTTAATGTTTTTGTATTTTTTGTTAAGTAAAAATCATAGTTTTATTTGTTTTAATATTTTATATTTCTTGTATAGGGTAATAATTTAACAATCTCCACACTAACAATTACCATCAAAATAAACACAATTTTACTTAATCCCCTCACTATTAATACCCTCACTAACAATCTCCTCACTATTAAGCCTCTCACTATCAATTTCTTCCATTTTATCTCTGAAAACAAACGGGGCCTAATATCTTATGTGGTGGTTATTTATTTCTCTTCCATTATCTCCCCCATTATGGGGTTGTGGTGATGATTTATTTGGGTGTTGGGCTTGGGCTTGGTGGGTTGGTATATTGATTGTGTTAGGTTTTATTGACTTTCTAATTATAGTGGACTAATAGTTTATTTAGTAATGTAAATATTCTCATATTTGTAATTACTTTCCTATTATTTGACAAATAAAAAAAAAGAAGAGAAATTGCAATGCATAGTAATTGTGGGGAAAGATTATGGTACAAGAGTGTGTATCATATATACTTTATAACTACAGAAGAAAAATGTATAATTTTAAACTTTCTAAGTCATAACTAAAAAAATAAAGGCTCTGTTTGGTTGTGTTCTGTAATCAATTTTCTACCCGTGTGTTGGAGCATGATGTTTGGTTTCGTTTTCAAATCAATTTTCTACACTCTGCAGAGAGAACTCTGATGCACAGGCGCCTTTTTTGTCCACCCGGTTGTCCACCCGGTAGACCACTCGGATGTCCACCCGGTAGACCACCCGGATGTCCACCCGGATGTCCGGCTGATTTCCAGATTTTTTTTTTTTTTTTTTTTTTGCAATTGATTTACATAATCGGGACAAATATTTTTTGAAAATTTTTAAATTTTTTATGTGCTTTAAAATAATTTTGAGTTATATATTTAGTTATGAGTTGTAAATTTTTATATCACATATCAAATGTCACATCAATAATTCCTCACTCAAATCAAACCTCTTTTCCAAAACTATTTTCAAAACTCTTTACCAAACAAATTTTCTACACTCAAATCATAATTCCACAACACACAAACTCAAAATACAACTCATACTCTCAAATCACATTTACAAAACACAATCAAACGCTACCAAAAAAATTCATAATCAAACACAAAAAATCATAACTAAAATATAAAAATAATATCATAACTACAGAAAAAATTTGATTATAACTAAAGAAGAAAATAACGTAATTAATAATTAAATAAAAAAATAACGTAACTAAGAGTGTATATGATATGGAGGTGTATATAATAAAATTCTCTAGTAATTGTGTTATTTATTTTTTGAATTATATAATAAATATGAATAAATATGTTTTAGATTAACGATTCATTTACATATTTTTTTTTTCTGACTTTCACGTAAGAGTCTCATTCGATAAGATTTGAGGGAAAAAAATTGTGTGAATGTAGTTTTTTTTTTTTTTTTTTAATATGTAAGTTGGAGCAATACGTAAATAAGATGTACTGAATAAATACACAAATAGAATAAATAAAATTGGGAGCATTGACGTACAAAATTTAGACAATTCATGAGTTAGAATTAGTCTTGCTGAGAATTGGCAATCGACTATGGCTATCAAGACTCTTCAAGTTGGACTAGTAAACATTCATGAATGCACTACCGGATTCCAAATTCAATTAGAATTTAACTCCGCACACCAATAATACTGTTCCTCCAAATGACTGGAGTCAGCTATTGTAACATCAATAAGAGGATCAACGCTAATTGGATGTTTTTTTACAAAAGTTTTATTTTTTAGACCATTTTTCCAAATTTAGTGACGTGTAAAAAAAAAATTGGCTGATAATCAGATAATGCATAAAAAAAAAAATTGTCTTAAATAGACTGCTATATCATTGATTTTTAAAAATGAGTGTAATTTTTAAGTTAGAATAGCCGCACAAATAAAAGTCAGTCTATCTTGTGAAGGAAGTAAATATAGACGAAGTAGAACAAATCAAAAAGACATACGAAAATTCTATTAGCATATATTACAAAAAATCTCAATATATATATATATATTATTTATTCGGTTCAAATATAAATTTCATAACAAAAGTCAAATGTTCAAATATAAATTTCTAAACAAATAGCAGTTGTTCAAATATAAACTTTTGAACATAATGTATATATGAGCAATTTATTTTTATTTATATTTTTAAACAACACAAATAGTGTATACTAAAACTTTTTGTATTGTGCAAATAGAATTACGTTGATTGTGAAAAATATTTGGAATGATTTTTTAATTTTTTATGAAAAAATATACAAAAAAAATAAACAGAGAGAAGTGAATTTTTGATTTTTATTTATTTTTATAGTTATTTAACTTTTAAAATTTTTTGCTATTATTGTAACTTGTAAGTTACCAAAGCAGTCCTAGAGACAAATACAAGAGGAGAGTACTAACCAAACAGAGTAGTCTTGCAAAATGAAGCAACAAATCCATATATATATATAATACAAGAGAGGGCACTAGCCAAACAGAATAGTCTTGCAAAACGAAGCAGCAAATCCATATATATATATATATATATATAACTGCTTCAAAAGCAAGCTCTCTACAACCAACAAAAGCAAAAGTGGGGAGAGGACTGTTCCAAGCCAAGAAAACTGTTTTAAAGGTTCCCCCCCCCCCTTCTCTGAGGTAGGCATTTGTACTATTCAATTGATCCAATCCTGGTGTTTGCATCCCATTTGCGTGACATCTTCGTGGGTTTGATTTGGTTTTGGTTGTATTGCATGATCTCTCTCTAGTACTATCATTTGTTGGTTTCTGGAAACTTTTTGTTCTATCATAAGAGCATGATTTGCCTTTTGAAGTTGTATGCTTTGGTTAGCGTTTGGTATCATGAACAAACTCTTTTCGGTTAAGTTTTGAGAATTTTAAAAAAAAAAAAACTAATTTGGTAAAAGAAATTTTTTTTTATTTTAAAAAACTCATTATTTTCATATAATTTTCTCTTTTTTGGAATGAAAATAATTTTTAAAAATTTAAAAATAATTGTTTTGTGTTTACTTTGTGAAAACTAGTATGTAATTTTTTTTAAAAAAATTTCACAAGTAGATTATGAAAACTCAACCAAACAGAGACTATGAGTATCAATTTTACCTTTAAATATTTTATATTGTGTCGATTTAATTCAATTAATAAATCTTTTTAGAAATTGTTTGAAATTAATCGACATATATAAGCTCTTTTAAAAGTCATTGAGAAATTGATGTCTAATCTAAATGGATACATGTATATATATATATATATATATATTCTAATTTATCAGCAAATGTTTATCAACTAAACTAAATCAACACAATATAAAATATTATAGGGAAAAATTAATACAACAGGAGCTACAAGACTAAATTGATACAACCGGCAAAGTTAATTTGATTTTTTAATTTTTTATTATGGTGAATTCCATCCATACAGTTGTTAGGCTAGTCACAGATCACTCCAATAAGTTATGTAACCATTTTGTACTGATTTACTTTAATCGACTTGGAATACTTTTTCTTCATGATTGCCTAGAAATGTTTGACAATTGACGATTATATATGAATTTTGAATATAGAAAAGCTTTTTTCCAAGAGGCAAACTAGCCATGGCTACCTCGCAAGGAATGCAGTTGCAACTACATCCCATCATCATGATGCCAGTACTAGTACAAGTAGTGGTGGTGATATTGTCATTATCAGCGACAACAATTGCAGCACCACCAACAGAAGCAGATTTGAAGAATCATGGCTGCATGAACCGTTGTGGGAATTTAAACATCTCATACCCATTCGGCGTGGAAAAGAATTGTTATCTCAGCAATGATTTCTTCATTAATTGTAGTGATTCCCGTCCATATTTACGGAATAGCAATATCACTATTTCAAATATATCGCTTGAGGAGGGTGAGCTACGCATCATGAATTACATATCTCATCAATGTTATGACCGGTTTGGTACACAACAAAGGAACAACTATCCATTACTCAGGACGGGAAAATTCTCCATATCAAAAACCAAGAACAAGTTCACTGCTATTGGTTGCGATACATATGGAGGAATCGTAATACAGGCTGAAAACGATTCTTTGGTTGTTTCAACCGGGTGTGTCTCAGAATGTGTAACCATGCACTACGCTTCTAATGGAACTTGCTCTGGAAACGGTTGTTGCCAAACCTCCATCCCAAAAGGAGTCGGCAAAATTATTATTATTGCAAACAGCTTCAACAATCATACAAATGTATGGGGCTTCAATCCATGTAGCTATGCATTTGTTGTTGAAGAAGGTGCATTTAATTTCTCCACAACTTATCTTCAAGATTTTAAAGAAGAAATGCTGCCGATGGTGCTTGATTGGGGAATAGGGAATAATGAGACATGCGAAGAAGCTAAAAGAAATTCTACAAGTTATGCATGTGGACAAAATAGTGATTGTTATGATGCCGAAAATGTTGCTGGGTATAGCTGCATCTGTTCCAAGGGTTACCAAGGGAACGCGTACCTCTCAGATGGTTGCATAGGTTAGTAGTACCCATTTAGATAGCTTCATTCATCATGTTCGGATTCAATTACTTTTGATTCTATATATATTGCTTTTGTGATGCTTTAATTTCATAATTGAGCCCTCCCTCCTATGTTTTGATTGTTTTGCAGACATAGATGAGTGTGCAGATCTAAATCTCAACCAGTGTGTAGAGGAAAGCAAATGCTTAAACACGCCTGGGAATTATACGTGCTCTTGTCCCAAGAGCTACCAGGGTGATGGCAAAACAGATGGAACACGTTGCACTGCTGGTCGAGTTCTTGTGCTTCAGATTGTGATTGGTAATGCCATATATGTCAAAAGTAAAATAAATAAAGTACAACATCTAATTTACATTTTAATGAATTTGGAAGAATTTACTTGTAACCTACTTCCCCAATTGGATCCACTTCCTTTTATACTCCAGTAACTTAAAAGAATATTTAAATTTATTAATAGGGTAATGCTATATAAATTAATAAATTTTACAAATTTATCTAACTCACTCATATGATACATATCATATTATTTCGATGGGTATGCTTCGAGTTTAAAGTTTTATTATTACATGTTACATTATTGGTAATAAAAAAATTGTAAAAATTGTAAGTTTATATGACATTTTTTATATTAATATCATGAGTCATATAATTTTCTTACTATGCTTAGTTTCAAATCAATATATTGGCAAGATATTTATAGTCTTTGTTACATAAAATGACTTATTTGAAATACAGGTATTGCCATTGGTGCTTTGACTGTTTTGGTGAGTAGCTCCTGGTTGTATTGGATATTCAACAAAAGAAGGCACATGAAGCTTAAAGAAAAGTTCTTCAAGGAAAATGGTGGATTAATGTTGAAACAACAACTTTCTAGACTAGAGAGACCGACTCGGGAAGCGGTCAAAATCTTTACTTTAGAAGAGCTCAAGCGGGCTACCAACAACTATGATGACAATAGAATTGTTGGCAGAGGAGGTTTTGGAACAGTTTATAAGGGAATTCTAGTAGATAACACCACAGTGGCCATCAAAAAATCGCAAATTATGAATCAAAGTCAAATAGAGCAATTCATCAATGAGGTGGTTGTGCTTTCACAGATCAATCACAGGAATGTGGTCAAACTCCTAGGTTGTTGTTTGGAAACTCAAGTCCCTTTACTCGTCTATGAATTCATCATCAATGGCACTCTCTTTGAGCATATACATAACCACATCAAAGCTTCTAATATGTCATGGGAAAATCGTTTGCGAATAGCTGCTGAAACGGCTGGAGTACTATCATATTTGCACTCTGCAACATCAATTCCTATCATTCATAGAGATGTTAAGTCTACGAATATACTCTTAGATGATAACTACACTGCAAAAGTGTCGGATTTTGGAGCATCAAGGTTGGTTCCACTAGACCAAGATCAATTAGCAACAGTGGTGCAAGGAACTCTTGGATACTTAGACCCTGAGTACATGCTCACAAACCAATTGACAGAAAAAAGTGATGTTTACAGCTTCGGAGTAGTGCTTGTGGAGCTAATCACCGGAAAGAAGGTGTTGTCATTTGACAAGCCAGAGAAGGAGAGGAGTCTGGCTAGGTATTTTCTTTCCTGTATGAAAAATGATCGGCTATTCCAAGTTATTGATGAACAAATAGAAATTGAAGGAATTGTTGAGGAGCTCACAGAAGTAGCTAATATTGCAAAGAGGTGCTTAATAGTAAAAGGAGAGGAAAGGCCTACTATGAAGGAAGTAGCAATGGAATTGGAGGGGTTGATCAACAAAAAGATGAAGAAGCATCCATGGGTTAAAATTGATTTGAATGGTGAAGAGAGTGAGCACTTGCTTGGTGGGAAGTTAAGTGGGTTTGAGTTAGATTGTACTACTAGCAGTGGTAACACAACAACAACTGGGTACGATAGTGTGAGGGAACATATGGCGTCGCCAATGGATGGGGGGAGGTGATTTTTATGTACTGTTGAGTCCACAATGATAACAAATTGGGTGATGGTTTGTTATTACCGTCCTTTGTGTTTTGTAAAATTATGTGCTTACATTAGATCGTTTTGGTTTAATTTACACTTTGATATGTAATTTTTCATTATTGTAATCTATTATTCAAATACATCAGGATATATACGAATAATTTCATAAATAAATAACAAGCGAGAACAGTAATTATAAATTGATGGAGTGCAACTAAGAGTTGATTTAGTGGTTTGGTTTGTCTCTAGTGCGCTATGTGGATTGGTCTAGTTTGGTCTGAGTTCTATTTTAATGATTTGATCCGTTGATCTTTTAAACCTCAATGTGTGGACCATTCACGAAAAAATTAAATTGATTAGATAATTATAAAAATATGATTTTATCATGTCTGTCCTCACTGAAATAGATAACAAGTATAATTTTGAAACAGATTGTTTGATTATCAATCTAATTTTTTATGAATGATCAGTACACTAATAAAATTAACAGATCAAATCATTAAAGTGAGGGTATGTGGTTGGCCTGCGGCCCAAACTGAATAGAGGACTAGAGAAAATGGCAAATTACATCATTGATCCCTATGGTTTGAACAAAATTTCACTTTAATTTTCGTAATTTTAATTTCAACAATTTAAATACCATATTTTCATTTCTATTTTAATATGATTCGACTGTCATTTGTCATTGTTATTTGCGTAGAAAACTAACATTTTCTATTGACATGTGCATGCTAGCAATTCCCTCTCATAAAATAAAAATTAATAAATCTTAACAGAATTTTATTTTGTCCCTCTAAGTTCACAAATGTCATTTCTTTTTATTTTTTTCAATTTGAATATTAATGGATAATGATAGATGGAGTACATTGGAACCAAAATGAAAGTGTATGGACAAAATTGATAAAATTATAACTATGAAAATTAAAGTGAAATCGATATAAAAAAATATGACTAAAGTGAAATTTACATAAAATTATAGGAATCAATTGTGTAATTTATCCCAAATAATAATAATAATAATAATAATAATAATAATAATAATAAGTGTCTAGTAGATGAGAAGGAAAATACCTCTTCCTGAGCAACTCAAAGAAAATTGGCTATCTAGGGATGCAAGTAACTGTAAAAGAAGAAAGGAAAAGTAAAAAAAAAAAAAATGAGCAAATGGGGGAAGAAACCAAGTATAGCGAGCTGCTTATGCTGTGTTTGGTGGAGAGATTTGAGAAGAAAATTGAAAAAGGAAAGGGAAAATATAGATGAAATATGAATAAAATATACTTACATTTGATCTAGTTTCGTACAATTTTTTCCCTTTTCCTTTCTAAATTTTTTTCCAAATCTCTCAACCAAATACATCATTAAAGTATCGATTTAGACAAGTCCACGTTATAAAAATAGAAAAATGGTTGCTGGGTTTTTGATTTTTTGTATTGTATAGTTTAGCATTTTCTTGATGTTCTTTTTTTAATAAGTTTTATTTATTAAAAAAATAAAAATAGAAAAAAGGTAGAGAATTATTATACAAAATTACTAGTGTGATTATTTTAAAACACAAAGCTAATATTTTGATCATAGTTTATAAATATGTAACTGTCATGTGATTGTAGGGGGGAAATTGTATAAAAAATATGGTCAATATTTTGCTTTTATTTGGGATTTTTTTTTTTTTCGCCATGTGTGAACGAATTGCATAAACAGTTGTACAAAATTGACGATGACTTGAAGAAAAACTTCGCAATATTTGGATGTGATTGATGGTACAAAAAAAGAGAACGTTTTTTTTTTTTTTTTGGTGTGTGTTTAGACATAAAATATTTTATACAGAAGAAAAAAAAGTTTTTTTTTTTTTAAAAATTGATGTTATATAAAAAAAATATTATTTTATTTTTCAGTGTTTGATTGATATTTTCGTTATTTAGGATCGATTATTACAATGACTAAGGAGATTGGAGCAGTTGTGATGCATAAAATTAAGACGGAGTGACTTAAATAGAGAGCTGTGTCTGGAGTACTATGCGATAAATGAGTACCCATTCGATTAAAGGGGAAGTTCTATAGAACAGTTATTAGACCAATAGTGTTGTATGGGATGGAATGTTGAGCAACTAAGAAATAACATGTAGATAAGATGAGTGTTACTGAGATTAAAATGCTAAGGTGAATATGTGACAAGACTAGAAAAAACAGAGTTAGGAATAAGTATATTCGAGAATCGGTAAGAATAGTACTAACAAAATATAAGTTAAGAGAGAATAGATTGAGATTGTTTGGTCATATATAATGGAAATCAAGAGAGACAATAGTGAAGAGATGCAATACAGTAACGGTAGATGGTAATGTTAGGGGAAGAGATAGACCTAGATTGACGTAAACTAGTGCAGTAAATAGAGATATGAATCTCCTTAATTTAACTAACAAAATGACTTTGGATAAAACTAAGTGAAGAAGAAGGATTCATGCAGCCGACCTTATTTGATGGGATTTAAAATTTAGTTTGGTTTGGTTTAAGTCATTTTTGAAAAAATGATTCAAAAATATTTTATTTATTTTTGGTTCAAGCAAATAACAAATAACAAAAAATAAAAATATTTTATATTAAAATAAACGTAACCTAAATTACTAGCTGCTTCCATATCTATATGTAAGCCCCCATATTCATACAAGATTATGTATGATTCACGTCGGTATTGTGATTCACCTTGTGTTATGTATAGTTCATAATTTAATTTATAATTTATTAGTTTTACGTATAAAACTATAATTTGTTAGAGATTCATAAAAACGAATCTTTTAAGTTTTGAATCCAACTACTACGGCTTGCATTGTGCACCACGTGTCAAAGGAGTGTGAATTTATTTAAACAAGGTAAATAAAATATACTTTTTGATGGATTAAATTAAAAATAGTAATTTTATAAATAATTTGAAATTGACCAACAGGATGTTGAATTAAGAGAGTAGTCCCACAAACAATGTGAAATTAACTAATGTGAGTGCATTTTGTTTTCACCGCGTACACAAATTCACACTACATGGGAAAGATCTGAGAAGATTCCATCATGACCTCCTAGAATTTTAAATTTAAATTACATCATTGACGTAGTCTGCATGTGATCAAATCTTGACTATCATAATATAAAAAGTTGACTTTGACAAGAGATCCATTAACGGAATGGGAAATCCTACTTAATAATAAAGCTCGTTTGCGAATCTTTTATTTTAATTAAAAAATTAAAAAATTACTAAATTAGTTAGAAAGTCAATAATTCATATCAAAAAAATCAAAAATTTTATTTTCTCTCTATTTTTTACATATTTTTTTTGTAAAAAGTCAAAAAGTCATCCTAAACATATTAATTTTTTTTAGCTCACATTTTAATTAAATAACCAAAAAATTATTAAATTAAGCTGTTCCCAAACAAGGTCTAAATGACACATGTGGTGTTTATATAACATTGGCATGTTGTTCTAAGTGTAGTATGCTTGTCTTGTTCCTTCCTTGATGTGAAACTTAG
>NW_021025813.1:248529-284607 GCF_004153795.1 Camellia sinensis
GAGGGGAGGCCATGACGATCGACGAGTTCTTCTCATGTTACAAAGCGTCGGGGCAACAAGAAACTTGGGTCACCCTACAGGCGGTGATGGGCAGGGGGTTGGTGGCAGGGCTGCCTACGTCGATCAAGGGGTGGCGGCCACGGTGGTTCTTCGTGTCAGTTAATGGGGGGATGGGGGTGCGCACCATCTGGAAGGTGCCAACTCGGTCGATGGAGTCTAGGCTGGGGGCGGTGGCGGAAGAGAGGGTGAAGAGAGTGAGGGAGTGGAAAGAGAGAGAGAAAGCCAGATGGGACGATCTTGTCCAGCCGTCTGCACTGTTTGAGGCGGGGCTGGGACCGCAGCCGAAAGGTGGAGACCTCGGCCGGGCGGAGTTGGAGGAGAGGAGAAGAGCACAGGAGGTAGAGGATCGAGCCATTATGGCCAAGGCTGCGAAGTTGATAGAGGCGCAGAGGGACCGACCGCCTGAACCGATCTCGCGGGAGAGGATCCGACCGCGCCCCAGGCCGTTGGGGGAAAAAGACTTAGGCAGCTTTGAGCCGCGGCCGCCGCCTGTAGACCCTGTAAAAGAAAAGGCCAGAGAGGCGGTGGCGGCTCTGAAGAAAAAGAATGAGAAGAAGAAGAGGGTCTTCGCCGAAAGCCTGTGCCGTAGCTTGCCTTGTTCAGGGTGATGGAGGCTCTGTTCCGAGCAATAAGAAGTCTATAATAAATGCTGTGATGGGATGCATTAATGGTGATGTGTTGTGATAATAACTCTGCAGATCTTTGTCTGCTGATGTGGCCCGTGTCCCACCTGCCATGTGCCCAAATGCCATTGGCCCTTCATGTCTAGATGGCCTCCAGCTGTCCTGGGCTTTGCCAACCGGGTTATGCCATTGGTCCCAAGCGATGGGTTTGGGGTGGTTTACTGTGGGCCGTATGCCTTGTGGGCCTATCCATGTCAAAAAGTTTTATGAAAATTCTCCACATTTGGATTTATAGTATATTGTGCAATCACCCTTAGATTAGTTTCAGGATATTTATCTCATGAAACATAGCATTACTCATAAAAAAATATATATATAATAAACAAAGAGCAAATGGGAAAGAACACGGCAAGTTGCTCGGTCAATCTTTTTGTCATGTGTAATCTGTTAAAAATAAATAATTTTTTTAAAAAATAATAATAATAATTTGAAGATTGTTGTAAGGTAACATTATTTTAATTTTTTTTTTCAAGCATGTTAAGATCTTAGAAAAATAATTAGAATATAAAATGTTTAGATGTAATTTACGCGATGAAAAAGTGCTCTTTGATTTTTCTTTTTCTGTAGAAAGTGGTTTAATCCTTTCTAACCCGGAAATCTAAGAAAAACAATAATAAACTCATAATTATTGTATAGTCTCACATAACCTCTGGAAAATCCTAACCCTTAGAACAACAAAGGATTAGGAAACTTTTTTGAGGAAGCAAACACAGAAAAGAGAGGAAAAGCCAAGAGTCTTGCAAATTCGTGACAAAACAAAGCCAATCAACCATTCTTACACTCTCTCGAGCATATTATCATACACTTGGCGTGCCTTTTTTACCTCTATACATCATTCAAGATAGTTCTCAACAAGGCAAGCAAGAAAAATGTTTTAATGGATTTTTTTTGAGGTAGGCATCTATACTCTTCCATTGATGTGATTATGGATATTGGATTGCCTTATCAGTTTTTGATTTTTGATTTTGATGTTGATTTTTTTATTTATTTTTTATTTATTATTTTTTTTTAATGTTTGAGTGATTTTGAAGCATCTTTATCCCCTAAACAATTGCTATTTTTCCTATTTCATCCTGAGATTATGGTTTTGGTATATTTAGTTCTTAAAGTTTTAATTTCTGTTAATGTGATTCAATGACAATACAAATCAATAATTGTGAAGCCTAATTTGATGGGGAAAATTTTTGTTATTTTAGAATTTGAACAACTTACCATACAACAAAATATTATTTTTTCTTTTTAATTTGAACAAATTATACCCACAACTAATTTAATGGGCGATGCACTAATAAATCCCAAATCTTTATCTTATGATCCATTTGGTCCTATGTTTTATCTTATGATCCAATTAGTCCCAAGCTAATGTTAATGACAAAATAACCAGTGTTACACTATGTTTTGCACTTTTTAGTAAGGGTAAATGAGGAAAACCCCAACATGGTATTGACTAAAATGCCCAAAACTCTGTAAATATTTGTTTTCCCTCCAAACAAACATCAACAAAACATAATCAAAAACATCAACAACATCAAACATTAAAACATCAACAAACATCAAACATCATCAAACACATCAACAACATCAAACATCACAACATCATCAATATTGAACATCAACGTCGGAACATCAAGAACAAACATCGTGAAAAATTACACATCGGATTCATTTAAACATAAAAACCAAAAATCATTGTATTTTTAAAATTTATCATTGTATTTAAACATAAACACCAAGTACACAACCTTCCAAACAAAATATTATTATTGTATTTTTAAAATTTCTTTTTTACAATTTTTTTCTCATACATTTGACAACATACAAACTTCTATGTTCTACACTCTGTGGGTGTAAAATCAAATGTAGTAGAACAGATCATCAGCAATTGAAAAATGATCAATCACACTGGGCACGCCTGATTTCTTCCCACTCTTATTACCCTCAGAAGAACCACTGGACTGGATTGAACTACTCATCAATTCACGTCTCTCATTCTCCTCGTCGGACGGTCCAGACTCAACCCCCACTTCTTCAGAAATCTTGTTAGATTGATGTGACGGTCCAGATTGAACCAACACCGTTAGATCGGCGGCGTGGGCAAGATTGCAGTCGACTATGGACGATCGGAATCATGGGCAAGATCGCAGTCGGCGTGGGCAAGATCGCAATCGTCATTGATGAATAGTTTCAGTAGGAGGAACTCTGGTTTAGAAGTGAAAATGGGCTAGAACCTTGCGATCCGGCAATGGCTTCAACAATAATTCCTCTGAGAACTCTTCCCCTTCTTCTTCTTGTGGTTTGTACCCTATCGATTCGGACACAAAACAAGGTATGAATAACAACAACAACAACAACAACAACAGAGAGATCATCAACCGTGGAAGAGCCATTTCGCTACAAACCCTCCTCCGCCATGGAAGCCTCTGAAAAACTCATCTGGTTTAAGATCTGGCCAGTTATTGATGTAAAAGGGTATTGATGTAAAAATAAATAGAATCAAATCACACCCTCAAAATCTAGCAATACATTAGGACTAAATGGTATACAAAAAAAACTTAAGGGACTAAACGGTTTAACTTTTTCCAGGATAGGATTTATGGATAATTTTTCCTAATTTAATAGGTGTTTGATTATATGATTTAAAATATAGGATTTAAATTGTTAAAATTGAAACTTCGAGAGTTAATTTGCAACATACATGAAATTTTGAAGGTTTTTTTTTTTATATAAATTTTATTTTATGTAAATTGCCCTTTATTTTTTCATATAATTTATTTTTGCATTAAAAATGGATTAGAACGGAGAGGATCATTATGGACATGGGCGGCGAATAATAAAATTGGAGTGTCCCAAAAGGGGACAATCTACACGTGCTGGACCTTCCTCATGGAGGTGGTGTTATACGAGTACAGTTCTCTTTCTTGAGCCCACTCCTTCATTCCCTCCTTGCAGGGGCTTTCGGGTCCCCTTTGAGGTCTAGTTTTGATAATCCGAACCGTTCATATTTTTAGATTTATTCAGTATATTATACTTGTAAAAAATCAAGTTGATTGGATATCAGAAAGTATGCGTTCAGAAAATTAGGACTACAAACTATTTTTTAATAAACAGTTTTCCGAACACATACTTTATGATATTCGATCAACTTGATTTTTTACAGGTATGATATACTGAATAAATCTAAAAATATGAACAGTTCGGATTATCAAAATTGGGCCTCAAAGTGGGCCTGAAAGCCCTGCAAGGAGGGAATGAAGGACCGAAATGAAGGGGAGGATCCCAATTCGGTGTTATACACTACACAATCAACAATTGACTCAAAATTTTTGCCCTCATATGAACGTCAATCTTAATGACTAGAAACTTCACAGAATCTCTCACCTCTTTTTATTATTATTATTTATTTTTAATTTTTTACAGAACCCTTCAATTATTTCATTTTTTTAAATTTTGATCATTTGTAAAGGGTAATGCAACTTGGCTGACTTGGGGTCTTCTCTTTCTCCAAAAGTAATCAGAAAAGTCCCCCATTAAAATCATTCACAAATTTCCCACATCTTTTCTCCCATTGCAACTTCCCTTTTCTTTCCACGTCTTTTCTCCCGTACAACTTCCCTTTTGGTTCACAACCTCCCTCTTCCATTGATGTGGTTATAGTTATTGGATTGCCTTATTAGTTTTTGATTTTTGATTTTGATTTATTTTTTATGTTTGAGTGATTTTGAAGCATCTAGAATTGCTATTTTTCATATTTCATCCTAAGATAATGGTTTTGGTATATTTAGTTATTAAAGTTTTAATTTTTGTTAGTGTGATTCAATGACTATACAAATCAATAATTGTGAAGCCTACTTGATGGGGAAAAAAATTCTTATTTTAGAATTTGAGCAACGTACCATACAACAAAATATTCATTTTTCTTTTTAATTTGAACAAATTATACCCCACAACTAATTTAATAGGTGTTTGATTATATGATTTAAATTAGAGTGATTCTACTTACATCATTAGTTTACCGTTTTACACCCTCCATCTCATTATACCATTAAAAAAAATGTGATTCTCATTACACCTATTATATTACCAAAATTAGCCCTAAAATAAGACTCTTCAAAACCTTTTCGTCTCTTTGCACCAATAGTTTTTTGAGGAAAAATAAGGGAAATGAGAAAGACGCAGGAAGAAGAAAGAGAAAGATGCAGGGAAGACAGTGAGTGGAGCCCACTGCAAAGTGCCTATTCGGTTACACAGTGCTAAGCAATTTACATTCCTCCAATGTTTTGTTGCTAGAAAAAATAGATTTCTCCAACATTTTGTTACTGTAAATTTACAGAGCCACTTTTCCCAAATAATGATTTTTAAATTTGTGTCGGCCCTGTTCGGGAATATAATGCTAACGAATTTGAATTAATCTAGTGCCATGTTACCAGAAAACTTTTTTTTCCCCAGCAATATGTTGCCGTTTGCAAAAAAAATTGTATTCATAAAAAAAACTTAACAAATCTCATTATAATGAATTCATGACTAGAGTCTACTAATAATGCAGTACTTGCATTGTTACAATGAGTAGAAGCATAACCCTTCCAAGCAAAACATATATATATATATATATATATAAAACTGGAAATACATGGTAATGAGTAGCCGAATAAATCAAAAAAATTCAACCTTGGATTACCGGAATGTATCTTTTATTCAGCAGTTGGTTACTAAACATATATTTTTTGTTTGGCAATGTGATGTCGAACTATTTTATTTTGTTTGATTTCGAAATACCGAACAAAAGTTGAAGAACAATCTAGAAAAACGAAATAAAAACCTACCAAACAAATAAAAAAAACTCACAATTTTACTTTTTTGATAGTTCTTCACCATCGTTTCTTCATCCATTGCTTTATTCTATGATCAAAACATTATGATTCTCACTTTTTAGATAGAGATGTGTAACAGAGAAGAAAAATTAAGACAGGAAGAAGATGAGTAGGGATTGAAGCCTAAGGGGTGTAAGGAGATAATAAAATACATTTAATTTTAATGTTTTGTCCTTAAATTAGGGACTAAATGGATAAAATTGATAGTTTAGAGATCAAATATGTGGGGGTCGAGAAGAGGGAGTCGTAGAGATTTCAGCTAGTCGAATCTCTGAGAGTCGAGATTCGAAGCACTCGGCAATTGGCTCGCAAGCTCAAATCCAACCCTATTCGGCCAAATAACCGATTAGGCAAGGGGCCGAGTGAAGGTCGATCTATTATAAAATGTGCCAAATATGAGTTGGAAATGGACCTAATCCCGAGGCCCATGGAAGAAAAGAAATAAATAGAAGAACATCAACCAGAAAGAGGTATGTGAGAATTGTTGTGCTTAACTTAGAATAAGGGCATTCTTGAGTGTGGATTCTAACTTGTCTGTCGGAGTGCTAATTCCGACACCTCCAACCGGAGTGTTTATTCCTTTTCAGGTGACCAGAAGAGGATCACGAGCGTTCTCCAAGATCAGAAGAGTATTTCCAAACCACTTCCCCACAATTGGTGCCGTCTGTGGGAATACTCAAGCACATCCATGGCGAGCGTGATGGAAGATCCTCCGACAGTCACTGTCGACCCTATAGCGCAAGATGAAACCATTCCAACAAACATACTTGGAACAGAGACTATCGCCGCAAGACGTGCCTTGAATTTCGCCTCACCCTCGACTTCGGAGCACGAAGCAATGCAAGCGATCCTGTAACAAGCAAAGCAAAACGAACAAAGATTGGAGAACATGATCGCAGAGAACGAACATCTCCGTCAGGATTTGGCCTTGGAGGTGGCGAAGTCCAAACAATTTGCATACCAAGGCCTGGGACGACCCGTGAGGGTAACTGGTCAATGTTCTCGAGCCCGACAACAAGATACTGATAGCAACTTCGACTCATTATCCTCGGAGCCCAAGACGAAGGGATGATCTGAAATTTCTCGTTCTTCTGAAGAGAGTCCCTGTACAAGGCGTAAGCGAAGAAGAAACAGCTCGGATGACGATCAACACGATCCTTTTGTATGACGGATTGCAAAGGTAGTGCTACCCAAGAAATTCAAAACATCGTCATTCATCTTGTACGACGGTAAATTGGTACAAGATGGTCGGCTACAACGGTACGTCCAAAAAGGCAACCCAACCAAAGCAATAGCCTTCATACAGGATTCACATGTGATCCGCGTGATCCACATGATATACAGCCTGCCAATGTCATCAGCGGTGCACGCGATTCAGTCGAAGTCTAACCCTCAAGAGCAACTCACTCCGGCTAAACGGCCTCATGAAGCCGAGGTTATCACTTTCGATGATTCGGATTTGGCCAGAGTAACACTGCCCCACATAGATCCCTTGGTAATTGAGTTACGCGTAAACCGATTTACAGTTGAGTACGTACTCATTGATCTGGGGAACACATCGGAGATTATGTGCTACAAGACATTCACCAAACTTGGCTTCTCCGAATCAGATCTCTCTCCGGCCCCTTATCCACTATTCGGCTTCAATGCCAATCCAGAGTACCCGTTGGGGAAAATCAAACTTCCTGTTCGAGCAGGCCCCCGAATAGTGAATATGGGATTCTTGGTCGTCAAGCTGCTGTCACCGTATAATCTCATCATAGGGCGATCCTGGTTGCATACTATGCGAGCCGTGCCCAGCACCTATCATCAGCTGCTCCACTTCCCTACAGAACCCGGTATTGAGCAAATCCGTGGCTCCCAGAAATCGGCACAGGCATGTTATCTCCTCGCTGAGAAAACGCCAAAGGAACTATAGGTGAATTCCATTGAGTTGTCGGATCGAGAAAGCCTCGACGATGTCGGGCGGCTCCCAAATGAAAAGGCAACGGAAGACTTGGAACGAGTTCAAATCGATGGAAGCCCAGACAAGTTCTTCATGGTTGGCGCCTCCTTGAATCAGGCCGACTTACAGCAGCTAATATCTTTCCTGCTCAACAACCTCGATGTCTTTGCATGGACTCCGTACGAGATGCCAGGTATAGATCCGTCAGTTTCACAGCACCATTGGAATGTCGATCCTAAGTGCAAGCCGATCATTCAGAAAAGCCGGCGGTCAGCCGCAGAGCACACTGCCGCCGTTGTTGAGGAGGTTGACAGGCTGCTTGACGCCGGAGCAATTAGGGAGGTGACCTACCCTACATGGCTCTCTAATATAGTGGTGGTGAAGAAGAAGAATGGGACTTGGCGAGTGTGCGTCGACTTCACGGACCTAAACAAAGCCTGCCCAAAAGATTGTTTTCCTCTTCCTAGGATAGACCAGCTTGTAGATACTACGGCACGCCATCAGCGTATGAGCTTCCTTGATGCCTATAGAGGTTATCATCAAATTGCTACGCATCCGGAGGATCAAGAGAAAACTGCATTCCTCACCCCAAGAGGAACCTATTGCCATAAGGTAAACCTACCAGAGACTGGTCACCACCATGTTCAAGGAGAAACTCGGCAAAACTATGGAAGTGTACATTGACGATATTGTGGTTAAGTCCAAAGAAGAGAAGAATCATATAGTCGATCTGGAAGAGACATTCGGCATCCTACGCAAATATGGAATGAAGTTGAACGCTTCCAAATGTGCGTTTGGTATCGGTTCTGGCAAATTCTTGGGCTACATTGTCAACCATAGAGGAATCGAAGCCAACCCAAGGCAAATCACAGCAATCCTGGAGCTCGGCTCCCTCGTTCAGTAAAGGAGGTTCAAAAGTTGATGGGGATGGCTGCCGTACTCAACAGGTTTATCAGCCGGTCCACTGATCGCTGCCGACAATTCCTTCATACACTACGGCAGGGCAAGGCCTTTGAATGGTCCGCCGAGTGCGAAGCCACTTTCAACGGCCTGAAGACCTACCTTCGCTCAATACCACTCCTGACAACACCTTCTGCTGGCGACCCGCTCATTTTGTACCTGGCAGTTTCTAATCGAACCGTCAGCGCCGTATTGATAAAGGAAGAGATGGGGGAGCAGCGGCCAGTGTATTATGTGAGCAAGGCAATGATTGATGCCGAAACACGCTACTTTCCGCTTGAAAAGCTCATCCTAGCCCTAGTTATGGCGGCAAGGAAGCTCATGCATTACTTCCAGGGCATAGCATTAGGGTGCTAACAGATTATCCCCTCCGATTAGTACTACACAGTGCGGAAGCATCTGGACGTGTTTCAAAGTGGGCTTTGGAACTTGGCCAGTACGGTATTCAATTTCTACCCAGAACCTCAATCAAGGGACAGGTGCTTGCCGACTTTATCGCCGAATTCACAGGGGGCCTTGCCAACTTCAAATCTGATGTCACCGACTTCAAGTTAGATGAAATTCAACCGAAGCCGATCTAGAGGATTTATGTTGGGGACATCTAGCAGTTGTATTGTGATGGATCGTCCAATCAGCGAGGCAGTGGAGCTAGAGTTGTAATCATGACCCCCGACGGCGCAGTAATTGAGCAGGCCATCAAGCTCGGCTTCGAAGCATCAAATAACGAAGCCGAATACGAAGCCCTTTTAGCCGGTTTGCAGAATGCGTATATTCTGGGTGCTCGGCGTCTGCTTGTGTTTTGCGACTCAAAGCTGGTGATCAATCAGCTAAAGGGGGAGTACGCGGCAATAAACGACCGTATGGTAGCCTACATGAAAACCGCCAATTCCCTGTTGGAAAAATTTAACCATCATGAGTTGAACCAGATAACACGTGATAAGAACACCCATGTAGATGCCTTGGCTTGCCTAGCCTCCGCAATCAACTCAGAGATTAAACAGACCATTGAAGTAGGATTCATCCCAGAGCCAAGGATTGGCCCTTGGGAGGAAGTCCAAATCAACGTTATAGAATCTGCACCAAGTTGGATGGATCACATTGTTGTATTCCTATCTTCTGAACAACTCCTAGAGGACAAGAAAGAAGCACACAAGATGCGAAACAAAGCCATGTGATACTACTTGGACCTGCAAGGAAGGCTTTATAAAAAGTCACTATCTGGCCCATATTTGGAATGTGTGCACCGGGATAAAGTCGGGGAGCTTCTGACTAAAATACACGAAGGCAGTTGTGGAGTCCATTCTGGCGGACGCTATTTGGCCCATCGAGCTATAACGCAGGGGTATTATTGGCCGACAATGAGAGCGAACACCGAATGTCATGCAAAAAAGTGTGAACAATGCTAGAAATTCTCCCCGTTAAACCATCTGCCTGCTGAAGAGTTGAACTCAATCGCCAGCCTTTAGCCGTTTGCCCAGTGAGGGCTTGATATCGTAGGACCATTGTCGAGGGCCCCAGGGAACAAGCGATACCTGATCGTCGTAACAGATTACTTTACGAAATGGTTGAAGCGGAGGCATTAACACACATCCGAGATGCTGATGTTAAACGCTTTGTGTGGAGGAACATCATAACACGATTTGGCATTCCCAGAGCTCTTATCTCAGACAACGGCACCCAGTTTGATTGTGGCATATATCGAGAGCTGTGCAACAAATACGGTATTCGGCCTACTTTTCTACGCCGGCTTATCCCCAAACCAATGGCCAAGCCGAAGTCTCTAATAAATCCATCTTGGACGGCATCAAGAAGAGGCTGGAGAAAGCAAAAGCAGATGGGTTGAAGAATTGCCGAGTGTACTATGGGCTCATCGAACTACATCGAGAAGATCGACTGGAGAAACGCCGTTAGCCCTATGCTTTGGAACCCAGGCAATCTTACCCCTGGAGATTGGCCACCCGACACTCAAGTCCCAAGTCTTTGATACGGGCCGAAACGACATGATGCTGGCTTTGGATTTGATTCTAATCGAAGAACGAAGAGACCGAGCCCTTGCGTCAATGGTGCGGTACCAGCAGCAGCTGGCAAAGTCGTATAATCAACGGGTTCAGCTGTGCTGCTACACACCAGGAGAATTGGTCCTGAAGAAGGTGCTTCCAGCTGACAGGAAACCGGCCGATGAAAAATTGGGTCCTAATTGGGACGACCCCTACCAAATTGATTCGATCGCCAGAGTAGGGGCATATCAGCTCAAAGACATGTCAGGAAGGAGTCTGCCACGGCCATGGAATTCCACGCATTTATACAAATTTTATCATTAACCCGACTTGTGGGACATGATGCTTGCTCCGAACTGTTCACTATGTACATCTCTTTTTCTGTAATACAAAGATTCCTATTCACCTATTACAGAATCTAGTTCAAAGATGTTCTGATTAAAGCCTTCGGATTCAGAGTGCCTTTCGTGGATATCACGACTGGCCAATTAAAGTCTCCAGATTTGGAGCCCCATCGGCGAATAACGTCTTTGGACCGATCAATCCTCCGGATTCGGAGTGCCCTTCGTGGATATCACGACTGGCCAATTAAAGTCTTCGGATTCGGAGCCCCATCGGCGAATGACGTCTTTGGGCCGATCAAGCCTCCGGATTCGGAATGCCCTTCGTGGATATCACGACTGGCCAATTAAAGTTTCCGGATTCGGAGCCCCATCAGCGAATGACGTCTTTGGGCCGATCAAGCCTCCGGATTCGGAGCGCCCTTCGTGGATACCACGACTGGCCAATTAAAGTCTCCAGATTCGGAGCCCCATCGGCGAATAACGTCTTTGGGTCGATCAAGCCTCTTGATTCGGAGCACCCTTCGTGGATATCACGACTGGCCAATTAAAGTCTCCAGATTCGGAGCCCCATCGACAAATGACGTCTTTGGGCCGATCAAGCCTCCGGATTCGGAGCCCCATCGGCGAATGACGTTTTTGGGCCGATCAAGCCTCCGGATTCGGGGCGCCCTTCGTGGATATCATGACTGGCCAATTAAAGTCTTTGCATTCGGAGCTCCATCGGCGAATGACGTCTTTGGGCTAATCAAGCCTCCAGATTTAGAGTGCCCTTTGTGGATATCATGACTGGCCAATTAAAGTCTCCAGATTCAGAGCCCTATCAGCGAATAACGCCTTTGGGCCGATCAAGCCTCTGGATTCGGAGCGCCCTTCGTGGATACCACGATTGGCCAATTAAAGTCTCCGGATTCGGAGCCCCATCGGCGAATGACGTCTTTGGGCCGATCAAGCCTCCGGATTCGGAGCGCCCTTCGTGGATATCACGACTGGCTAATTAAAGTCTCCAGATTCAAAGCCCTATCAGCGAATGACATCTTTGGGCCGATCAAGCCTCCAGATTCGAAGCGCCCTTCGTGGATACCACGACTGGCCAATTAAAGTCTCCGGATTCGGAGCCCCATCGGCAAATGACGTCTTTGGGCCGACCAAGCCTCCGGATTCGGAGCGCCCTTCGTGGATATCACGACTGGTCAATTAAAGTCTCCGGATTCGGAGCCCCATCGGCGAATGACGTCTTTGGACTGATCAAGCCTCCGGATTCGGAGCCCCATCGACGAATGACATCTTTGGGCCGACCAAGCCTCCAGATTCGGAGTGCCCTTCGTGGATATTATGACTGGCCAATTAAAGTCTCCGGATTCAGAGCCCCATCGGCGAATGACGTCTTTGGGCCAATCAAGCCTCCAGATTCGGAGCGCCCTTCGTGGATATCATGACTGGCCAATTAAAGTCTCCAAATTCGGAGCCCCATCGGCGAATGACGTCTTTGGGCCGATCAAGCCTCCGGATTCGGAGCGCTCTTCGTGGATATTACAATTGGCCAATTAAAGTGTCTGGATTTGGAGTCCCATCGGCGAATGACGTCTTTGGGCCAATCAAGCCTCCGGATTCGGACCGCCCTTCGTGGATATTACGACTGGCCAATTAAAGTCTCCGAATTTAGAGCCCCATCGGCGAATGACGTCTTTGGGTCGATCAAGACTCTGGATTTGGAGCGCCTTTCATTGATATCACAATTGAAGTCTTTGGGCCGATGAACCCTTCGGGTCGTGAGTAACACAATGTCGATTAAATCAAGCCGAACAATGTCCATACAATCGTCTGAAATATGTTTATTCAAACATTTATATAATAAAACACATGCAATCACGTGTGTGCCGAACAAAACTTATAACAAAACATTGAAAATAAAATGCTTTTTTCGCCCTCGCCTCAAGCTAGTTCAAATCGAGTTTGAATAAGAATAAGTGGATCCACTGGCGCGAACCCACCCCATTTGTTCGTAGGTATGCACCGAGCCTGAGGTAATTTCTCCAAACAACGGAGATTTATTAGTCTAACCGGCCTAACATCTTGGCCCCATGCCGACTGATATGTGCCACAGCCACTTCATGCACCGATTTTTGGCTTGTTAAAACGGCCTAATTATCTAAACGACAATTATGGAAGAATGCCTTGAACCCCATGTACTGGCTGGGGCAAGGGCAGATTTATTAATCTAACCGGTCGAACATCCTGGCCCTATGGCGACTGATATGTGCTGGAGCCACTTCATGCACCGATTTTTGGCTTGTTAAAACGGCCTAATTATCTAAACGGCAATTATGAGAGAATGCCTTGAAGTCCATGCACTGGCTGGGGCAAGGGCAGATTTATTAATCTAACCAACCGAGCATCTTGGCCCCATGCCGATTGATATGTGCCACAGCCACTTCATGCACCGATTTTTGGCTTGTTAAAATGGCCTTATTATCTAAACGGTGATTATGAGAGAATGCCTTGAAGTCCATGCATTGGCTGGGGCAAGGGCATATTTATTAATCTAACCGACCGAGCATCTTGGCCCCATGCCGACTGATATGTGCCACAACCACTTCATGCACCAATTTTTGGCTTGTTAAAACGGCCTAATTATATAAATGACAATTATGAGAGAATGCCTTGAAGTTCATGCACTGGCTGGGGCAAGGACAGATTTATTAATCTAACCGGCTGAACATCTTGGCCCCATGCCGATTAATGTGTGCCACAGCCACTTCATGCACCGATTTTTGGCTTGTTAAAACGGCCTAAATATCTAAATGGCAATTATGGAAGAATGCCTTGAAGTCCATGTACTGGCTGGGGCAAGGGCAGGCTTATTAATCTAACCGGCCGAGCATCTTGGCCCCATGCCGATTGATATGTGCCACAGCCACTCCATGTACTGATTTTTGGCCGTCTAAACGGCCTAATCATGTAGTCGGCAAGTATACAAAACGTTTTATCCAAAACCGCAACCAAACAATTCCGTTCATTAGTAACAGCAAAGTACAAAATGAATTTTCATTAAGTAAATTGGACACAAATCGTAACCATTTAACATATGAAAATTACTAAACAAAAAGCTGTAAAAAGCTGAAAATTACATGCAAATCCTAAAACAAAAACAGGAGCCATCCAAATTAGTCCTCGGAGTCAGATTCCAGTGGCTCAACGTCCACTTGCTCGTATGGAATTAGCATAGCCAATGTCACATCAGCAGCAGCAAGGGCTTTAAGCCAGTCATGTTTAAATCCCCGATTTTCAAATTTGGGGACTTCGTCTACATATTCATCAAGAGCAGACTTCTTCCCAGCATCGAATGCGCTGGCAGCCTTTAGGTCGGCTGTTTCCTTTGCCGCCTTCATCTCTTCCAACACAGCCTCCAATTTAGAGATCGCCTCCTAGCCCAATTTAAGCGCGTCATCGCTCGCATTCGCCCTCTTCTCGACGACTGATCTCAATTCTGCAGCATTGCGGGCTCTCTCCATCTCGGTCTCGGCACAGGCGCCCTCAGTCTGCGCCCTACTCCTTTGGCCCTCAACCTCGGCTTGTAAACGGCCAATTAGCTCGACGGCATCGTGATAGTGACGGCCCATGTCGGCTATCCTCCCGACGGCCTGCAAAACAGGAAGTTAAGAACAAAATAATATTTGCGTAAAGAGAAAAGACAAAGTCCAGATATATACCAAAAGAGCCGACTGCGCGACCAACCCAATTGCAACCAGATCAGCCTCTTCCAGAAAAGCTGCCTTGTCAGCAGGCAGTGAAACGGATGTCGCCAAGCTGAGTGCAACTGCTGGATCTTTGATTACCGAAGCATCGGAGGAGATCGGCGTATTTTTTTATCTTAGGCTGAATAACAAAAGGTACAATCACATCCGACTCCTCCACACGAGGTCGTTTGTCGGCACGGTCTTCTTCTGAACCGGCCTCGACGTCGGCAGGGCATTTCTCCACCCTTTGCTCAGCTTCTACACTTGCTTGCACAAAAAGGTTCTGCCTCAGTACTTCCGTTCTTTGCCGTCCCCTCAATAACAGGCAAGGAGGTCTGGGACTGAGACTCGACAGCCCGAATTTCCTCCGCCCTTCGCCGCGCGGCCATCCTTTCCACGTTTGCCTTCTTGGCAAGTTTAGTGAGGCTCAACCCAGCCATATCTTCTGGGAACGCGCCGGGAAAGTCCTCCAGACCGTGAAAAATATCGTCGAGCGGACGGTCCTCTCGACTCGAAATGGACGGAGGATCAGCCGAATTGAGGCCGGCTTCTTCAAATGCTAACTTCAAAGCCTCGTCAACCTCAGTTTCGGATTGGTCTAACTCGACGGCCTCAGCTACTTCCGGTCGCTCCAAATCTGATCCCTCGTAACCTACTTGCCTCAAATTTCTGAAATCAGTCAAGATAAGGGTGATAAGAGACTCCTCACCCTTCGGAATTGGGATGTTTTCCGCCGCTGAAAAGGTCGTATAAGTCGGCTCGTAGCGGAGTAGAACGTGGGTCGCCCTCCCCTGCTTCTGAAGACTCGGTTGGCCGAAATACTTGAGCGCAGTCTTGATTTCTGAAAGGACAATGTCGTCGGTCAAGATTAAGACTTTCTTCAAATCGTTTCCTGCAAAAGAAAAACCATGAGGTCTTGAAAATAAAGTTTTATAAATATAACAAGTAATTAAATAAAAGGAGATACTCGGCCACCTGGTTCGTCCCTCCGTCTAGGAATACGATCAAGGCGATCCTCGCCTTTGCCAAATTCCTAGTTTCCTTGGATGACGACCATAACATTATCGACTCGCTTCCCAGAGCTGGAAAGCATAGTCACTAGTTGATGGTCGGTGTCTTTGGCCCTAAGGAAATAACGTCTGTGCCGACCAGAAGACTTGGCCAAGGCGTAGCAATGCCGAATAGCGGGAATGCCAAGGTTAAGCCTAAGGCAGCGGTTTAGTGCGATAATTCCCATCACGATCCTATAGAAGTTGACGTTGGGTTGGAAAGGGATTAACCCCCAATGGCAAAGCACGACCCTAAGGAGTGGGTGAAGGGGAAAGCGGACCCCACCCTCTGCGATTGATAGAAGAGGGAAGACGATCGTGGTTTCATCAACCCTCTCCATATCGAGGGTGCCGTCTGCCACAAATGACAGGCAGACATCATCAGGAATGGAGAAATGGCGTCGGAAGCCAGAAATTTGATCCAGTGAGAGGAGATCTTTTAAATGTTTCGCCATTCCCCCAGCCAATGGGATTATGCTAAGCCAAAAAAAAAAATAGAGAAGGAGAGAACTTACAAGAGGCGAAGGAGATAGAGAAGAGTAGGAAATTGCAGAGGTAGTTCGGAAGGCAATCCAGCGACGGGTGTCTAAAAGCATGTAAGCATTTGAAAAGACGTCGAAATTTTAAATCAAAATAAATAGAAATGTATGAAGAGGCAGGAAGTTGAAATGATAACCAGCAAGCGTGTGTACAGACATTTGCGTTAGAATATGGTCAGCTGCTGAATTTCGGCTCTGACTCTTTGAGTTTGAAGCCAAACATTCCAGCCAACTGTCGTTAGTGTAGTGCTTGAGGGGAAATTGTGGGGGTTGAGAAGAGGGAGTCGTAGAGATTCCGGATAGTCGAATCTCTGAGAGTCGAGATTCAAAGCACTCGGCAATTGGCTCGCAAGCTCAAATCCAACCCTATTTGGCCAAATAACCGATTAGGCAAGCGGCCGAGTGAAGGTCGGCCTATTATAAAATGTGTCGAATATGAGTTGGAAATGGACCTAATCCCGAGGCCCATGGAAGAAAAGATATAAATAGAAGAACATCAACTAGAAAGAGGTATGTGAGAATTGTTGTGCTTAACTTAGAATACAAGCATTCTTGAGTGTGGATTCTAACTTGTCTGTCGGAGTGCTAATTCCGGCACTCCCGACTGGAGTGTTTATTCCTTTTCAGGTGACCAGAAGAGGATCACGAGCGTTCTCCAGGATCAGAAGAGTATTTCCAAAGCACTTCCCCACAAAATAATAATAATAAAAAAATGGTGATAGTTTAGAAGATAAAAAGTGAAATTTACCTAGAATGATTTGTTGATATTTTTTTTGGTGATTGATTATCTTATTTTTAGTGACTTCTCTAGATTCTAGAAATAGGGGAAAGTATAGTAAGATGAAGAAGAAAGGCTAGACAAAGAGAAAGGAGGGTAACATGAATGTATCAGTTTCTTCACAGAACATTCATAATGGGATTAGGCTGATTAGGGAAGATGCGGAATCAGTGTTAGAAATTGGTAAGATATTGGATTTGGATTTTACTAATGGTAAAATGGAAGCTTTGGGTAGGATTGGTCAAATGTAGGAAAATGAGATGAGGTTATTTGAAAAGGAAGGGACTGATGAGTAGTTCTTAGTGCACTATTACACTAAGGGTGTTTGCCTATTTGTTTTAATGAAGTTATTTTCATGGAATAGGGAAACTAGGGACGAGGAGAGAAATTAGAAGGTTACTTGTAGCAAGGGAAATTGATTTTGCATTATTACAGGAAACAAAATGGGCAGAGGCGAATCAGAATTTTGTTTGGTTGCTCATATTCCTCGCTACGTGGAAGTGTAGCTTGGTTCGTTCTTGTACTCCTCTACGCGGAAGTGTAGTTGGGGTTGTTTTGTTCCTTTCTACACGGAAGTGTAGTTAGGATTGTTTCTTGTTATCCACTCTACGCGGTAGTGTAGTTTGGTTTGTTGTTTCTTACCTCTCTACGAAGAAGTGTAGTTTGGCTCATCTCTTGTTAACCTTTTTGCACGAAAGTGTGTTTTGGGTTGTTTCTGATATGTGGAAGCGTAGTTTACTCGTTTATTATTGGTTTCAATTGTTGCATTGCATTGAATCTCATTTTCCGGGCGGTATGCTCGTTTATATTTGCACTGCATCATATGCATAATTTCGCATTTCTACCCTTGAACTACACTGATTTGATTCCTTGTAAAGGGATACTTAGGCAACCCTTGGGTTCAACCACTTTAATTTTATGTCTTGATTGTTTGCCCAAGTCTTACAGCCTTGTGAAAATGGGTCGTCTCTGGGTTTTGACATTCACTCACGTTATTTCATGACTTCAAGCTCTATCAAAGAGGGGTAATTGTAGACACCCTATTTTTGACCGCCCTTAAGACTAGAGTGCCACTGATTGATCACCTGATGATGAATTTATATGCTTGTCAAACGCTCAAGTTCCTCAGCAGAAAGCCTCGGTTTTAAGCTTCAAAAACTTACAAACCTTGCACCATTTTTGGACCAAAACAGTAGTTTTCCAAGCTTGACCACCCAGAGGCCTACAGGCCACTTGATAGCCGGCTGGCTAGAAGTGAGTGTACAGCCCGTCCAATTAGTGGCTGGTCGGCCACTTGTGTCAATAAAACTAGATATTTTTGCCAGTTGTGCCAGCTGTCTCCACAGGTGCATGCATTGTACCAGCTGTGTATATACTGATATTTCCGAGAGCCTAACATAGTTTTCTATATATACTTGACCCCCTCTCATAAAATTAGGTTAGAAAAATTTGGAGAAAGAAAAATTCTTAGAAAATATTTCTCCCTTGCAACCTATACACACCTTACCCAGACTTCTTAAACAAGTTTTTGAGGTCTTTTTGCTGAGGTTCTTGAGCTTGCATCTTAGCTATTGAGGGTGTGAAATTGGTGGTCTATAACTTAAATGGTCACTCATTTTCAAGAGGTATAACTCCTAGCTCTTTTACACAATTTCTTTCCTATCTTTTCTTGTTGTTTTTGGACTCTTTTTCAACTGTGTTTATGGGCTGAAAGTTGTGGCTAAAAGCTATCAAAGGTAGAGGGGTTAACTACGCTTCTTTGTACCTTGTATTCCAAGCTTTTACCCTCGAGTTTCCCATCTCTTTCTCAACTTTTTTGAAATTTTTACCACTGAATTTCAGAGGTTTTCAGAGGCTAAAAATGTGGTTTTGAAGTCCTAAAAATGGAGGGTTAGCTACCTCTCTTTTGACTTGTTTGCTAGCTTAATTGCTCCATTATTTTAGCTTATTCTTTTAGCTATTCTTTCCTAAATTTCAGCACTATTTTTGCTTACTTTAGGACTGTTTTAGGCTGGTTGTGTCATTTATGTTTTGTATAGTAGGCTTGTAGTGTGATTGTCCTCATAGGTTTGGTGTTTTAGGCATTAGACACCATCTTATTTGAGTTGATAACATTTATTTAGTACTTTCCATACTTGTGTTCACCTCTAATCACCTCTGCAACCTTCCTCTTTTCTTGACTTTTTCTTTTCTTTGAGAATTGTTTCAAATGAGTATTGTTTAAGCTTGAGATAGAGATCCTTGTGCTTAATGGTTTAATCTCTTCGAAGGTTCATTACCAAAGGCATGACATCTCTCTCATAACCAAAACAACCCTTTGTTTGACACTCCTTTCCATTAGTGGACTTAATGCTCATTCTTGGATTAAAATGACTAATGAATGGAAAGGTAAGTAAAAGAGGTAATATAATTAGAATAAAATGGATCAAGATAATAAAATCAATTTGGGTTCAATCGGACGTTAATTGAACCGATTGAGTTTTGAGCCATTTCAGATTTGTTACTGATGAAAATGGCTCGAGATTCAAGGTCAACCACTTCCCTTGATCAATTCCATGATAGGGAGGAGGTTTGTAAGTCTTTCATTGTCATTTATCGAAATTTTATCCCTTGATTCATAAGTTATCATGCAATGAGTTTGTATCGATTGATGGCTTGCAAATCAAGTCTACCCTTCCTTTGATCTGTTTGATGATAAGGGGAGGTAGGGTGGACAAACATCCCCTGAAAATACTCTGTTTGTGCAATGTTTCTTGTCCGTTGCAGTAGGGCAATACAAAACATTAGTGGCTGGCCGGCATTTTAATGTATGGCCGACCACTTCTTCTGGCCGATTGGCCACTTCTTTTTAGCCAGACAGTGTCCTTTTTCTTGAACAGAGTAGAGGCTGAGGCAAAAACAGTTCAATTTTCTAACTGTGCAACATAAGCATTCTGGCAGCAGAATAGAAGGCATTTTCGGGTGGAAATCTGTATTCATGCATGAGCCCTCCCTCATTTCTCGGGGCCCAGTAAAATGGTGTTTAATAGTAGTATGTTATACCTAAAGTAGTGGACTTGTAACTACTTAGTTAGTTTAATTCTAATTTGTATTAATTAGTTAAAGTAGCTAGTTAATTTTGTATTGTAAATCTTAATTTGTAATAATTAGCTAGCGTAGTAAATTTATTTCATTTGGTTTTTAATATAATTAGCTTAAATTAGCTAGGACATTCATTCGGACCCTCCTGCATGGGGGCAAAATTATAATATTGTGTATGTCTTCCAACTCACATTTCTTTCTCCCTTTTATTTACTCGCTTATGATGGATAGCATAGAGCATCATGTTTTAATTAACATTTTCCATGACTTGCATCCACTCGTTTTGCATGCATAAGGGTTTGGCTCATCATACTAATCAATGTCAATTTCAAATTCCTTATTCGAATACGTGCTTTGTCACATGCCTTGAATTGACTCACATGCCATGCTAATAGCCGAGCCTAGTAATTGCATTTTATATGTGTTGCATTAGTCACTTGTATATTAGATCATGCATTTTTCTAATGTTTTATTTCTTTTGACTTGCCTTGGAGTACTAGGTGAGCAATTATTGCTTTAGCATATTGCATGCATGTGATTGTTGCCATGTCGAGCATGTTTTCCATGAAGCTAAGTGCTTAAGTGATATACCTGTTTGAATGCCTGTGGATGAAGGCTAATTGCTCAAATTGGGATAGTTTGATCAAATGTACATATGAGATCACTTTTTTTCAAGTGGAACATGCTTAAACAATTTTCAAACAAACATAAGATCAAAGTGTTCCAACTTTTTGCAAATTAGTCTATCCTTGTGTGCAACACAGAGTAAATTAGCCTATAACCGGAACAAGAGCATATAATGTAAATAAAAATCACATCACAATTAGTAGAGGCCGATCTTTGATTAGGTGAGTGGGGTGCTCAATTCTTGAAATTCCCCTCTCATACCTAAGTTCCAGAGCCGAGACACTTTGGTGATGATGGATAAGTGGCCTTTGGAAAGAGTCTTGGGTTTCCTAAATTTTTCAAAAATATTTAGGTGGCGACTCTGAAATATGGCAAAGCAATCCATTTTTGACATTTTGATTCAAAATTGATTTTTCAAAAGATTTTTCAGATTTGGACTCATTTGTGTTTATCTATTTCACATTGCACTTGTGAAATTAGATTCAAAACCATGGGAGTCCAAACTGTAGGGCTATCGTATCCGAAAGGAGCACGAAAACAAGCCACAATTTGTTGGTAAAGACGGTGCATTTAATTTTTCCAGAAGTTACCTCGGTAATTTTAATGAAGAAAATATGCCTATGGTGCTTGATTGGACTATAAGGAGTAATATTTTTGCGTGCGAAGAGCCAAAAAGAAATCAAACGAGTTATGTATGTGGACAAAATAGTGATTGTTATAAGCCAGATGATGGTCCTAGCGCTAGTGGTTATATTTGCAAGGAGTTATGCTAGAGATCCCAAATAAATTACCAAATTTTTTACCAAACCTCTCACATGGGTGTGGGATCCACACATATGTGGTTTGTGTGGGTCTCACACCCATGTGAGAGGTTTGGTCGAAACTTTAGTAATTTATTTGGGATTCATAGCATTTTCCATTTGCAAGTGCTTGCCGAGTTACCAAGGAAACTCGTACCTTATAGATGGCTACCAAGGTCATTAATTGGTTCATCATGTTTGGATTCATTTACTTCTGATTTTATGCCATTTGAATAATTTTAAAATATTTTTACTTCTTTTGTGATTTTCCATGTCATGGTATTGGTAGGTTCCATTATTTTATTTTTTTCATATATTATATATTCTGTATGTACACCCAAAATTTATTATTATATGAATACATATAAGAGATGAAATAAAATAGTGAAATGCAAGTGACTAATATCATTACCTATTTCTTTTGGTGCTACCCTAATAGAAGCCACTTTTGATTGTTTTGCAGACATAAATGAGTGTGAATATCCAAATTTCAATATGTGTGAACATAAAAATAAACATGTTAACAGGCCAGGAAATTATACGTGCTCTTGCCCCAAGGGATACCACAGCGATGGCAAAATAAATGGAAATGGTTGCACTACTGATCAATTTACGGTGATTCAGCTTGTGGTCGGTAAGTGTATATATGTGTGTGCGTGTGTGTGTGTGTGTGTGTGTGTGTGTGTGAAATACTTGGATCATGTGTGATGTGGCTTTCGTGTTTGAACTAATAATGTCATTGTCAGGTGAAATCATAAATGCATAATGCATATTTTTTAACATAGTAGCATCCCATACTTGCTTCCCCTATAGTCTTTGGGTGTTGTCTATTTGTTGTGTGCATGTAATTTCTTGTGTATACGTTATTCATTCAAGTCAATACGTGATTCTACATTGGTTTACAAGTCAGTTCACTAAGTCAAAACTGAGATCATATAGAGAACAAATTGAACATAACAGTGATACCAATGACATGGTATCACCATCCAATCATTAATTTTTATTTTTCCTGCTAGGTATATGTGGCATCCTAAAAAATGGTTCATCCCTCCCATATAGTTTTTTTTATTGGTTGGTGATACCACGTGTCATTGATAACACGTGGTGTCACCTTTATATTCAATTTTCACCCAATCATAGGTACTTTGATTTGTCATATAATTGGGATCATTCAATGACTAATTGTTGCGTTTTTCTAGTATAAAATTCTTGCAATCCTTCATTTTGATTCTTTTAAACCAAAATATTTGCTAGATGTAGTCTTTGTTAAAAAAATGTCTAATTTGAAATGCACGATTATTTTGGTGAGTAGCTCTTGGTTATACTGGATTTTTAGGAAAAGAAAGCTCATCAAGCATAGAGAACAATTCTTTATGCAGAATAGTGAATTGATGTTGCAACAACAACTCTCTAGACAAGACAAACCGACACAAGAATTGATTAAAACCTTCACTTTAGAAGAGCTCAAGCAGACTACCAACAACTATAATGAGAGTAGAATTGCTAGCCGAGGAGGTTTTGAAATAGTTTACAAGGGATTCTACCAGAAAACAAGATAGTGGCTATCAGCAAATCCCAAATGTTGGATGAAAGTCAAATAGAGTAATTCATCAACGAGGTGTTCGTGCTTTCACAGATCAATCACAGGAATGTAGTCAAACTCTTAGGTTGTTATTTGGAAACTCAAGTCCCTTTACTTGTCTATGAATTCATCACCAATGGCACTCTCCATGAGCATATACATAACCAAAGTAAGGCATCTAATATATCATGGGAAAATTGTTTGCGAATAGCAACAGAAATTGCTGGAGTACTATTATATTTGCACTCTACAGCGTCGATTCCTATCATCCGTAAAGATGTTAAGTCTACAAATATACTCTTAGATAATAATTACTCTTAGAGCCTATATACACCTTGAGAGCTCCCCCCTCCTCCTTCTTCCATTGTAAGCAACCTTTGAACTAACTTAACTTCCTTGTGTTATCTCTATATTCCATATACAACCTTGTCTCACCACCTTAGAGCCTTGGTTGATCTTGGAGAAGCATAATTCAAGCTTGAGAGTGGGTTGAAACCAAGTTTGGATCACAAACAACAAGCTTACCCCTTGAAAGGTATAAGCTTGTTTTTTTCTCTCTTGCTTTAATTTCTTTCATTTGCTTCATAATTCTTACTATTTTGTGTTGCTTTGAGTTTATTTGAAGTGTTTAAGGTTGGGTTTGAAGAGCTACCAAAAGGGTAGAGAGAGCTTGCTCTTTCTACACCTTTACCTATAGCTCCAACCCTTCCTTTTCCACTCTTTTTCTTTGATATCTACATTGATTTTCAAAGTTTTCAAAGGGCCAAAAATCATTTTTTGAGGTTTCAAAAGTAGAGGGGTTAGCCACCCCTCCTTTTTCTGGCTTACTAGCCTTCATTCTTCTTTTTATTGTTTATCTTTTTAAGCTCTTTTCATGCATGTTTAGCCTCTGTTTTTCACATGTTAAGGGTTGTTTTAGGGCTGTCCAAGCCTTTTAAATTGATTCATGCTTTGTTTAGTTCATTTGTTGTCTCATAAGTTGGCATACATAACTTGTTGCATGTGGTTCCAAGATTTCCTTTGCTCGTTTCCATGTTTAAGAGTCTAATTTTAACAATTAATCCACCATCCATCTCTTTCAATCTTGAGAATGATTTGAACCGATTAATGTTGTTCAAGACATGTAAGGGAGACTCTTACTTAACGGCTTAATCTTTTTGAAGATTCATTGCCAACAGTGTGGTCTCTCTCTCATGCTTTAGAAAAACCTCTCGTTTGACATTACTTCTTGTTTAGAGGACTTCAACATCACCATGGACAAATGGACTAAAGAATGGCAAGGCTTAATAAAATGAGCTTAAAACTTGGATCAACAAACATAAAGAAAGTGGCTTAAATTGCTTTAACTTGACCTGACGTTATGCCAAGTTCCTTGTATCAAGAGTCGTCAAATGCTAATCCATGGCATTTTGATGATTCTTGAAGCGTTGCAACTTCTCTCTTTGAGTTCATCCTATGACAAGAGGGAGGGGTGGTCTTATTCTTTGCATTTTATTGACTTTTGTCCAAAATTGCATTCGAGACCATCAAGCAATCATTTTGCTCATTGATGGCTTTGGAATCAATTTTGACCTTCTCTCGAGGCTTTCGCAAGACAGAGGAGGAAGAAAGGGACAAACAAAGCTTGAGGACACTCTGTCTGCACTGGTTCACCTCAGAACACAAAAACAGAGCTTAGCACCAAATTGATGCACGGCCGGCCATCAGTGATGCACGGCCGGCCCTCAGTGTGTGGCCAACAGTGCAGTTTTGCAGGAAACAGAGGCAGTGGCTGAAGGTGAAACAGAGTTGGCTTGGATAGACAGAGTAGCCCTCAGGCGCTGCACATGCAACCTTCATCCATTTTAACTTACGCATTTTGTCGAATGTAGTTAATATTGTTATAATTAATTGGTTTGTAGCTAATTAATTTGTAAAGTGTTGTATTTAATTAGTTAGTTCAACTAGTTAATTCAATTTTGTTTTGTAATTAGTTAATTAACTAGAATACTTAATTGATTCAATTGTTGTAATAAAGTAGTTAATTAGCTTAGTTAAGTTAATTATTATTCATTCATTTGATTTTGTAATAGTTAGCTTAATTCGGACTTTCGGACATTGATTCGCACCCTCCTGCGTGAGGGATCAAATCTTGTAATAATGTGTATGTCTTCCAACCCCACGTCTTTCTCCCTTTTATTTACTAGCTTATGATGGTTAGTTTAGGGACATCATGTTTTGATTAGCATAATTCATGTTTGCATCCATTTGTATTGCATGCACCGAGGCTTGGTTCATCATTCTAACTACATTGTTAGTTTAAATACATTCTTTGAATACATGCTTAGACCGCATGCTATTTCATTGATTCATATACCATGCTTATTAGCCGAGCCTAGTAATTGCATATCACATGTGTTACATTAGTCATAAATGCATAGTTAGAATCATGCATTTTTCAAACTCTTTTGTTTATTTTGGCTTGGAGTACTAGGTGAATCTTTACTCGCTTTAGCATAATGGCATGCATGTGATTGTTGCCATGTTTCGCATGCTTACCATGAGGCTAAATGCTTAAGTGATAGACTGCTTGAATGCTTGTGATGAAGGCTTGTTGCTTGAATTGGAATAATTTGAGTAACGTTTATATGCGATCACTTTTTCAAGTGGTACATATTTCAAAATAATTTTCAAAACAAACATGAATCAAGTGTTCCAATTCTTGCGATTTAGTCTATACTTGTGTGTGCGCATCACATAGCAAAATGCTAGCCTAATAAACTGGAACAAGAACATATAATGTAAATAAAAATCCTATCATGATTAGTAGAGGCCGATCTTTGATCGGGCAAGCGGGGGTGCTCAAATTCATTCATGACCTTCCCCTCTCGTACCTAAGTTCTCGAGCCGAGACAATCTTGGTAATGACGAACACGGGGTCTTTGGCACAAGTCATGGATTTCCTAAATTTTCCAAAAAACATTTAGGTGGTAACTTTGTATCTGGCAAAGTAGTACAATTTTGGCATTTTTTATTCAAAATCAATTTTTCAAAAAATTGCCAGATTTGGACTCTTTGGTGTTTATCAATTTCACATTACACTTGTGAGATTAGATTCAGAACCGCGAGAGTCCGAACTGTAGGGTTTATTTTGAACTTTCGAAAGGGAGCGCGAAAAAGTCGGGCTACAGTACGCTCCTATTCCGCAAGAATTGTGGTTTGAGGGTTCCGACACCTTTTCTGTGTTAAACGTAGTTTGATTTGCATTTCCATTCCTTTATGGTATTCATGTGTTTTGCATTGCTTGTGGTTTGATTATTTTGTTACATTGTGTATCATTTGCGTCATGCCCTTAAACCACGCTGGTTTGATTCCTTGCAAAGGGATGTGTAAGCAACTTTTAAGTTCAACCAACTGCATTTACATTTTGTTTGTTTTCCCAAGTCTTACGGCCTTGTCAAAATGGGTCATTTTCGAGCTTTGACATTCACTCACGTCATTTCATGACTTTGAGCTCTGTCAAAGAGGCACAACTGTAGACACCCCATTTTTGACAACCCCTAAGACTTGGGCACTTCATTCCGAACACTCGATGATGAAAGTTACACTGTGTAATCTTTTGAATTCTCAACGAAGAAATTTGGATTCAAGTTCTAATCCCAAACCTTACACCCCATTTTGGCCAAACTATTTTAGACCTTTACACTCATTTTTCAAAATATTTTTCCAAATGTTTCTACGATGTTCCGAGGCTCACATGTCGATTAAAATATTGCAGTTTTCAGTAAAATGAGTAAGGACATAGTGGAAATAAATGGGAGGGAGTTGAACTCTTTGAAAAATCTTTAAAAACATCTTATTTATAGGTTTGGAGTTGAAGGAAATAGGAGGGGATGGAAGAAAACTAGTTTAGGAAAACGTTGAGCATCAAAACGTTAAGAAAGAAATGAATAGCCTTCACAAAATTAGGACTCTCTCTTTGTATGCTTAGAATTTAGACGTGAGGCCACAACCATTGGAAATTAGACTTCCAGGGCTTCAATTTAGACTCAAGAATCACCTAAACCTAAGTCCGGATGAGGGAGATATGCTCGTTTGAAGTCGGGCTTGAAAGCCGCTTTTTTGACTCGGCCGGGTTTGTTTAGATCTGGCAGTGGCTTGTTTAGACCCAACTAGGTTTCAATGAAAAATAGTCCGTAGTGCCTTTTTAGACCCGGCCTTTCATTTTTGAGCTCGACAGGGTCTCATTAGTGATAAACAGAACAGTTGGCGGGAATTCGTCAACTATTGTTTTTTTGAAGATAGTTTTGACCAAAACGTCTCAAATTCTATAAATAGACACTTTGCCTTTAGAATTGTGGGTTAGAAGATTTTCCTAAAGGCTTTGAAAGATATTGAGAGCTAAAACCATCTTCCTGAACTCCTTTGATCTTCAAACCACCTTGAGCAATACATACACAACACATATGCCATTAGAGCTTGTTCTTGAGGCTTTTTGCTGCAATTTTAAACCATATTCTAGAAACTTGAGGGTGTTTAGAATCAAGTTTGTTAACTAAGAACTTACCTCTCTTTTCAAGAGGTATAATTTTGCATCTTCTTCCTTACCTCACTTTCACTCTTTTTCTTGTTTTATATATTGTTTTTGGACTATTTTGGGAGGCTGACGTATGTGATTAAAAGCTACAAAAAGTGAAGGGGTTAGCCACCCCTCCTTAGGCATAATTGCAATAACTTGTTCATTACTTTCTTCCTTGCTTTCCATTAGCTTTACCACTACTTTTTCTTTTTTTTTTTTTCTTTTTTTGGGTATTTGTGGGCTGTTTAATGCTTTAATTTATGCTTTGAATATTATAATTGTGTTGTTGTAAGTCTCAAGGATTGGGTGTGTTTAGGATGTAGCAGCCTATCCATTTGAGTTGACAGCATTTATTTTATTCTAATAATTTTCCTTAAAGTATATTGGAACCTTGTGGTCATGGGGGATTAGAGCTTAGTCATCCCACCGCAAGTTTGATTAACTAGTTACAAAACTTTCACTTTCATACAATTGTTGTTTACCTTGAAGCTAGGTGATAGCTTCTGTGTCAAAGTGTTGAAAAACTCTTTTTCCGGTCATTTTCGAAACATGAAAATTGATGTCTCGTCCTTATTCTATGAACAAAAGAGGAGTTATCAACAACTTTGATGAGTTGTGTGTTTAAGCTTTGATAGATAGCTTTTTTTTTTTTTTTTTCTTCCTTATTTTCTTTGTTGCTTATATAGAGCTCTTTATCAAAAAGTGTTGAAAACTCTCTTCTAGTTCCACTTTGAAGCATGGAAATGGATGTCTCATCCTTATTCCATGAGTAGGGAGAGGATTTTATAACAATTTTTCGAGTTGTTATTATTTTTCATTTTAGTTGCTTCTGTAATCATCACATACCATCTTGTGACGTTTGATGATTTGTGAAGCATGTCTACCCCTTCCTTGAGGTAACTTCATGATATGAATGAGGTAATGTTTTTTTGTTGCATTTATTAAAACTCTTGTCCTATCACTTCTAAGATCATCATGCAACAAATTTGCGATGGTTGATGATTTGAGAAGCGAATCTACTCCTCCCTTGAAAATCTTCATGATAGGGAAGGGAAGAAGGGATAAACATCTCCTGAAAATACTCTGTCTGCATTGTTTTTACCTCAATGCATAGAACAATTTTTTCTGCTAAAAAATATACCATGGCCGGATTTTGTTGGACCTGGCCGAGTCTCATTGTGAGCCAGCCAGGCTTAAAAGTAAGGCAAACAGAGTGTAGTTGCTGAAACATTGAGCAGTGGCTGAGATTAAAACATGACAGTTTTTCTAAAGGCAGACAGAGCAGTTTCTGAGGGATACTTTCTTGGCACATGTGGTTCATGTTCATTTTTAATATTTGTTGTTGTAATAAATCTAAATGTAATAATTAGGTAATTATTCATTTGGTGTTGTAATAATTAGTTGATTAGTCCATTTGGACTCTCTTGTACGAGGGAAAATTTGTAACACTTGATGTATGTCTTCTAACTTCTATTTCTTTCTCCTTTTTATTTACATGCTTATCATCGTTGTTTATAACATCATGCTTTTCGCTTCCATCATTCTCATGCCTCGCATCCATTTTTGCATACATTAAAATTCGGCTCATCAGACATAATGCTTTTATCAATTCCTAAATGATTGTGTTCGCTACCTCATGCTTTGAGTTACTTCACAAGTCATGTTAGTAGCCGAATTTATTAGTTGCATTTTGTATGTGTTGCATTAGTCATTTGCAAATTGGAGCATGGATTTTTCTAATTATTTTCCTCTCTTTGGCTTGCCTCGGTTGAGTACTGGGTGAGCATTTTTACTTTAGCATGTTGCATGTGTGTTTGAGTTGCCATATCAAGCATGTTACCATGAGGCTAAGTGGTTATTTGATATAACTCTTTGAGTGCGTGTAGATGAAGGCTATGCCACTTAAATTGGGATGACTTTGATTAATGTATATATGAGCTCACTCTTTTAAGTGACACATATTCAAAACTCTTCTCAAACAGACATGAGATCAAAGCATTCCAAAGTGGGTGACGTAGTCTATACTTGTTTGCTTCACATAATAATGTTAGCATAATAATCAGAACGTGAGCATATAATGTACATAAAATTCACATCATGATTAATAAAAGCCGATCTTTGATCAAGTGAGTGGGATGCTCAATTCATGACCTTCCCCTCTCATATCTAAGTTCCCAAGCCGAGACACTTTGGTTATGATGGACAAGTGGCCTGTCACACCCCAAACTCGCCCCTAACAGTTCGGGCATGACCTAAGCAGAAACGGACGCTTAACCTAGTATACATAACATATGGGGCTTGAACGGAAGCATTTAACAATATACATTAACATAAATAAAAGAACTATATCCATTGAGCGACCACTATCATGCCAGGATCACAAACGGAACATAAGGCAAACAAACATACAGTGGCATGCATATGAGAATATAGCTATGGACATATACATATACAGACCCAGCCCTTAGAATTGGGCGTAACAAAACAATAAGAAGTAAAAGGATTATATACACTACAACCTTAGACAAACAATCAGGGTACAAAACCAAAAGCTTGGCAAAACTCCATAAGATAGTTGCCTTCACTTAAGTGCCTGGACACTCCGGGGTTGACAAAAGAGGAACGGATACCACGGGTTTTGGCTAACCTCCAGATGGAGTGCCTACAGAATAAACATAACACAGAGTGAGTCAAGCTCAGTGAATAGTGGTACGTAAACAATTTAATGATTAACTTGAATTATGATGTACAAACATGAGTGCAGAGAACACATAGTTAACTTAATCTTGTAATTATTTCCAGAATGGTCTTAGGCTTGAACTTTAAACATAATTGCTTGAAACATAACATCTTGAAGCATAATGGCTTTAAGCCCTTGAATAGAGTGGCGTAAAGCTATTGAACATTGTGGCGATAAGCCCTTAAACATAGTGGCATCAAGCCCTTGGATAATTTGGCGTTAAGCCCTTGAACATATTGGTATGAATTCAAGAGGTGTCTCACGCGGATTCTAGAGGTGACTCACAACGTAGCACTTAGTTCCTCGTAGCACTTTGCTTCATATCATAACCACTTATACAGAATGGCCATAGGCCTTATAACTTTCACATGTGTTTGGATTCAAGAGGTGGCTCGTACGAATTCTAGAGGTGGCTCGCGTTGCAGCACTTAGTTTCGTACAGTACTTTGTTCCATATTAGAAATACAGAATGGCCTCTGGCCCGGATTGGCTTTAAGCCTAGTTCATGTATGTATGGACTCAAGAGATGGCTCGCACGAATTCTAGAGGTGACTCGCATTGCAGCACTTAGTTCCGTACAGCACTTTGTTCCATACCCGAAATAGGTCGTGAAGACCGAATAATTCATATTATGTTGGTGCATAACATAAACAAAACGGATAAACAGAAACAAGGTCATACATGTTCTTAATTATGCTTGAATCATAACAGAAATCAGAATTCATGTTTGACTATACATGGTACATTCAATAGCGCTAATAAATCAATATAAAGCATACCTTTTAGTTCCGTAAAGGGACTTCCAGTAATACCTGAACCACGGTATTATTACCCCCGGGCAAAGGGCCTTGTGCTAAAGATGTCCTGAATACTTGATATATATAAGGACAGTCATTTACTGGTTCAAAACATACATATCAAAAAAAATAAAACATTTCTTGTTATATCGTTATCATCGTCATCACAATACTCTTAACAGAGACAGAGCAATATACTTTCTAACGTAGTTGACATAATGATGATAAACCTTTACATTCATGTCGTAGATACTAAACGACTTCAGGTCTCTTAGTAGCAAAATAGTATGCTCTCATATTCATACCGTAAGGTGAATCAATATCATTGATACTCAATTCTTGACATTTAAGGCAACCCATGGTTCTATCTGATTTTTATTTCATTCCTTTCTAAGCAAATGTCTATGTCATGAAACATGTGTCGAACCAAAGAAGATCATAAGAGTCCTTGATAGGACATTCAAATATCATATCTCCATTAAGCGGAGTTTATAGTCATGATTTCTTCCTGTTAACTACTTGCATAGTATTAATACTTCTTGTACGGAGTCTTAGGTAATTTACAGGCTATAGCACATTAATAATAACCATTAATCATAAATAGAATGCAGAGGAATTCTAGAGTCATACCGAGGTACACATCATCTTTTAATGTTCTCACCAATCTTCAAACAGTGTAAATGTTAACGTAATTGCTTATGTAAAACAAAACGTTAAGAACAAAATGGTTAACGGTAAGTAAATGTATGATTACAGTACTACTACTCACAGTGTTGTGGCGGAGCGCTACTTCCCCCTGAAGCGTGTCCTACACACATACAAGGTTCACAAATTAACTTCCCTTTTTCCTTGTTAAATTACTTCCTGACTCATTACGTTTCGAATGAATTTACCGCCATCTTAAGATCATCAGAAAAATATTTTAAAAATATCAGAGGGTCGAGCACGCGAAACGGAGCCGAACATTTTTTTCAGCTTGGGCCGCACGTGCGGCTGTGAGCCCCGCACGTGCGGCGGTTGGTCCCGCACGTGCGGCCAAGATCGCCGCACGTGCGGTGATTTGATTTCAGTGTGAGAGTAGTCCGAAATTTGTACAAAATCCCATTTTTGGTACCCTCTTTCAAGGCTCAAAATAGGTTCTTTTAATTGTTAAACATGGGTCAAAAATCATGTAAACAGAAGTTACAACATAGATCAATCTATGTACAATTTGAATCTTTAATCTTAACTCACAAACACAACTCAACTTCATAATATTCCCATCTTCACACACACATATATACATACACATAGCCATTGATCATAAGGATGAATTCAAGCCTGGTAACCAAGGGAATGAAAACAAAACAAATAATGGTATAATTATCATGCTAATTCTTCAACACACACACACATATATAACTTCCATTACAACTCTAAGTTACACAACACCAAGAGATTCCTACTTTCTAGCAAGAAAAGGAGTAGAACTAGGTGGGTTAAACTCACCTTAAGCCTTAATCTCTAGATGACTTCCCAATTTCCCCAAATTTCTTCTTTGTTGAATTTCTTTTTCTTCCTTTCCAACCCTTCTCTTCCTTAATTCTCCTTTTCTACTCTCCAGGAGATATTTTTGTTTTGAGGTTCATAAGTCAAAAAAATGGCTAAGCATGTACATATGTACATATATATATATATATATATAATTGAATAAGACAAAATTTACTCAATTTAATCATCCCAAATCAAATTTTCACAAAAATACTTATTATGACCTAAAAAAGATGCTAATCTCAAATATACGGTCAATTTCAGATTATTAAGCTTCAAAGGCCTTCAATTTCTGATTCAAACACTAGAATTATAACAGATATTTCTTTTATGAAACAGATATGATTCTCTAATCATAAAATTCATCTAGTTAAACTTAATTCCACATGAGATTTCACAGTAAGCATCTAAAGGTACAAAGTAAGGGACTCAAGGTATACCAGAAAACATGTACGAGGGTCGGGTCATTACATGGCCTTTGGCACGAGTCACGGGTTTCCTAAATTTCTCGAAAATATTTAGGTGGCGACTCTGTAAATCTGGCAATGTAGTCTATTTTTGTCATCTCCGACGATAAATGGATTTTCAAAAGATTTTTTAGATTTGGGCTCTCATTCGTGTTTTTCTATTTCACATTGCACTTGTGAAACTAGATTCAGAACCACGGAAGTCCGAATTGTAGGGCTATCGTATCAAAGGAGACTAAACCTCTCTGAAGAGCACGAGAAACCAACTACAGTTTCTGGCGACTCTGCTGGGGACATTAGAGAACTTGACTTGAACTTCATGACGTGAAATTTTATCTACATATATATGTTCTTTGCATTGCATTGGCATGGTACTCATAAATCATTGTGTTTTTCATTTGCTATTCATGGACGGCTTGCATAAAAAGCTTGCTAAAAGGCTGGCCGGTCGTGGGCTCTACCATGTTGGAAACACAATCCTTGGATCTAGATTCTTGCCATACCGCTTGATCCTCCTTTCACTTCTTGGTGTTAGGTGTGAGAGGTATATTAGGTAATCTTGTTGAGTTACTATTTTGACCAATCAGTCTAACTGTATATAGTAAAATCATAGTGACTATTCTAACATAGGACAGGATGCTTACCTGTATGCATGATTTTGTGAAACTGCTTGCTTGAAGTAGTAAAACCCTAGATCATGTCAAATCTAGGGCAGGGAAACCCTAACCTCTCATAGGGTTATTTTGAATGCTTTCGATCCTTAGAGAGTCTTAATCTTGAGGTGGTTCCTTTCAACCTTGAGGGTCATATCAGAATCAGAATTTGGGTCAAAATCTAGGGTTTTGTGTTTGATATGGTGGAAAAATATCAAAACCAAAACCAGAACTAGGGCAAAAAATTGTATCTTACTTTGTTTGGACCAGCATACTCGACATCCTAATCTGATGTGGCATTGGTTTTAATGCTAGGTTTGTCTGAGCCAAAGAAAGAGTCATACCCAACTCAAGGCCCAGTCCATCCAATCCCAGAAAAAACCTACTTAGCAAAGGCCCAATCCATCTGATCCCCAAAAGAAAAGATCCATCCAATGCCAAAAGACCTATTTTAAAAAGAAAAAAGAAAAAAAAAAGCCCAATCTAATCAAACCCGTCTAGCCTAATCCAATTCAGATACATAAACCCATTCATTTCCCTAATTGCCAAATCAGTAGACCCGTGATGGCACAGAGTCTAGAAGAAGTTGTGGCCATGATAACGGCCTTTCAAAAAAACCATGGATACACTAAACCAGAGAATTGCCGTGCAGGATGAGACCATTGTTGAAATGCAACGCCTATCTAGGGCATCTACCACATATCCAGTCCCGGGCCCCCAACCGAACTTTGACTCACATCCACCAGCTAAAGATTTGCAGGGTCCGGATCCTCGAGAAGAGTTGGCTCAAGCTTGAGTTTTCAGACCCTTGGTGCAGCCTAATAAGGAGCTTTTTCTCCTTGATATTAATGATCTCACCCGACCTTATTAAAAATTGCTAACCTTGAGAGGCAATTCAAAAAGGTACAGGGAATTAACTCCATTCCCGACGTTGAGGATGGCCACACCGAGGCTGCCATAAGGCTCCAAGACAGATTCAAAATGCCACACATTGACTGTTTTGACGGGTGTGAAGATCTTATGGTACATATCAGGCTTTTCTTAGACGTCCTAAAACCGATGGGTTTGATTAAGCCTCATAACCTCTCTCTGTATGGAAGATCCCTGTCGGGTATAGCTGCCACTTGGTATGCCAAGTTAAAGGATAAAGTGAAGGAGAACTAGGAAGATTTGGCTGAGGCGTTTGTCAAATTGAAATGACCACCCAAGAGCTTGAAGTAACCCACCAGAATCTTAAAGAATCTTTTGTGGAATTTGTTGCAAGGTGGACAGCAAAGGCAGCACAAATGACAGATCGACTTTCTGAGAGGGACAAAGTGCGGATAGTGGTGCAGAACCTTGAGCCTGATATGTTACAAAAGTTAATAGTCGTTCCACTGTTCACTTTCAAAATTTTACATGAATTAGGGGTTCAGATTGAGAGTGCATTTAACAAGGAGATTATTCCTAGAACAAGCGAACCAAGGAGGGTGTTTTCCAGGGGTACCAATGCTAGTAGTAGCACTATTCTTAAACCCACTAAAATCAATACCGTCGCCACCGATCTTAAAACTACTGACCCTGTCGCCAATACCAACCCACAAACAGGCAGCCCAGCTAGAGCTCAAGGAAGAACTTTCACCCCCCTCCATATGAGCCTAACCAGCACACTAAAGGTCCTGATGAAAAGAGGGTATCTCAAACCCCTTGATCCCCAACCTCTTCCTAACCTCCTCCCTACTAGACATAACCTCACCAAATACTATGTGTACCATCAACAGTGTAGTCATGGCACCGGTCATTGATATAGCCTTCGTCATGAGGTTTAGAATCTCATTAACAACTAGACGATAGCTCCACCTCAAGAACCCAATGCTGCCACTAACCCACTTCCCATCCATGACCATGTACCTCCTTTTCACCTTAACCTTATCCATACACTACCTCCTACTGTAGACGTCCCCGAACGCCCCGGGAGGGTGAGTCCCGTTCTGTTCATTTGTGGGGTCACTACAGCTCGGACTCTCAAATTTGTCACGGTTCTTAATCTGAACCAAAGAGTCCAAATCCGGCAAATCGTTTTGAGAAACAGATTTTTGAAAAGTAGTGCCAAACATGGACTGCTTTGCCAGATACAGAGTCGCCACCTAAATATTTTTTATGGGGGAATTTAGGAAACCCTGACTCGGTGCCCAAGGCCACGTGTCCGTCATCACCAAAGTTGCCTTGGCTCGGGAACTTGGGTACGATTGGGAAAGGTCAGCTATGAGCACCCCCTCTCGCCCGATCAAAGATCGGCCACTA
>NW_021025813.1:287678-316294 GCF_004153795.1 Camellia sinensis
GACACAAAACAGTCGAGTCGAGAGATCTTGAGCAAGGCGCGTGAGCCGAGACCTCCGGGAACTCCAAACGAACACAAACATGGATAATCACCGAGTGTTCAAACGGTGACGTCCAAGTCTTGAGGACGGTCAAAAATGGGGTGTCTACACCTACCTTCGACCCCAGTAGATATATCACTATATCCCATCTGCCCGTCCAAAGGTATTCATTTTTGAAATTACTGATTTGTGCATGATGTATACACCCAATCTGGTTCGGATGCACAAAGGGTGCCAAATGGCCGAACCCACTACTGTTGAGATGTTGGGAATGATCGAAGACCTTCAAGGAACGATGACAAATTTAGCCTTTGGGGTTTTGACCTCGTCCTTTACCACACCTCATACTAGGGATTTTGTACCAAAGAATTCTCCAATCTTGGGACAAGCTAAAAGTGGAATGGGCCAATAAAAAATAAACAGGGCTAAAGTAAGTAGCAAGAACGAGTCTGGGGTGACTACTGATTCTTGTGCACATCTCCGATGGGTTGTTGAAGCTTTAAGGACTAAAGGCCTGAACAAATGGAAAGTCCTTACAATTGTTGAAAGGGTTGTGGATGAAACTTTCGTCGCTCAACTCACCAATGAAGTGGGGGTTACTATGGATGAATTCAAGGAGAAAAGCCAGGTTGCAGGTACTTTGAGTTGAAAGATGTGTGGGGACAACCTGGCTTCAAGGATATATCCCCTTTTGCCTCACAGATGCTGATTTTGTTTTGAGTTGTGTCCTGCAAATAGTTGAGTTGTGAGTTTTATTTTCTTTGTCTTTTCTTGCATTTTCGTGTCAGTTAAGTCTCTTCCTTTGAGTCACTCTCATGTACCCCTAGGTCTTCATTTTGTTGTTGAAATAATAAGAAGGTAGGGGTCAAGTTTTTGATTATTTTATTGTGCCTATAATAATTCATGTGTGACCTTTTGAAAGTAGAAAAACTTCAAAACCTTTTTATGAGATTTTGTTAATAAGCTCGAGTGATGAGAAGGATCCCCCAAATGGTTTGAGTGGATTCTGACTTACTGGTACAAAGTCCTTCATGATTTCAGAAGTTATTTCTTTTGCAAACTCCCAGTGATAGGTTCAGAATTGTGCGTGGTGTTTTACACTGTCTTGAGGATTCTCTTCACCGTTAGGTGATCATTTTGGCAAGCACAAGATGGCTTTCAGACCTCACAATCATAGAATTTGTCCCCTGTTGTTTTCATTATTTCAAAAAGAAATGGATAAAAGAAACCAAAAAGGAAAAAGGAAAGAAAAAAAAAAGAAAAGAAAAAAAGAAAAAGAAAGGCAAAAAAAAGGGAAGAAAAAAAAAAGAAAAAGAAAAGGAAAAGAAGTTAACCATCAAGACAGGGGTATCCATTGGAATGCAATCCAATCAATTTTGAGGAAGGGAACTTTTGTCTGAATTCGGAGAAGCCAATGCAAGGAAGTACCACATTGTAAGAAGAACCAACTCTGAAAATGGAGCAAAAAAAAGGACAAAGACATGCATAAGAGAATGGAGAACCAAACTCAAATCAAGGCGAAGCCAGTTCCAGTGTTAGGGTAAGAATGACTATTGATCAAATTCACCACAAGTGTTGTAACGCTATCCTTGAGAGGCTCGCTTGGCCGAAAACTTAAAAAACCGACCTAGGCAAAAGTTAGAGCATGAAAAATGAGAAATCAAACAAATAAAGCTCGCAAGGTTGAAAACCCTGAAGTAGTGACTTTGGCAAAAGTTAGAATGCAAAAGGAAAGTGTCAACACCTAAGTGAACCTCAGCCATGAACTACGTTGACCGAACTTTCATTCTTGGGATACATAGGCAACTTCATCCTAAAGTTTGGTCTCAACCATATCCATTTCATCCATCTCGACCCAATCACCTTGCCCAATTCGCGTCGTCAGCTTCGCATCAATCCATGAGCTACACCGACTACTACAGATACTTGCGTTGGGTAAGGAGGAACTAGCTTGAATCAACAAGTGGAGCAATTTTCAATAGTTGAACTTATCAGTAGAATCTCTAACTTCAGCAAAAAAGGAATCGAAATTGAGTTTTAAAGGGAGCATAAGTAATACTCGAGGCACTATGAATAATCAGTCATCTTGAGTCTTTTTCTACTTTTGGGTCAGTTGTAAGTTCTGTTGTGTCATGTCCAGTATTTGTCTCAGTCTGCGTTCTTCATCAAGTCACCCTAGCATGTCTGTTGCTCAAAAGTGCTTTTCATCGAGTCACCTTAGCATGTCCGTCACTCAAGTTTAACAAAGTGGCATTGTCAAATTCTATACATGAATGTTCGCTCCAAACTCAGAAACAAGTCCATGTGTAGAATTCATAAACGAGTTGAGAGTGCCCATATAAGGGGCATCGCGTCCATGATCATTGCAAAGTGTATGTAAGGAATTCATTACTACTTTGGAGGGGATTGGAGTAAGTTCTTAACATGCTGGGACAAAAGAGAAGCATGAGTCTGATGGGTTGGCAACTGTTCCAAGGTCTAATGATCCTCATTACACATGCCTGCGTAATGATAAAAAAGTGGCCAGTGGCTGGACACTAGAGGCAATTTTTAGTACATCTGATTGGGCCATCAATTGAACAAGGGGCATGAACCCAACCTTTTTCTCAATCTTCCAAAGCCTTTTGTTGGGAACTTTCCCCCGCGTTAGGGTGGGCTCACCCCCATGATGATTTCGATATGATTCAACTTTCGAAAGTTGTCTTCAATCATTTCAAAACTCTCTTAGGACTGTCATCTTCCCTTTGATTAATACATGTGCTTTGGATTGTGCATGCATGCTCATACACTCTGGTTAATTTGAACTGCTTGATTGGTTGCTCTTTCTCTTGAGTTTGTTCTGTACTTAACAGAGTTTTGTAGAGTTGCCTCCTTTGTGTTACATTTCAATAAGTTGTGACGAGTTGCCCTACACTTATTTCATATGGTACATAATGCACTACTCTATGTACTGCTTATTTCCCTTTGCATATCATACATTTTCCCCTTGTATCGCACTGTTTTGTACATTCACCTTGTATTGCACGGTTTTGTGTATTCACCTTTTATCGCACTGTTTTGTGCACCTTTTATCGCACTATTTTGTGCACCTTGCATCGCACTATTTTGTGCATTCACCTTGTGTAGAGACACCATTTTTGACCGTTCTCAAGACTCGGACATCACCATTGGAACACTTGGTGATTATCCATGTTTGTGTTCGTCTTGAGTTCCTGGAAGCCTTGGCAATGCGCCTCGTCGCAGGACCTCTCGACTCGACTATTTTGTGCTTGGTTTGACACCAAACACTTGTGTTTTGCCTTTGAGAGGCAGGGTAGGGCTTGTAGACCATCCCCACCCATCATCGGCCGTGGCTTGAGGCCATCGGCCGTGTTTTGTGGCCACCGGCCAAATATTTGGCCGGCCGGCACTATAGATGGCCGGTCGGCTATCTTCTTTTGGTCAATTGCATCTTTGGCCGGCCGACTACTGTGCATCTGCTTTCGCAGATATTTTGACACAACTGTCTTGCATTTGGCTCCCCTCCATACACGTGTATGGAGGGATATCTCTCTTTAGAAGCTTGCCTTGTAAGCTTTACAAGACAAAAAGCTCTATAAAGAGAGGTCTTCTCTCTTGTTGAAGAGGTTAGACATTTTAGACAGCCATTTTAGGGTTTGAGTTCTAGGGTTAGGGTTTTGTACATATCCTATCTCTATATCTCTCTCTTGTGTGTGTATAAGTGTGTTTGTGTCTTACTATTGCACACAAACACATAGTGTTACACCTTTTCTTGGTTCTTGAAGGGCCAGAGGTTTGTTCTTGAAGCTTTGGAGCTGTTTTGAGCTCAAGAAAGGGGCTGGTCCACCATTTGTGAAGAAGGTCAACAAGGGTAACAATCTTACCCCTTTTTACCCCATTCTTGCATACTATTTTTGCCTATCCAAGAACTATTTTTGAGCTTAGTGCCAATCGCCCGGAATGTCCAAGAGGATACAGACATCCCAACAGGGCCAGTACAAAGGGGCCTATGTTTGCACACTTCTTGAGCTCGGTTCAGGCATTTTTCGGTGGGTTTTAGGACCCTCAGAACTCATTTTCAGAGTTGATTTGGTCTTGCTAAATGTCTATCTTGCATGTGCTTAATAACTCCTTGCATGGCCCTCTAAAGTAACTCATCATTTTTGCATGCCATGGTTGTGTATCAGTGGTTATTTGGGCCTATTTTCATATGTTTTATTCACTAATTTTTGATGGTTTGGTGAGATTCCATGTGCATCATACACTTGCTTTGTATTCCTCTATTTTGCCTAGAAATGCATCTTGCCTTTGGACCACCATGCTTGCATATTTTGGCTTAGCTTTGTGAAGTTTTTGGTCATGTTTTAACATGCTTAAGGTCTGTCTTGGGTCTTTAGATTCACATTTTCCATGTTTAGTATAGCCCCTTTGCATTTTGGCTTGTTGGCCTTAAGTATGTGAGGGTATAGCATGTGTTACTTGCTTTATTTCAGTGGTTTAGCACCGTTTGTAGCATCATTTCAGTCCCTTTAGCATGCTTGTATGCTTGCCTTGGATGCCTCTTTGATGCCTTATGAGCTTGTGTTGTATGCTCCTTGAAAGTGCATTTGTGCATGCTTTTGAATTCAAGCCATTTAGATGCTATCTAAGTGGTCTTTTGGGCTTTGTTTTATGTGCTAAAACTCTGTTTTTGGTCATTTAAGTCTTGCCATGTGTGGTCATATCAAGTGTAGTTCAATACTTCATTAGCTTGCCTTGAATGCTTGGGCCATTTGTTGCATGTTTAGCCTATCTTGTTTGCTTGGTTTGGCACCATGTTCTTGCATGATTTTCAGAGTTTAATGCATGCCCCATGTCCATGATTACTCCCTTTTAAGTGTGCTTAAAAGATGCCCTTTGATGCTTAAGTGTTTAGGCCTTAACATGTGCATGTGTGTATGTGTGTTTGGTCCCATCTTCTTAAGCTTTGGCCACTGTTTTGGACCTAACTTAGAGCCGTCCAATTAGTGTAAGTCCATCCCTTGTATGCCATTCAAGTGCTATTACATTATCTCATGTTTGCATGCTTTGGCTACATGTGTTGCATGCTCAAAATCATTTCCATTTGGAATGCATTCCCTTGGTCAAATTACTAGCATGTTGCATGATTAGATTACATCTTGCATGCTCTAAGTAGTTTGCATAGTTGTGGCATGCTTGTTTGCCTTGTTGCTTAGGTTGTGCACCTAATGTGCATTGCATGTTTGCATGCTCCCTTTTATACCATGTTGCATGTTAGTTAACATGCTTAGGTTGCATTGAACATGCATGCCTTGTCCCTTGATTTAGTGATAGGGATTGGGTCTTTATGTGTTTGCGTGCATTACATTCGAAATCAAAGTGCACACTTGATTCTTTGGGCCATCACGCATTGAAATGCGCGATTGATGGTCCGAGAACCAAGAACCATATCCCTTTGAGTCATACACATGATAAGGGATAGGATTAGTGCACACATTGCTTGAATTGCATTGCCATGCTATGCCTTGCCCTCTGCTGCTGTCAATTGCAGATTCTGCAGGAACTTTCTGCCGACCGGCAGTGTTAAGTGCCGACCGGCAATCCTTCCTAGGCCGATAGCTTCATTAACAACCGATGGTCACATCCTACTACCGGTGGCCATTCTACTCAGCCGGTGGTGTCTCCCAATGTCCAGGGAAGCAATTCTGAGACTTTTACAGTCTTCAAAGAGGCAGAGCAGGGAAAACAGAGGCAGCCTATGCATGGCAGTGCACTTCCGAGCAAGACCCGAGCACGCGCGCATCGAACCCTCTTCCCAAGGCCACTTTTATTGCTTTTCTTATGCTTAGTTAATTTGTTAATTAATTAGGTAATTTGTAATAATTAATTAGCTTGCGAGTTAGTTAATTTGTATCATTCTTCCGATTCCTCCGAGCGAGGGCAAATTTGTAATAAGTGTGGGTGAGTGCGTGCATGTCTTCCAACCCCCACTTCTTTCTTCCCTTTTACTTACCTGCGTAATAGGACATGTTTAATTTAGCATACCTTATGCTATGCATGCGTGCATCATTCATCAGTATTGCACGCACCGGGCTCGGCGCATCATGCTAACTGTATTAGTACTTCAAATCTAACTTGAATACATGCTACTTGTGCATTTTCCCATGTCATTCATAGAATAGCCAAGCCTACTCTAGTGACATTCCGTATGCGTTGCATTAGACATTTAAACATGGACTTGGATCATGCATTGATTGCTAACGAGTTCTTTGTTTTGGCACGGAGTACGATGTAAGCATTTACGCTTTAGCATTCTTGCATGCGTGTGAGTGTTGCCATGATAGCATGATTACCATGAGGCTAGCTGCTTATGTGATATAAACTGCTTGAATGCCTGTGGGTGAAGGTTGGATTTCCTGAGTTGGAACAGCTCATTGAAATTCGTGTTTTAGCCTACTTGCGAGTAGCAAATTCTAAAACATTTTTCCAAAGCAAACAGATATGCAATGCTTATTCCCAAATTAGGCAATCTAGTCTATACTTTTGTGCTGTATGCATAACATAGTAATTCTAGGCTAATAACCGGAATAAGAACACATAACGTTTTCAAAAACGGATATCATGGTTAGTAGAGGCCGATCTTCGGATCGGGCGAGAGGGGGTGCTCATAGCTGACCTTCCCCAATCGTACCCAAGTTCCCGAGCCAAGGCAACTTTGGTGATGACGGACACGTGGCCTTTGGCACTGAGTCAGGGTTTCCTAAATTCCCCATAAAAAATATTTAGGTGGCGACTCTGTATCTGGCAAAGCAGTCCATGTTTGGCACTTCTTTTCAAAAATCTGTTTCTCAAAACGATTTGCCGGATTTGGACTCTTTGGTTCAGATTAAGGACCGTGACAATTTGAGTCCAGAACTGTAGTGAACCCAAAACGAACAGAACGGGACTCGTCCTCCCGGGGCGTTCGAGGACGTCTACACCTTGTATCTCACTGTTTTGTGAACCTTGCATTGCACTGTTTTGTGCATTCACCTTATATTGCATTATTTTGTGCACTTTGCATCACACTATTTTATGCATTCACCCTATATAGCACTATTTTGTGCATCGCACTGTCTTGTGCATTACATTTCATTCGCGCTATTTTGCGCATCGCACTGTCTTGTGCATTACATTTCATTCACGCTATTTTGCGCATCGCGCTATTTTGCGCATCGCACTGTCTTGTGCATTACATTTCATTCGCACTATTTTGCGCATCGTGCTATTTTACGCATCGCACTGTCTTGTGCATTACATTTCATTCGTGCTATTTTGCGCGTCTCATTGCATTTTGCATTGCATCTCATTCGCGCTATTTTGCGCATCGCACTGTTTTGTGCACTTTACTTGTCAAAACCGGCTTCGCGCAACGTATAAGTCCAACTTTCAAACTGGCTTCGCGCAGTGTATAAGTCCAATTTTCAAACCGGCTTCGCGTGGGGTATAAGTCCAATTATCAAAGTCTTCCTGCATATCATTTGCATCCTGCCCCTGAACTACGCTGGTTTGATTCCTTGCAAAGGGATACGTAGGCAGCCTGTGGGCACAACCATTTATTTATCGGTATTTTGTTTGCTTGTCCAAGTCTTTGGCCTTGTCAAAAATGGGTCGTCTCTGGGCTTTGACATTCACTCCCGTCATTGTTATGACTTTCCAGTTCTGTCAAAGAGGGGCAACTGTAGACACCCCATTTTTGACCGCCCTTAAGACTTGGGCGCTACTGATGGTTTGCTCGATGATGAAAGGTGTGCAGGGCAAAGGTTTCAATTTCTTCGACAAGGAGAGAGACAAATCTCAACTTCACACCCAATTTTGGACCATAGCTATTTTGGATGGTTTTCAGACCTTAAAACCCTCTCTTTCAAAACATTTTTGAAATAAAGTTTCTACAATGTTCCGAGGCTCACATTTTTGTCAAATACTGCGCTTTTCGATGAACCGAGCAAGGACAAAGTGGAAACGAATGAAAGAGAGATGAAATCTTTGAAAAATATTTAAAAACACCTTACTTAGGGGTTTGAAGTTAAGGAAAAGAGGAGAAGATGGGGGAAACCAAGTTGGAGAAGAAGTTCGGCATGAATCCGGGTAGAAGAGGGTCGAGCAGCCCTCGCTAAATCGGGCTTATTCATCTGCATACTTGGATTTTAGCTATGAGGCCACCACCGTTGGAAAGCTTACTTCCGGGGCTTTAATCTGGACACCCATCGGCCACTTTTTGACCTTGGCAGCCACCTATCGACCATCTATTTAGCCGGTCGGCCAGAAAAAATATCAAGCTGACCATTTATTGTGCCGACCGGCCATTTATTTGGCCGATGGCCTCCTTTCGTGGCCGCTTTTGCCCTTTTGCATCCTTCAGGCATGGTGCATGCCAGCTGTGCCAGCTGGGATGCACAAACCCTCTCTCCCGTGCATATGTGTGGCTATTTTGAACCTTTTACCCCTTTTGATCCAAACCTTTTGCACCCTTTGATCAAGCTTCTTGAGGAAGCTCGACCCCTTGTCAAAGCTTCCTCAAGAAGCTTGCACCCTTACCTTAGCTTCTCTAGGAAGCCTTGAGCCCCTTGACCCTTCTCATTTAGCTTCTCTAAGAAGCTTCAAAGCTTTCCCTTGTCTATATAAGAGACCTCCCTTCTCCTTTGATGGGGTTGAGCAAAAAACCAGAGCTATACACATATATATCTGATATATATCATCCTCTCTCTCTATATCTCCCTCTCTCTCTACATTTGGGTGTGTTAGAGTGTTCAAAGACCCTTGTTCTTGGCCTATTGCACCACACCTCATAGCCATACACCACTACCATTGGACTGAGGTTCTTGGGAGGGTTTATTGAGCTCCAAAAGCTGGTTTTTGGCCCCTGAAGCTGTTGGTCTCGAATTTGGTCTTCAAGGGTAAGTTTCTTCCCCTTTTTAGCACTTTCTTGTACCTTATTTTAGCCTATCTTGCTTGCTGATTTGAGCTTGGTGTATAACATAAAAAAGTTTTGTTTTTTTGTGTTTAAGATACTTCATTAAGACCACTTTGGTGTTTGGGGTTGGTTGAACCCTCTTAGGCCTTGTTTGGCCTCATTTTTGTGCATTTTTAGTGAGTTCCGGGACCACCTTGTTTGGGCCTCCTCACCACTGAAATCTTGAGGGATTTCAGTGGTGAGGATGGTGGTTTAAGGTCCTAAGAAGGAGAGGGCCATCCCCTCTCCTTGTTGTCTTGTTTGATGCCCTTTTTGGCCTTACAAAGGGGCCTATATTTGCACACTTCTTGAGCTCGGTTCAGGCATTTTTCAGTGGGTTTTAGGACCCCCATAAGCCATTTCCAGAGTTGTTTTGGTCATATTGAGTGTCTATCTTGCATGTGCTTAATAACTCCTTGCATGGCCCTCTAAAGTAACTCATCAATTTTGCATGCCATGGTTGCATATCAGTGGTTATTTGGGCCTATTTTCACATGTTTTATTCACTAATTTTTGATGGTTTGGTGAGATTCCATGTGCATCATATACTTGCCATACAACCCATGTTTGCTAGTCAAAGTTGCATGCTATTTTAGTCCATCTTGCTAACATCTTTTGGCCATGCTTTGAACTGGAAATATGTATGTTTTGGGACTGCCTTGACTCTGTCTTCATGTTTCGTGATCAAATAATGCACGCTTTGTATAGCTGTAAGCCATCATATGTGCCTAGTTTTGAGTTTCAGGGCTCATCTCATGCATCGGGTGCCATATTTCCATGATTCGGGACTATTTTGTGCCATATTTCAGTGCTGGAATTTGCATGTTTACATACCATATTCCATGCCTTGCCATGCTTTGGTAGAGTGGCATTTGATGCCTTAGGTTCGGTCCTCGATTTGCGTGCATACGTGCACGCATTCCGAGTGTCTCATTTTCATCTAATGGCCACTGATTTTGGCATGCTTGCGAGCTATCCATGTTAGTTTAAGTCCATCATCGCATGTTGTTGCATGCCATGTTTGCTTACATGTTTAGGTTGCGCGCCTAGTATACATTGCTCATTTGCATGTTCATGTTGCATACTTAGCCTCCATGCCTAGGTTGCATTTCATTGAGCATGCATCCCTTGCCTCTTAATCAATCATGATAGGGGTTGGGGCCCTTTGATGTGTTTTGTGCTTGCATTTCATTTGATATCGAAGTTGCAAAACTTGGCCTCTTAGGCCATCATGCATAATTGATGGCCCGAAGGTCGAGGGTCATGCTCCCTTGAGTCCGTTACATGATTGGGAGAGTAGCCATGCATACACTTGCTTGAAATTCCATGCCATACACTGTCTGTCCTTGTTGCTGTCAAAAACCAGATTTTGCAAGGATTTTTGGCCGACCGACAGTATAGAGTGCCGACCGGCCATTGGTGAATGGCTGATTACTTCATCAGCAGCCGATGGATATTTTCAATGGCCGGTGGACATTTCCTCCAGCCGATGGTGTTCCACAGTGTTCAGGGGACCTGTCCCAGAACTTTGGAAATTTTCAGAGAAGCAGGGCAGTGTAAACAGATGCGGCAGTGGTATGGTACGGACTTTCCGGGCGAGACGGGTTCGAGCATGCATCATTCGCGCATCCCGAGGCGGGGGCTGTGGCCACCTTTCTTTTTGCATTCATTCTGTTAATTAATTAGAGATTCTGTAATAATTAATGTATTATTTATTTGGACTGTAATATTTATTGGAACCCTCTGAGTGAGGGCAATTGTGTAATAAGTGTGGGTGAGTGTGTGTATGTCTTCCAACCCCACGTCTTTCTTCCCTTTTATTTACCCGCTTATGATGGTAGACCAGGACATGTTTAAATTAGCATAGCTTATGCTGCGCATGCGTGCATCCATGCATTTGTCTCGCACGCACCGGGCTCGGTACATCATGCTAACTGCATTTGTATTTCAATTCCAAATTGAATACGTGCATCAATTGATTGCATTTCACATGCCATGTTTAGGTTAGCCGAGCCTACTCTAATTGCATCTTGTATGTGTTGCATTAGTCAATTTGACATGAACTAGGACTATGCATGTTGGCTAACTAGTTTATTGTTTTGGCACGGAGTACGATGTAAGTATTTTCATGCTTTAGCATATCGCATGCGTGTGAATGCCATTATGACGGCATGCTTACCATGTGGCTAGATGCTTATGTGATAAACTGTTTGAATGCCTGTGGGTGAAGGTTGGATTCTCTGAGTTGGAAACACTCGTTGAAATCCATGTTTTAGCCTACTTGCGGGTAGCAAATTCCAAAACAAACGGATATGCAATGCTTATTTCCAAATTAGGCAATCTAGTCTATACTTGTTTGCTGTGCGCATAACATAGTAATTCTAGGCTAATAATTGGTTTAAGAATACATAAAGTTTTCAAAAACGGATATCATGGTTAGTAGAGGCCGATCTACGGATCGGGCAAGAGGGGGTGCTCATAGCTGACCTTCCTCAATCGTACCCAAGTTCCCGAGCCGAGGCAACTTTGGTGATGACGGACACGTAGCCTTCGGCACCGAGTCAGGGTTTCCTAAATTTCCCCATTTTAAAATATTTAGGTGGCGACTCTGTATCTGGCAAAGCAGTCCATGTTTGGCACTTCTTTCAAAAATCTGTTTTCTCAAAACGATTTGCCGGATTTGGACTCTTTGGTTCTGATTAAGAACCGTGACACAAATTGAGTCCAAACTGTAGCGAGGCCCACGCGGGCGCGTCTACACACACATATTCAAACAATTGCAATGCAAGCAATTTACAAACTTATAGAACATAATCGTTCATATCAAAACAGTTAGGCATATTCTTGATGCTTCCAAATTCATACTTATCACATGAATGTATCCTAGATCTTTTCTAGACGCTTATTGCTCTTTTGGACAAGTGTGTGAGTTATTAACTCGTGCTCTAATACCACTATGTCATGGCCCGAACCCGCCGCTGTGGGTTGAGGACATAACCGGCCAGTAATCATGAGATTACCTACGGCCTCAAACCAAACCAAATGTATGTTAACAGAGTTAATGGAGCCAAACGGAAGCAGTTTAAAACTTTGTCCATAGAGTTGTGCTTACATGGCACATCATAACAAACCATACATATGCATATTAATAACTCACAACAAAATATGTACTACACAAGGTTCTGTACATACATGATCATATAAGTCTAAGTCAACCCAAGAAAACTATATACAACATATTCAAAGACTTTGCCCACATGACAAAATAAAACAGAATGACAAAAGGCGAAGACGGGTCTCGTGCGTGAGACGCAAGGGCTGACTCTTCAAAACCTTTGTTATTCCTCACAGACTTCATTGGGGCTGGGTTTGGACTTCTCTTGGCTCATCTACAAACACATGAATGAGCGTGAGCGAAAGCCCAGTGAATAACATCAAATAAAGGAGTTATACAAATGGTATGCAAAGCAACATGCTTCAAACGGCCTTGGGCCCAACTCATATTCTCATTTATGTCAAACTGACCTTTGGTCCATTCATTTATTCGTATCAAACTGGCCTTTGGCCCATTCATTTATTAATGTCAAAACGGCCTCTGGTCCATTCATTCATTCGTGTCAAAACGGCCTCTGGCCCATTTATTCATGTCAAAACGGCCTCTGGCCCATTCATTCATGTCAAAACGGCCTTTGGCCCATTCATTCATGTCAAAACAGCCTCCGGCCCATTCATTCATGTCAAAACGGCCTCTGGCCCATTCATTCATGCCAAAACGGCCTCTGGCCCATCCATTCATGCCAAAACGGCCTCTGACCCATTCATTCATATCAAAACGGCCTTTGGCCCATCCATTCATTCTTATCAAAATGGCCTCTGGCCCATTCATTTGGTCATAGCAACATTGTCCACCAATCGATTCAACGAACTTATAAAACTTACATAGAAGTAAGTAATTTGGACAACAACATATTTCAGATATCTTTGTTAAGATGTTACTTACAGTGATCGGTTGGTTGGTTTGCCCTGGAGCTCGACCCTACACATTCCATGAACACAAAAGGGTTACAAACAATTCAATCCGTTCTAAATTCACATTTTCCTCTTTAGGCTTCATTCTTATCTCTTTAACTCATTTACCATGCTCAATGCATGCCTAAGAGTGCTTACAAGTGAAAGATGACAGAAAACGAAACACAGAACGCATAAACAAAATTTCAGAAAACAGGGTCCCCGCTCGAGCATGGACTTCCCCGCTCGAGCGGACCCAAGAGGCCTACAAAAGTACTGGCTATGTCAAATTTACGCTCAAGCGTGCATTCTGGCACTCGAGCGGAAGGCCTCTCGACATGGCTCCCCGCTCGAGCGAACATCCAAGTCTGCAAAAATACTAGGAGCACGAAATTCACGCTTGAGCGGCGGTTTCCCCGCTCGAGCGGACATCAAATTTTCTGGGTTTTCCAGAACATGTTCTTGAGTTTCAACTTGACATTCCATCCAACATTTCTTACATGCAATAGCTCAAACTTCAAAAACACTTGTACTAACATGGTATAAACCCCAAATTACAACCCAATGGAGCTCAATTTCATGAATCAAACACATGCATGTCCCAAATTGACTCAAACTCATCACCAACACACTAAATTCAAACATTCAAGGTTCATACTTCCATGATTTGCACTTGCATGTGGAATATACGCAATATCCTCAACTTAATTGGTGAAGAGGTGATCAAATATATGGACTTAAACCAAAAATTCAACATGGATCATAAACATTGTGCTCAAATATGGAAATTCATAGTAATTTCCTACATGCATACATCTATTGACTTTAAATTCAACAAATACAACTCAATTCCCTTATAATCAAACTAATTCATGTTCTTGACCATTAATCAAACTTGAATTCACAATTTACAACATTAAACTCATGAATTCACTTACCTAGAGGCTCAATTCTTCCAATCTATGGTCAAATCTAGAGTTGGCCTTCAAATATTCAAGCTTCACTAATCAACTTCTACCCTCTCCCTCTCTAGCCGGCCCTCTCTTCTCTCTTAAGGTTAGAATCAGCCAAAATGAAGCTAAAGAGGGAATTTGAGGGTGTAGTGCCTTATTACAACAAATCCCACTAATTCTAATTAATAATAATAAATAATTGGGTACTAATTCATCAATTAAATCAATTAATTCTGATCTAAATCAATTTCCAATTAAATTTCACCGTAGGCTCTAAAAATTATGCCAATCGCAATGGCGTAGTCAATTTCGGTTTCCGTGGCCGATAAGGCCTTCAATTTAATTTCCAAAGCAGACAATCAAACAGATATTCCTACAGTAAACAGATAGAAATTCAAAACCACATATTTTCACATAATGGCACACAAAATCATATGAAACACATAATCACATTCATGTTAAGGACCAATTAACATATTATGGAACAGGGATATCACAGTCTTCCCCCCTTTAGGAAGTTTGGTCCTCCAAACTTATTTTACCTTCATTGGGAAACAAATGTGGATAGCGTAGTCGCATTTCCTCCTCTTTTTCCCACGTGGCATCCGTCCCATAGTGTTCTTTCCATTCAACTTTCACCATTGGGATGGACTTCCTTCTCAGTTGTTTCACTTGTCGGTCAACGACTCGTTCCGGCTATTTGGCGTATTCCATATTTTCATTGATAGCTACCCGGTGACAATCAATCACATGAAATGGGTCTCGAAGGTAACCCCTCTACATCGACACGTGAAACACATTATGGATTTGTTCGAATCCTGGTGGCAAAGCAACTCTATAAGCAATTGGACCAAGCCTTTCCAGAATCTAAAACGACCCAATGTAACGGGGCGACAACTTGCCCTTCTTTCCAAACCTGACTTGGCCTTTCATTGGGGACACACGGATAAACACGTGGTCACCGACCTCATACTCAAGAGGTCTTCTTCGAACGTCTACATAGTTCTTTTGTCGGTCCTGAGCTATTTTGAGCCTTTGCCGAATAGTTTTGATTTTCTCAGAAGTATCTTGCACAATTTCAAGCCCAAGTAAAGCTCTATCCCCGACCTTTGTCCGACAATTTGGTGATCTACACCTTCTACCATACAAAGCCTCGTATGGTGCCATACCGATGCTAGAGTGGAAGTTGTTATTATAAGCAAATTCCGCAAGTGGCAAATAGTCTTCCCAACTCCCCTGAAAATCCAAAACACCCATCCGAAGTATATCTTCCAAAGTCTGTATTGTTCGTTCTGATTACCCATCTGTTTATGGGTGGAATACAGTACTGAACCTCAGTTTCGTCCCCATAGCTTCCTGCAAACTCTTCCACAATCTAGATACAAATTTCGGATCTCTATCCGACACAATAGATATCGGAACTCCATGTAAACAGACGATCTTATCAACATAAATAGTAGCCAATCTATAAGCATTAAATGTAGTTTTGACAAGCAGAAAATGTGTAGATTTAGTCAGTCTATCAACTACAACCCAAATAGAATCCATATCTCGAGAAGTCTGAGGTAGGCCAACAACAAAATCCATAGTCACATGCTCCCACTTCCATTCAAGAATAGGGAGAGGTTGTAGTAGACCGCCTAGTTTCTGATGTTCAGCTTTAACTTGCTGGCACTGAAGACATTTGGACACATATTCTGCAATCTCTTTCTTCATCTTAGGCTACCAATAGGTCTGTTTCAAATCCCGATACATTTTATTATTACCCGGATGCATAGCAAACGCTGATTTGTGGGCTTCATCTAAAACCCTCTTCTTTAGTTCCAGAATGTCTGGGACACACATTCGGTTTCGAAATCTCGACACTTCATTTACAACGCCAAACTCTACTTTTGGACTTGTCTCAAATTCATCTATCACCTTCTTTAGGAATTCATCCTCTTTCTGTTTCTGTTTGATTTCATCAATGATTATCGGCTTGGTTGTAATAGCATCTATCAATCCGCCCTGTTCACACATTACCACTTCAATTTCAGACTTCTCAAAATCTTGCAAGATCTCTTTCTGTTCAGTAAGCAAACAAGCCATACTCCCCGTTGATTTTCTGCTCAAGGCATCAGCAATTGTGTTAGCTTTCCCGGGGTGATACTGAATCTCTAAATCATAATCCTTTATCAGTTCCAGCCATCTCCGCTGTCGCATATTCAACTCCTTCTGCGTGAAAAAGTATTTCAGACTATTGTGATCCGTGTAGACTTCACACTTTGCTCCATACAGATAATGCCGCTAGATTTTCAAAGCAAAAACAACTGTAGCCAATTCTAGGTCATGTGTTGGATAATTATTCTCGTGTGGCCTCAATTGTCGGGAGGCGTAAGCAATAACCTTTCCGTTTTGCATTAACACACAACCCAAACCTTTATAAGACGCATCACTGAAAATTACACAATTCTCCGTACCTGAAGGTAGTGTCAAAATTGGTGCAGTGGTCAATTTTGTTTTCAGTTCATGAAAGGCAGCTTCTCTTTCGTCGTTCCATTCAAACGGTTGCCCTTTTCATGCCAATTGGGTAAGAGGCACAGCTAATTTCGAAAAGTCTTTCACAAACCTCCTGTAGTACCCGGCCAAGCCCATGAAATTGCGGACCTCTATTACATTCGTCGGTGTGGGCCAATTCACGATTGCAATTGCGGACCTCTATTACATTCGTCGGTGTAGGCCAATTCACGATTGCTTCTATTTTCTGTGGATCCACTTAAATCCCTTCTTTGTTGATAACATGCCCTAAGAAAACAACTTCATCCAACCAAAACTCACATTTCTTTAGCTTAGCAAATAATTTCCTTTCCCGAAGTATTTGTAGGACAGTTCTCAAATGATGTTCATGTTCAAGTCTATCTTTAGAATATATCAAAATGTCATCAATAAAAATCACAACGAATTCGTCAAGGTAGGTTTTAAAAATTCGGTTCATTAAGTCCATAAATGATGCCGGAGCATTAGTCACTCCAAATGGCATAACAAGAAACTCAAAATGTCCATACCTCGTTCTGAATGCGGTTCTCTCAATATCTTCTGCCTTTACTTTCAATTGATGATACCCGGATCTCAAATCAATCTTGGGAAACATTTGTGATCCCTACAACTGGTCAAATAAGTCATCAATACGGGGTAGGGGATATTTGTTCTTTATTGTTACCTTGTTCAATTCCCGATAATCGATACACAAGCGTAGGGTTCTGGAGACACCCCATTTTTGACCAACCTTAAGACTTAGATGTCACCAGTTGAGCGCTTGGTGATGTTGCATAATGTGCTCGTTCAGAAGTTTCAGAGTCGCGGCCGTGAGCCCTGCCTCCGGACTTCCGAACCCTCTTTTGTGCTTTGCCTCGGTTTGCGAACCAGGCTCGGTTTTCTTTGTTTCTTTTCCTGAGGGGAGGGAGAGGTCCCGTAGACCATCTCTCAGTGGCCGTGGGCTACATTTGGTGGCCGTAGGCCATTTTGCCCATTTCGGAGTCCGGTTTTCGGTTTTTCAGGACCGTTGGCCGTGTGCCTCGGTTCGGGACCGCTTAACCATCTCCTATCACTCCGGTTTTTGGCATGCATCCTATTTACTCCCTTTTGAGGGACACTGAGGTCTGACAGACCCACTTCGTGGCCGATCGCCACTTTCGGTGCTTAACAGCCCATTTTCGGGACCTCGAACTGCGCATTTTGGGCCCCGAACATTCGTTTTGCAACGGTTTTTGTTCATTTTTGGCAGGTACCTCTGTTTTATCACTGGGAAGGCCGTAGAAGGGTGGGAGGCCAGTAATTGTTGCAGCAACCAGTTATATATCCTCTGACGCCCTCCGACGCCCGTTTTTCACACTTCCGGGCTAATGTTGAACACCTTAGGCCCATTTTCTTGAACTTTTAACCACATATTTGTGATGTACACACATGGGAGGACCCTAAAAGTTGGTGGCCGGCCACTAATATTGCTTGACCCTTTTGAACCCCTCTTAAAAATGATATATTCTCTCTCCTGTTTTACAGTTTGCAATTTTGAACCATAGGGTTGTGTTAAGGGCACCTGGGAGGACACCAATGTGAAGTGGCCGGCCACTAATTCAACTTGGCCCTTTTGACCCTTGGCCGGCCGGCCATGGGGGGTGGCTGGCCGGCCACCTGAAACTGAGATAACTGGCCGGCCTTGATCCTTGCCCCCTGCTTAGTTCAGAACTGACCTCTTTGACCCCCCCAGATTCTGTATTCGGAGGGCCAAATTTTTTGGGGGAAACTTGATCCATTTTCCCCCCCAATTTTCCCCCTCTTTTTCCCCTCCTTTTGCCTATATAACAGAGCCTCCAGCTCTGGTTTTGTGGTTGAAAAAAATTGTCTTCAAGCCTCAATACACATGTCTCCCTCCATCTTCCTCATTTTCCTAAAAATCCTTAAGTCCTACACCTTGTTTTCTTCATCACCACCAAGCTCTACCACCACCACTCCATTTCCAGCAACAAGGAGGGCTTCTCAAAGGCTAAAGGTGCTGCAAATTGGTCCAAGAAGCAACAAAAGACTTGTCTCCAAGGGTGAGTTGCCATTTCCTTTTTTTTGAGCTTTTCTTTGCAATATTTCTTAGCCATTCCTTCTTATACATTCAAGCTCCATCCCTAACTGAAAGTGGCCCTATTTTGAGCTCATTTTCACTTTTCATTAAGGACTCAACCCTGTTGCAGCCACGGCCGCCCCAAAAGCAGGTTGAAAGTCGCAGGAACTTCCAAGACGTGGAAATCTGGAGCATGTTGTAACCTGATAATAGGATTATTTTGAGCCCCTCTTCAACATTGAAGAAGGGCTCAACACTGTTTGGGACCTCCATGCTATACTTGCCTTTATACTCCTTTTTTGGTCCCATTTTTGCATGTTTTGGCAGCCTATCATGCTTTCGTTTTTGGCCTTTTACAGTTCTTAAAATAGTCTATTTTTGGTCCATTCTTCATGTTTATTTAGGGCCTTTCATGGTTTGGGACCTCCATATGCCACTTCATGTTATATCTCTCTTTTGGTCCCCATTCTTGCATGTTTTGTTAGCCTATCATGCTTTTGTTTTTGGCCATTTTACAGGCCTAGAAATAGTCTTATTTTGACCTTCTTAACATGTTTCATTAAGGGTCTTTGGCTGTTTGGTAAATATTTTGCATACCTCATGTTATAGCCTTTTTTTAGCCTTATTTTGCTATGCATTTCTAGCATGTTTGTATACTGTTTTGGAGTTTTTACAGTTCTGTAAATATGCTTGTTTTTGGTCCTATTACAATTGTTGCATAGTCATATTTTTGGTCCCTCTTCAATGTTGTAGAAGGGAATGTTTCATTTTGGGCTTTGCATATACCACTTCCTTCTTTGGCCACCTTTTGGCCCATTTTCTTGCATAAGAGCTTAGCCATACCTATGTTTGTTTTTGGGCTATTTTCAGAACTGGAAAACATCATATTTTGGGCCCCTCTTCAACTTTGTTGAAGGGCCCTAACCTGTTTGAGGACATCAGCTATGAGTTGCTTCTTAATCCCATGTTTAGGGCCATTTCTTGCATGCTAGTTTTGCCCTATCTTGGTTTGCTGTTTGGCTATGTTTTGTACTAGTAAAATGCTTATTTCGGGGCTGCCTTGCTTCTGTCTTTTCATTCCATGTGCCAATTATGCATGTTTGGTATAGCTATAGGCCATTTCGGGTGCCAAAATTCGTGTTTCGGGACTATTCCGTGCATCGGGTGTACTTTCGCCTCGTTTCGGGGCTGTTTTACCCCATATTTCATTGCTGAAAATCCATTAGCATGCTTTCATACCATTTTTGTCATTTGCATTGCGCATACCATTGCCTCGGTTTGCGTGCCCGTGTGCACGCATTTCGAGGCACTTCATTTTCATCTATCGGCCGCTTATGTGAGTGTGGCTGAGGCTCTCTCATGTTAGTATAAGTCCATGTTGCATTCTATATGCCATTTTTGTCATTTGCATTGCGTATGCCATTGCCTCGGTTTGCGTGCCCGTGTGCACGCATTTCGAGGCACTTCATTTTCATCCATCGGCCGCTTATGTGAGTGTGGCTGAGGCTCTCTCATGTTAGTGTAAGTCCATGTTGCATTCTATATGCCATTTTAGCCATATTGCATTGCGTATGCCATTGCCTCGGTTTGCGTGCCCGTGTGCACGCATTTCGAGGCACTTCATTTTCATCCATTGGCCGCTTATGTGAGTGCAGCTGAGGCTCTCATGTTAGTGTAAGTCCATGTTGCATTCTATATGCCATTTTAGCCATACTGCATTGCGTATGCCATTACCTCGGTTTGCGTGCCCGTGTGCACGCATTTCGAGGCACTTCATTTTCATTCATCGGCCTCTTATGTGAGTGCGGCTAAGGCTCTCTCATGTTAGTGTAAGCCCATATCCTATTTCCATATCATTTACATTGCGTATGTCATTTTTCTCGGTTTGCGTGCCCGTGTGCACGCATTTCGAGACATCTCATTTTTACAACATAGTGTATACTAGGTTGTAGCTTAGATCGCATTCTGTCATTTTCTCAGTTTGCGTGCCCGTGTGCACGCATTTCGAGGCATCTCATTTCCATAGCATTGTGTATGTTAGGATTGTATCTTAGTTGCATTTCATGCATGTCGTGCATATTGCATCGTGTTCGGAATAGGAGTTAGCCCAGGCACGGGAAACGAGGTGCGTTTCGTACTCCGAGTGACGGAACGTGTCTCAATTCCCCAGTCACCGACACTCCGGATAACCCATGATGGAGTTGGGTTTTAGCTGTAGTTTCATGTGCATTCATCCTATATTGAGTTGTGCATTTCGATTCCTCGGCCATCATGCCTCGGTATGCGTGATTGGTGGCACGAGGATCGAGGCATGCATATATTTGTGAAAGCGCTTCTTCTCCGCGTTCAGCCATGGCTCTGGGAAGCCACAGAACAGGAAGTCTTCCCCCTCCTGGACAAAGCGTCCGTTTAGGGTACCCTGGATAGGTCGGTGCACCAACTCATAAGGCTTCCCGGTTTGCTTTGCTCTGGCCTTTCCGGCCATTTCTCTTTCTTTCCTCACCCAGTCCTCCTTGGTAGGTAGATAACCTAAACCAAAGGTATATGGGTTGTGCGGCACTTTAGCCGATGCTGCAATGCCTTTTTGACCACTTTTCCTTAATCCCATCCCGGGGATGTGCTGGTGCTTGTTCATAAGGTATACAGACTGTGTACTGAAATATATCCCCACATCAATGGCCAGTATGTTCAGTACAACCCGGGCCTCGGCTAGGGTAAATCCTAACAGGAACACATCTTCCGTACCATGTTCAATCTCCAGAACTGGCATAGAAACCTCTGGCGACGGATGGATTGAAGAATTCTTGTAAACAATGGCTACCTCTTTCCCGTGGGGGTATTTCAACATTTGGTGCAGGGTGGAATAGACTGCCTTCAACTGGTGCAGCCACGGCCGCCCTAGGAGTGGATTGAAGGTTGCGGGAACGTCCAAGACAGTGAATGCCATGATAGCATGCTTACCATGAGGCTAATTGCTTATGTGATATAACTGCCTGAATGCCTGTGGGTGAAGGTCGGGTTATCTGAATTGGAGTAAATCATCAAATGTTTCAAGCCTACCTGCGGGTAGCAAAACCTCTTTCAAAAAAGGCAAACATGAAATGTTTTGTTCCAATTCGGGCGACCCGGTCTATACTTATATGCTGTGCGCATCACATAGTAACCTAGGCTAATAAACCGGAATAAGAACTCACAATGTTTTCAAAAATTGATATCATGGTTAGTAGAGGCCGGTCTCTGACTAGGCGAGCGGGGGTGCTCACGCAGTGACCTTTCCCAATCGTACCCAAGTTCCCGAGCCGAGGCAACTTTGGTGATGACGGACGCGTGGCCTTTTGGCACCGAGTCAGGGTTTCCTAAATTCTCCCATTTTAAAATATTTAGGTGGCGACTCTGTATCTGGCAAAGCAGTCCATGTTTGGCACTTCTTTCAAAAATCTGTTTTCTCAAAACGATTTGCCGGATTTGGACTCTTTGGTTCAGATTAAGAACCGTGACTACAAATCGAGTCCGAGCTGTAGCGAGGTCCCCCGCGGGCTTGTTACAGGTTCCATCTTTCTTTTTCACAAACAGTATTGGTGCACCCCGAGGTGAAGTGCTAGGTCGGATAAACCCCTTGTCAAGCAGGTCTTGTAACTGCTCTTTCAGTTCTTTCATTTCAGTAGTAGCCATTCTGTAAGGAGTTTTAGAAATGGGCTGGGTGCCTGGCACAGTTTCAATAGTAAACTCTATCTCCCTGTCTACCAATTCCCCTGGTCATTCATTTTGAAAAATATTTGGAAATTCTCTAACAATAGGGATATCATTCAATTCAACATTCACAGATTGTTCAGACAACACATAGCACAAATAACCCTGGCACCCTTTCCGGATCAGTTTACATGCTTTCATTGCAGATATCAAATAAGGTGGAGGCACTACCCCATTACCCACAAACACAATCTCTTTATGTTCTGGTGGTTTAAACACAACCCGTTTTGTCACACAATCAATGGTGGCACAATATTTGGTCAACCAATCCATGCCCAAAATTACATCGAAATGCCTAAAGTTCAAGGGTAACAAATCTACATATAGGATAGCATCCTCAACACGCATATCACAAAACCGGTATATAGATTCACACAATACAGATTCCCCAGATGGAGCAGACAAACATAGCAGATATGGCAGTAATTCTAAAGGTCTATTCAGTCTAGATGCAAATGCACATGTTACAAATGAGTGTGTTGATCCAGAGTCAATTAACACAAGGGCATCCTGATTACATATAGAAATGGTACATGAGACAACTGAGTTGGCATTCCGTGTATCGCTCGGAACAAGCGCAAAAACTCTCCCCTATCTCACGGTATCCCCGGTGGTAGTAGACTTCAAGGTATTTCCCGGCTTCGAGATCGATGCAGTTGAGCTAGCAGCTAGCTTTCCACCATTCTGATTACAATCTCGGGCCATATGCCCTTGTTTCCCACATTTGAAACAGGCTCCTGACACACGGTAACAAACTCTATAGTGCTTTCTGCTACAAATATTGCACATGGGAGCTGTGTCTCGGGAAGAATTTGAAGTATTTGAGGAGTCTGTATTTTGCTTTTTCAAAAATTTCTTCTTTGAGAAGAAGCCTTGCCTTTTGTTACTTTTCCAGTCAGTTGTTGATTTAGTCTGTCTAGCTATGTTAGCCTCTGATATGATGGCCTTGTCTAGCACCCCAATGTAGGTCTCCTGCTTCAAGACCTTCACTCTTTCTAAAATGTCACTTCGAAGCCCACCTTCAAAATGTCTCGCCTTCTTATAGTCAGTGTCAATCACGTGTGGTGCAAACCTGGCCAATTCAGTGAATTTGGCCTCATACTCAGCTACAGTCATGCTGTCTTGCCTAAGTTCCATGAACTCTGCTACTTTCCTATCCCGAACACATTGCGGGAAGTACTTGTTATAGAAAATTTCTAGAAATTTCACCCAGTCAACATCCTTATGATTCTCACGCATTAACATCCACCATCTTCTTGCCTCATCTTCTAGCATAAAAGTGGCTAGAAGCACCTTCTGTGTCTCCGAGCAAGGGAACACTTCAAATAGTTTCTCAATGCCGAGAACCCATGTTTCGACTTTTAACGGGTCTAATCCACCATAGAACTGTGGTGGTTTCATTTTCTTGAATTCTTTGGTGAGAGCTATTATCCGATCATCATTCTGATTATCTGGCACAGGTGGTGCCGGAGGTGGAGGTGGAAGGTGTGGTTGTTGCCACTGTTGTTGCCACTCCTGTTGTTGCCTCAATGTTTCTGCCATTTCCTGAATCAATCTTTCCATTCTGTCTATTCTGACAGTAGAGGATTCCTCTATCTCATCACCTCTTGTTCTCACCATCTAATTAAACTTGCATTATACTTTATACAAAAGATACACAAGTATGCATATACTGGGGAGCACACATATTCAAACAATTGCAATGCAAGCAATTCACAAACTTATAGCACATAATCGTTCATATCAAAACAGTTAGGCATATTCTCGATGTTTCCAAATTCATACTTATCACATGAATGCATCCTAGATCTTTTCTAGACGCTTATTGCTCTTTTGGACAAGTGTGTGAGTTATTAACTCGTGCTCTAATACCACTATGTCATGGCCCGAACCCGCCCCCGTGGGTTGAGGACATAACCGGCCAGTAATCATGAGATTACCTAGGGCCTCAAACCAAACCAGATGTATGTTAACAGAGTTAATGGGGGCCAAACGGAAGTAGTTTAAAACTTTGTCCATAGAGCTGTGCTTACATGGCACATCATAACAAACCATACATATGCATATTAATAACTCACAACAAAATATGTACTACACAAGGTTCTGTACATACATGATCATATAAGTCTAAGTCAACCCAAGTTAACTATATACAACATATTCAAAGACTTTGCCCACATGACAAAATAAAACAGAATGACAAAAGGCGAAGACGGGTCTCATGCGTGAGACGCAAGGGCTGACTCTTCAAAACCTTTGTTGTTCCTCACAGACTTCACTGGGGCTGGGTTTGGATTTCTCTTGGCTCACCTACAAACACATGAATGAGCGTGAGCGAAAGCCCAGTGAATAACATCAAATAAAGGAGTTATACAAACGGTATGCAGAGCAACATGCTTCAAACGACCTTGGGCCCAATTCATATTCTCATTTATGTCAAACTGGCCTTTGGCCCATTCATTTATTCATGTCGAAACGGCCTCTGGCCCATTCATTCATTCGTGTCAAAACAGCCTTTGGCCCATTCATTCATGTCAAAACGGCTTCTGGCCCATTCATTCATTCGTGTCAAAACGGCCTTTGGCCCATTCATTCATGTTAAAACAGCCTTCGGCCCATTCATTCATGTCAAAACGGCCTCTAGGCCATTCATTCATGCCAAAACGGCCTCTGGCCCATCAATTCACGTCAAAACGGCCTCTGGCCCATTCATTCATGTCAAAACGGCCTTTGGCCCATCCATTCATTCTCGTTAAAATGGCCTCTGGCCCATTCATTTGGTTATAGCAACATTGTCCACCAATCGATTCAATGAACTTATAAAATTTACATAGAAGTAAGTAATTTGGATAACAACATATTTCAGATATCTTTGTTAAGATGTTACTCACAGTGATTGGTTGGTTGGTTTGCCCTGGAGCTCGACCCTACACATTCCATGAACACAAAAGGGTCACAAACAATTCAATCCGTTCTAAATTCACATTTTCCTCTTTAGGCTTCATTCTTATCTCTTTAACTCATTTACCATGCTCAATGCATGCCTAAGAGTGCTTACAAGTGAAAGAGGACAGAAAACGAAACACAGAACGCATAAATAAAATTTCAGAAAATAGGGTCCTCGCTCGAACGGACCCAAGAGGCCTGCAAAAGTACTGGCTATGTCAAATTTACGCTCGAGCGTGCATTCTGGCGCTCGAGCGGAAGGCCTCTCGACATGGCTCCCCGCTCGAGCGTGAACTTCCCCGCTCGAGCAGACATCCAAGTCTGCAAAAATACTGGGAGCACGAAATTTATTCTCGAGCAGCAGTTTCCCCGCTCGAGCGGACATCAAATTTTCTGGATTTTCCAGAACATGTTCTTGAGCTTCAACTTGACATTCCATCCAACATTTCCTGCATGCAATAGCTCAAACTTCAAATACACTTGTATTAACATGGTATAAATCCCAAATTACAACCCAATGGAGCTCAATTTCATGAATCAAACACATGCATGTCCCAAATTGACTCAAACTCATCACCAACACACTAAATTCAAACATTCAAGGTTCATACTTCCATGATTTGCACTTGCATGTGGAATATACGCAATATCCTCAACTTAATTGGGGAAGAGGTGATCAAATATATGGACTTAAACCAAAAATTCAACATGGATCATACACATTGTGCTCCAATATGGAAATTCATAGTAATTTCCTACATGCATGCATCTATTGACTTTAAATTCAACAAATACAACTCAATTCCCTTATAATCAAACTAATTCATGTTCTTGACCATTAATCAAACTTGAATTCACAATTTACAACATTAAACTCATGAATTTACTTACCTAGAGGCTCAATTCACTTACCTAGAGGCTCAATTCTTCCAATCTATGGTCAAATCTAGAGTTGGCCTTCAAATATTCAAGCTTCAATGATCAACTTCAACCCTCTCCCTCTCTAGCCGGCCCTCTCTTCTCTCTTGAGGTTAGAATCAACCAAAATGAAGCTAAAGAGGGAATTTGAGGGTGTAGTGCCTCATTACAACAAATCCCACTAATTCCAATTTAATAATAATAAATAATTGGGCACTAATTCATCAATTAAATCAATTAATTCTGATCTGAATCAATTTCCAATTAAATTTCACCGTAGGCTCTAAAAATTATGCCAATCGCAATGGCGTAGTCAATTTCGGTTTCTGTGGCCGATAAGACCTTCAATTTAATTTCCAAAGCAGACAATCAAACAGATATTCCTACAGTGAATAGATAGAAATTCAAAACCACATATTTTCACATAATGGCACACAAAATCATATGAAACACATAATTACATTCATGTTAAAGACCAATTAACATATTACGGAACCGGGATATCACAGGAAGAGTCTCTTGGTTCACAAACTCCAATCTAAATACTCTCAAGTATTTGTAATCACTCTCAAAGCTTCAAAACCAGGTGTTAATGGTGTATCTATAGTGTATATGTAGCAAAAGAGTAGAGAATATGAGAATATGGCTTGCTCAGTAAATTTCTCCACTCTTTGGTCATTCACTCCCCCCCAAACACTGAGGGTAGGCCCTCTATTTATAGACTTTCGCCTTCTCACGTCGGAAATATCTGAAAAATGATAGCTGGCTTGGAGCTCGTGCATGGGAGTAGCCACAGCTGCCAAAATATCTATACTCGGTAAACATGGTCGGCCGGCCAATTTATTGTATGGCCTGCTCATAAACTGGTAGGCCTGCCAATTATTTTGGCCCTGTTGCTCACTGAGTGGTCAGGCTAAAAAAAAGGGTTTTGGTCCAAATGGGTTGGAAGGCTTGGGTTTGAAGCTCGAAACCGAATTCTTTTGCTGAAGATTTGAACAATTTTCATAATGTAACTTTCATCATTGAGTGTTAGAATTGAAGTACCCAAATCTTAAGGGTGGTAACAAATGGGGTGTCTACACATATATGAGATTGGGGTGTAATGAAGTACTCTTTGGTATAAGTTGGAAGGTTGAGTTTTGCAAAACCATTGCATTTGAAATTGATATTTGTGATTCAATTACACAACAATGATGCCACAGACCCTTTTTTTTTCCTTTTTTTTATTCAGAAATGGAAGAAAGAAATGAGACGAAAGTATGAAAACAGAGGCAAATGTGCAACATGGGCAAATGTAGAGTGAGACGTGACTGTGAAGAGCATTTGGAGAGGAATTTGAATGTGTTGCCCTTTTTACTTACTAGAAAGAAGATACGTAAATCTTTTTGATAAATTAGTGTTAAGCATGAGATCTTTCAAATTATTTTGGGTACCAAAAATGGTTAAAATCTATCTCACTGAAATCGGTCAAATATATCTTACAAAAATTTTAAAAACTCAAATAGAAACTTGTTTGGTAAAAATTTTGATTTATAAATCAGCGGTCTCAGTTTATAAATTTGGCCAAAAAATAAAAACACAAAAAATGTGTTTCCGTTTTGAGTTTTGAGTTTTTTTTTTTTTTACGAGTGAGAAAATGGGCAAGTGGTGGCAAGTGGTGGCGGAAGACGGTGGTGATAAGGGTGGACGGCGGGTGGGTGGTGGGTGGGTGGTGGTGGTGGGTGGGTGGTGACGGTGGCGGGTGGTGGGTAGTGGGTGGTAGCGAGGAGTGGGGTGGTGGTGGTGGTGGTGGTGGTGAGCGGGTAGTGGGTGGTTGGTGGCAGGGGTGGCGGATGCGGTTTGGTGTGGGTGGTGGGTGGTGGTGGTGGTGGTGCGGGTGTGGTGGCGGTGGGTGGCGGATGGTAGTGGTGGTGTTGGTGGGTGGGGTGGGTGACGGTGGCGGTGTGGGTGGTGGCGAGGGTGGTGGTGGATGGTGGCGGTGGTGGCCTGGTGGTTGGCGGTGGGTGGGTGGTGACGGTGGCCGGGTGGTAGGTGGTAGCGAGTGGGTGGTGGTGGGTGGTGATAGCAGGGAGTGGGTGGCGGTGGGATGGTGGTGGTGGTGTGTGGGAAGTGGAGGTAATGACAGGTGTGGGTGGCGGGGTGGGTGGTGGGGCAGATGTGGATGTTGGTGGCAAGTGGGTGGGTGGTGAGTGGTGGTGGCAAGTAGGGGCGGTGGTGGACAGGCGGTGGTAGTAGTGGTGGCGGTGGGTGGTGTGGCGGGTGGATGGCAGGTGGTGGTGGTGGTGGTGTGGTGTAGCGAGGATGGGTGGTGGGGTGGTGGTGGCGGGTGGTGGGAGATGGGTGTGTGAGTGGTGGTGGTGGGAGAAGACGGTTGTGGAAAATGGTGACGGGGTGGTGGCTAGTGTTGGGTGGTAAAAAA
>NW_021025813.1:317599-331896 GCF_004153795.1 Camellia sinensis
TCCTAGTAGAGAAAAGATAATACAATGCAGAGTCCTCCTAGGATTCATACTCCTAAGGATAATGCTTATCCCTTTACACCCCCCCACTGCTTAAACCAAGTGGGATGGTTTGTACCATGGCTGGACTGCCATAGGACCGAGATAAACTTGGCTATACTGAGCCATCGAGTAGACCGAACTCATCCTTAGTTCGGTTCTTGTGTCTTCCCTTTCTTATCTCGGCTTTCCATGTAGACCCATTGTACGGTGGACAATTATACTGCAATGAAGTAAGAAAAAATAAATTACATATTAATTAAGAAATTTATAATTTTAATTATTAATATTTATATAATTTTTCATTGATTTGAAATTTGTTTTTGGAAACTACACTGATATGCAATTTCCCCATTACTTGATGGAGCCCACTGATGGAATAGGACTCTTTTGTAACATTAGCCTTCTGTCACCAGCATGGAAGACTTCATTTTGGGCCCTTTGACCTCACTACGTCGCTTTTTATTTAAAATAAACAATTAAAGAGATCCAAGTCATAATATGAAACATGTTACCTTAGTATTTAAAATAAACAATTAAAGAGATCCAAGTCATAATATGAAAGATATTACCTTAGTATAAATCCAAACTAGACGATTAGGTTGAAAGCATAACGATCTATCCCAACCCCCACGGCATGTCTCGTATGTGTGGCTATCAAAATCACACTTTGCTTTCTTTTTCTTTTCTTTCTTTTTTTTATTTTTTATTTTTTATTTTTTGTGAAATGAATTTGTTTGTTCAAAATTTTTTAGAACTCACAAAAAAAAGATTTTCAATTGTGATAATATATTTAATTTCATTTCTTACTTTATTTATTATTATTTTTATTTTTTGGCATAAAACATTAGAATTCAGATATAAATGCAAGTAAAGCTTACTCACTTATATTTAGAAAATGCAAAAATACAATAAAAAATGGACGAATTACATTAACAAACCCCATAGCTCGGGACATGTGGCACTTTAATCCTTAACTTTTACATTTGAATTTAATTTTGAATTTTATTCCAAATAAGAAGAATCAAAGATGTTTTCTTTGTAAATGGTCTAATTTAAGAGCAAAATTATCATACCATTTATTTTATGTTGACTTGTATGTTATTTAAAATGTAATGACCATTTTATTTAATGAATAATGCTGAAATCTTTTTTGTTATAAAGTTCTGTTTGATTTAATTTTTAGAATCTATTTTAGAAAAAAAATTCTAAGAAATTAAAAATTAAATTTGGTGAAAAAAATTTGAAACACAACTTTTTTTATATAATTTTATCTTTTGAGAGGGTAGAAATAATTTATTTTCGTTAAATTAGTTTCAATTTTTTCAAAAATTAAATATGACGACAATTTTGATATCATTATTAAACCAATTCATTAAATCAAAAAATCTAAAACTAAAAAGATTTCATATATTAAACATATCGATTACATAATAACCATAAAAAAATATCTGTTAAGAACAAATACGGTCATCTATTACATTATAATCATCCAAAAATATAAACAAAACAATCACTCATTACATGATCATCATCCAAATGTATGCTAAAAATTAATTTGATAAAAAAATAAAAATAATAAAAAGTAAAAGATTTATTATTTTTGTATAATTTTATCTTTGGTAGGTAAAAATAATTTTTAAAAATTTAAAAATATTTTTTTGACATTTATTTTTGTCAAATTAATTTATATTTTATCAAATTGAGAATTTTGCATTTGAAATGGAGTAACAGTGTTTTTAATTGTTCTTATTTAGAACAAGATTCAAAATTTAAGGTCAAATATATCACAATTAAAAAGTTAGGGATCAAAATTACACAAATCTCAAATTACAGAAACAGTTAACATAATTTGCCCTAAAAAACATGGGATTCTAAGGAGCTGTTTAACTGTGCAACCCCCTTAAGGTTGCACACCATACGCAACCTAATTATTAGCCCTTAGATTACAAAGAATTGACCAAGACCACTGAATTGTTTAATGGTAAAAGACTGGAAAGCGGGGCAACCGTTGTATAACCCAAACTAACAGTTGCCCCGGTTTCCAATCTTTTACTATTAAACAATTCAGTGATCTTAATCAACTCTTTGTAATCTAAGGGCTAATAATTAGGTTGCATATAGTGTGCAACCTTAAGGGGGTTGCACACTTAAACATCTCCCATATATGCCTTGCATTTGTTATGCAAGGCATACCTAAGAATTACACATACCGTTAATGTTTTTGATTAAAAATTATTACTGAATTAGTTGAGGTTAACTCATTGAGTTAATCAAACTTATAATTTTATTTTTAAAATCATGACACATGTCACCTATGTGTATATTTTTTTATTAAAAAATGCTAACAGTTATATTCAATTGAATGAATCGAAACAAAATTATAAATTTAATCAAAATCGAATCAATTGAATTACAAGGATCAAAATAACATAATAATCAAAATACAGGGAATACTAATCACGCTGCTTGGTTTCAGTTTCAGAATTAACTTTTCAAAAAATTATAATTTTTTGTTTTCTGTATTTTGTTTATTTTTACTGAATTTTTTTAATATTTTTTTTAAATTTTTAGATACACCTAACATAAATATACTTAAAAAATATAATATTTGTGAAAAATATCTTTAGAAGATTCACTAAATACCAAAAAAACAAAAAACAAAAAAAAAATTTAGTACATTTTTCGTATTTTTATGTATTTATTCATTTATTAAAATATTTTTTCACAAATATTTTACTATTTAGATACATCTAAGTAAGGTGTATCTAAAAAAGTTAAAAAAAAAATCTCTTAAAATTTTAAAAATATTCACTAAAAACAAAAAAAAAATACGAAAAATAAAAAACTCAATTTCCAAAAATTTGAATTCCGAAAATTAAAACTAAATGCACTGAATATAATTTGCCTAATATATATTATTAAAAGTAGTTTTTACCTGTAAATTTTTCTCTCCTATGTGACACATTCTCTCTTAAATGTCACATCAATATACCTTTATATATAATTATTTTTAAAATTTAATATTTAAAAGGCTTATATTTAATTTAAACTATCCATAAATAAAATTTAATAAAAATTATACGCTCTAAAAAAATACTTTATAAATTAGTTTTGTTCTATTTTCTTCACTTTTATTAAAGATATTTATTATTTTTGCGTCTCTCTCATTTATATTTTAATATTAATCTATACTATATATTAAGTAAAAGGAGGTTTTTAACCCCAAGTCTTGTTGGAGCTCCAATCTCTCAATCTAAATTTCTTGATTTAAAAAAAAAAAAAACCTTTGCATTTATTAACTTCTCTCAACTCCCAAATCTTATCCTCATAATGACACTTTAATGCATTAAGAACATGTATAAAAAAAAAATTTGAAATCTAACACATATGAATTCTTTAAAAAGTCCCAACACATATGATTATTATCCCTCATAATAACACTTTAATACATTAAGAACAAACATAAAAAAAATTTCTTGAAAAGTCCAACACATATGATTATTATCAAAGGTAGTGGCTTTGGTCTAGTCCAAGATCGGACTGGACCGTGCTGTTGGGCCCGTGGGGCCCCACCACGGGTCCCGTTTTGATAATCCGAACCGTTCAATGTTTAGAACTCGTCGAGTACTATATACCTTTAAAAATCATGTTGATCGGATATCGATAGCTAAGTGAACAAAATAGTTTTTTATCAACTGTTAATTTTTTCACCGTCCATTTTTTTTATACAAAACTGATTTGATCACATAACTATTGATATCCGATCAACGTGATTTTTTATAGGCATAGTACTTGACGAGTTCTACACATTGAACGGTTCGGATTATCAAAACGGGCCCAAAAAATGAGGCCCATGGGCCAAACTGGACAGGTCCAGTCTTGATTTCAACTTGAGACAAGCTGGACCCATTATCAAAATATTAAACTTTAATATAATATAATAATAAAAAAAAGACATTTAATTATTTGAAAAGTCCAACACATATGACTATTATCAAAATATTAAACTTTAATATAATATAAAAAAGGAAAAAAAAGAAGACATTTAAAAAAAAAATTTAAAATCACAATTCACATGTATAGATAATTGTAAATACAATCCGTGCATAGCACGGGTGATATGCCAGTCTATACTATATATTAAGCAAAAGGGGATTTTTAACCCCAAGCCTTGTGGGAGCTCCAATCTCCCAATCTAGATTTCCTGATTTTTTGATTAAAAAAAAAACTTAGCATTTATTAACTTCTCCCAACCCCCAAGTCTTACTCTCATAATAACACTTTGAAATCTGACACATATGAATTCCTTGAAAAATCCCAACACATATGATTATTATCTCTCATAATAACACTTTAATGCATTAAGAACAAACATAAAAAAAATTTCTTGAAAAGTCTAACACACATGATTATTATCAAAATATTAAACTTTAATATAATATAATAATAAAAAGAAGACATTTAATTCTTTGAAAAATCCAACACATATGATTATTATCAAAATATTAAACTTTAACGTAATATAAAAAAGGAAAAAAAAAAGACATTTAAAAAAAAAAGACATTTAAAAATCGGAATTCACATATATAGATAATTGTAAATATATTAAGAAAAATGGGGTTTCTAAACCCCAAGCCTTATGGGAGCTCCAATCTCTTAATCTTAATTTTCTAAATTTTTTATTTAAAAAAAAAAACATCAACATTTATTGATTTGGTCAAAATCTTCTGATCAACATTTATTAATTTTTTCCAATTCACATGCCTGCATTTATTGATTTGGTCAAAATCCTTGATTAACATTTAAAATCCTCTCATATAAATAAGGATAAATTACATAAATAGTCCCTATAGTTTGAGATTTGTGTCACTTTAGTCTCTGATTTTTCAATTGTGACACATTTGACTCTGAATTTTGAATTTTGTTCCAAATAAGGACAATTGAATATATCATTAGATTTTTCAAGGTAAAATTGTCAATTTGATAAAATATAAACTCATTTGACAAAAATAAATGTCAAACAAATATTTTTGAATTTTTAAAAATTATTTCTACCCACTAAAAATAAAATTATCTAAAATTGATAAATCTTGTAGACATTTATTTTTTTTTTACCAAATTAATTTTTATTATGTGTTTGGATGATGATCATGTAAAATTAATTTTAAAAAATTGATCATGTAATTTTTATTAATTTTACATAATTTTATCATTGGTGGATAAAATAATTTTAAAAAAATTAAAAATACTTTTTTGACATTTATTTTTGTCAAATTAGTTTATATTTTATCAAATTAACGATTTTACCCTTGAAAAATGTAATGATATTTTTAATTGTCCTTATTTAGAACAAAGTTCAAAATTCAGGGTTATATGTGTCACAATTGTAAAGTCAGGATCAAAGTGATACAAGTCCCAAACTATAGGAACTATTAGTGTAATTAACCCTATAAATAATTATAGATATAGCCCGTGCATAGTTACTGCAGAAGCCTTTTTAATTTTTCCTATACACTATGGTTAATGATAAAATTATTAAATTATTTTTATAAAAAATCTTTAAAAATATAATTTATATATTAAAAAAATTAAAATAAATATAAATATTTATAATTATTCCGTGCATAGTACGGATGATAGACTAGTTAATAAAGTTAATAATTAAAGAAAAGGGTAATCCTCACAATGATCACTATTATCTCTGCATGCATCCCTCAAAAGATGGGATGTGATAAAGACCATTGTTGGTATAAGACTATTTTTATATTTTTATACTTGATCCTCAAATTTAAATTTGATTTATTTTATCTTTATCTTATATTTATAAAATTCACTTTCACTCTTAATTTTCAGTTGAGTTTATTTTTCTTCGAAGATTTATCTAATTTTCTCTTTTTATATTCATCTTTTAATTTAAACTTAATTTTTTTTATCTTTATCTTATATTTATAGAATTTCACTTTTACCCTTTATTTTCAATTGTATTTATTCGATTTAGTGTATTTCAAAAAAAAATAATTAGTCCTGCATATCCATAAACATAGTGAAATCACTCATATATGTTATTTAAATATCTATCAAAATTAACATCATAATATTAATTTTTAATATATTTAATATTATTTTCCACATTTTGTTACTTGGGTATGGCTTCTGTGACTGGACCATACTGTTGGGCCCATGAGGGCCATCACGAGTCCCATTTTGATAATCTGAACCGTTCAATGTGTAGAACTCGTCGAGTACTATATATCAATAAAATATTACGTTGATCGGATATCGATAGCTATGTGATCAAATCAGTTTCGTATTAAAAAAATTAGACGGTGAACAAATTAACGGTTGACAAAAAACTGATTTGATCATATAACTATCGATATCCAATCAACGTAATTTTTTTCACGCGTCTAGTACTCGACGAGTTCTACACATTGAACGGTTCAGATTATCAAAACGAGACCCGTGATGAGCCCCACGGACCCAACAACACAGTCCAATCTGATCCCAGACTGGACAGAAGCCATACCCTTGTTGGGTTACTTATTCGTGTATAGTACAAATTTTACGCTAGTTAATAATTAAAGAAAAGGGTAATCCTCACAACGATCGCTATTATCTCTACATGCATCCCTTACAGGATGGGATGCGATAAAGCCCGCTGTTGGTATAGGACTATTTCGTAACATTTGCCTTCTGTCACCAGGATGGAAGGCTTCATTGTGACCTCACTACGTCGCTTTTTATCTAAAATAAATAAGGGCAAATTACATATACCTCCCTTGAGGTTTGGCTAAATTACAGATACCCCTTGAGATTTCAGAAATTACATCCCGCCCCCTAAGGTTTGTATTTTCATAACAATTTATCCCCTGAGGTTTAAATTTCATAACAAATTACCCCCTAATTTGTTATGCAAATATAGCATTCAGGAGGGAATTTGTAATTTTTCAAACCTCAGGGGGTATTTGTAATTTAGTCAAATCTCGAGGGGGCTATATGTAATTTGCCCAATAAATAATTAAAGAGATCCGAGTCATAGCATGAAATAAGTTACATAGCATTTCATTTTTTTAAAAATATATTTCTACATTTTCTAAATATAAGTGAGTAAGTTTTATGTGCATTTATATGTGAATTCTAATGTTTCATGCAAAAAAAAATAATAATAATAAAAAAAATAAAGTAAGAAATTAAATTAAATATATTATCACAGTTGAAAATCTTTTTTAATGACTCTAAAAAAATTTGAATAAACAAATTCATTGCAAAAAAAAAAAAAGAAAAAAGAAAAAGCAATGGTTCTAAGACCTCGTTTAGCAAACTTTCAGTTTAGTCAAAAAATCACTATAAGTTGTCACATCACTCTTTTTACTTTTTTGTATATCTTTTCGTAAAAAATAAAAAATTACTAAAATAATCTATTTCAAAACGACGCCTAAGTGTTATTTTGATAGCCAAACATACGAGACATGCCATGGAGATTGGGGAGATCATTACGCTTTGAAACTAATCCTCATGGTGCTTACTAACCCAAAAATCATTTTCTGGACATTAATACAAACAGCTCCATTTTCCATCTCAATACATTGGATTGAAGTTGGCTTAAATGTGAAGTTGATGAATTTGAACAAAAAACATTGTAAGACAAAATTTGCAGAAGTATTTAAAAAAAAAATTATATTAAAAAATTCTACTAGTTTAATGTTTTTTTGAAACTTTAAAATATTTTTTTTTAAATAAATTATTATTTTGAAGGATTATTTTTTATTTTTTATTTACCCACTGCTACCGAACTGCTAGTCACCGGTAAAGTTACTATAGGTGGCTGCGATCCCCTGTTGGTTCTAGTGCTGATATGAACATATAAGTAGAATATGTAGACATATAGGGAAGAGAAATGTTTGACAGCTCGAAAAATTTTCCCCCGAATGGCCCGAATTGATGAAACGACGTCATTTTGGCAATTTTTTTTTTCCTTTTTCTTCCTCGTTTATATCTGAACAGGGGAAAAGAGAGAGAGAGAGGGAGGGAGAGAGAGAGAGAGGATGAGGAAGACAGACGGAAACAGAGAGAGAGAGGCGACGTGACGGCGGAGTGGTGCGACGGTGATGGTGGGGCGGGGCGGGGCGACGATGATGGAGGGTGCGACGGTGGACAATGATGGAGGTTCAGACTCTGTTTTCTCCTCTCTCTCTCTTTTTTTTTTTTTTTTTTCTGATTCTGAAGATGAAGATGATGTGTTGATGATGGTGATGTTGATGAAGATGTTGTTGTTGATGATGATCCAGGTCTGTGGGTGATCAGATCTGTTGTTGTTGCTCTCTTTTTTTCTCTTTTTTTTTCGGGCTCTGATCTGTGGTTGATCAGATCTGTAGTTGTTGTTGTTGATTGGGTTTGATTTTTGAATGGGTGTGTTTGATTTTGATTTTGTGTTCAATTCTGTGGGTGATCAGATTTTGGGTTTGATTTTGTTGTTGTTGATTGAGTTTGTTTCTTCTTCTTCTCTCCTCTCATCTTCTTCTTCTTCTGGGTGATCAAACTCTTCTTCTTCTTTAGACAAAAGAGAAGGAAAAAAGACAAAACAAAAAAATTTCCAAAACGATATTGTTTTGGGATTTTGGGGAATTCGAGCTCTCCCCCATTCGAGCTACGTAGCGGAGTTGTATAGGAAACACATGGACAAATATGTGACACTAGATTAGTAAGTGAACATATGGGGATATATAGTCGGCACTAGATAAATAAGTGAAATAGTGGACAGACAGACAGATAAGTAGAAATAATATAATAATTAGTATTCTTATAGTCCGAAAAGATTAAAGATGAAATTTTTAAATTTAAATTTATAACGCGAATTCCTTTAAAAAATTGTACCCAAAAAAAAAAAAAAAAAAAACGGTTGCACCAAACATGCAACCCTAAATAAATTTTTGGGGGGCCAAAGCCATGGATGGACCCATAGTCCATGAAAATTTGACAAAACATTGAATGCACGATGAATTAAAATCTCATTACACTAATCCAAACTAAAAATAGATAAGAGGTCAAAAAAAGACTAGAGAGGGTCCAATCTAATCACCAAGAAAAGTTGTATAGAAAGGGTCTCTAGTGTCTTTTTCTCGCTCAAGCTGGCTTTTGTGATAGACACATATTTCCACAATTCACACTTTACAAAATCTGTCTTTTATATAAACAGGAAATTAGCCTATCACTCGTACTATGCACGGAATAATTATAGATATTTATATTTGTTTTAGATTTTTTTTAATATATAAATTATGTTTTTTAAGATTTTTTTCTTATCACTAACCATAATGTATGGAGAGAAATTGAAAAGAGTATTGCAGTAACTATACACGAATTGTATCTATAATTATTTATATGAGGGGATTTTAAATGCTGATCAGAAAATTTTGACCAAATCAATAATTGCAGGCATGTGGAAAGATATGTGGATTGAAAAAAGTTAATAAATACTAATAAGGAGATTTTGACGAAATCAGTAAATACTGAGTTTTTTTTTAAATAAAAAATTTAAAAAATTCAGATTGGGATATTAAAGCTCCCATAGGTCTTGGGGTTAAAAACTCCATTTTGCTTGATATATAGATAGATAGATAGATATATCTTTTTATTTTTATTTTTATTTTTGTGTGGTTTCTATTCGGGTTTTTTTTTTTTTCAATTTATTTAAGATGGAGTTGTAGGTAATTTTTTTTTTTAAATTTAATTTATCTTTGATTTCCATTTGTTTTTAATTATTATTATTTAGGTAAGTTACGATGTGAGTTAGATATTTGATAGACATGTGAGTTTTATTGATTTAAAGTTTATTTAGATAAACTTTAAAGATTTTTTTCTTAGTTTTTTAGTTTTTTTTGTTATGTTATAATATAATATATAAAATAAAGGTAGATATCTAAAACTTTAACAGAAAATATTATCTGATTTTTTGAGAAAGAGAAAATGAATGCAAGTTTTAATATTTTTTTTTTGACAATTTGTGAGAGAGATTAGGAGGGAGAGATTATGAAATATTTTTATTATTAAATAAATAAATCAGTCAATAGTTTTTTTAATCTATTTTGTAAATTAAAAATCAATAATTTTGAAAAATTGATTAATTTGTCTCATTAAATGATTTAAAATTTCGATAGATACACATAAAAAAAATACATAATTATACTATTAAATCATAATTCAAATTTAGATGTTATATCTTTTTGAGATCTATAGCCAAATTCTTATCTTTTTATTTTTTATTTTTGTGTGTAACCATAGTATATGGGAGAAATTGAAAAGGGTGTTGCAATAATTATGAGAGAAGTCAAAAGTGATTGTGGGTTGGGAGAAGTCAATAAATGCCGAGGTTGGGTTGGGAGAAGTCAATAAATGTTGAGGTTTTTCTTCTTTTTTTTAAATCAAAAAATAAAAAAATTAGGATTAGGAGATTGGAGCTCCCACAGGCCTTGGGGCTAAAAACCCCTTTTTGCTTAATATATAGTATAGATTGGGATATTGAAGCTCTCATAGGTCTTGGGGGTTAAAAACTCTATTTTGCTTAATATATAGATAGATAGATAGATATATCTTTTTCTTTTTATTTTTATTTTTATTTTTATTTTTTTTGTGTGGTTACTATTCGGATATTTTTTTTTTTCAATTTATTTAAGATGGAGTTGTGGGTATCTTTTTTTTTAAATTTAATTTATCTGTGATTTTCATTTGTTTTTAATTATTATTATTTAGTTAAGTTATGATGTGAGTTAGATATTTGATAGACATGTGAGTTTTATAGATTTAAAATTTATTTAGATAAACTTTAAAGATTTTTTTTTTAGTTTTTTAGTTTTTTTTGTTATGTTATAATATAATATATAAAATGTAGGTAGATATCTACAACTTTAATAGAAAATATTATCTGATTTTTTGGGGAAAAGAAAATGAATGCAAGTTTTAATTTTTTTTTTTGAAAATTTGTGAGAGAGATTAGGAGGGAGAGATTACGAAATATTTTTATTATTGAATAAATAAATCAGTCAATAATTTTTTTTAATCTATTTTGTAAATTAAAAATCAATAATTTTGAAAATTTGATTAATTTGTCTCATTAAGTGATTTAAAATTTTGATAGATACACATAAAAAAAATACATAATTATATTATTAAATCATAATTCAAATTTAGATGTTATATCTTTTTGAGATCTATAGCCAAATTCTTATCTTTTTATTTTTTATTTTTGTGTGTAACCATAGTATATGGGAGAAATTGAAAAGGGTGTTGCAATAATTATGAGAGAAGTCAAAAGTGATTGTGGGTTGGCAGAAGTCAATAAATGCTGAGGTTGGGTTGGGGGAAGTCAATAAATGTTGAGGTTTTTCTTCTCTTTTTTAAATAAAAAAATAAAAAAATTAGGATTAGGAGATTGGAGCTCCCACAGGCCTGGGGGTTAAAAACCCCCTTTTGCTTAATATATAGTATAGATGATAGCATAATCACCCATGCTGTGCACGGATTGTGTTTACACTATCTATACATGTGAATTGTATCTTTAATTATTGTATGAGGGGATTTTAAATTGCTGATCAAAAAGATTTGACAAAATCAATAATTGCAGCATGTTGAAAAAGATTATGTGGATGAAAAAAGTTAATGAATAAACTAATCAGAGGAAATTTTGACAATGCAATAAATGCAGAGTTTTTTTTTAATAAAAAAATTTAAACAATTCAGATTGGAATATTGAAAGCTCCCATAGTCTGGCGGGGTTAAATTCCATTTGCTTAATATATAGATAGATAGATAGATAGGATAGATAGATAGATAGATATAAGATAGGAGATATAATCTTTTTCTTTTTTTTATTTATTTTGTGGGTTTAATTCGGTGAATTTTTTTTTCAATTTATTTTAAGATGAGTTGTGGGTATCTTTTTTTTTTAAATTTTAATTTATCTTGATTCCATTTTTTTTAATTATTATTATTTAGTAAGTTATGATGTGAGTTGATATTGATAGAATGTGAGTTTTATTGATTTAAGTTTATTTAGATAAACTTTAAAGATTTTTTTTAGTTTTTTAGTTTTTTTTGTTATGTTATAATATAATATATAAATTAGGTAGATATCTACAACTTTAATAGAAAATATTATCTGATTTTTTGGGGAAGAGAAAATGATGCAAGTTTTTAATTTTTTTGAAGTGAGATAGAGATTAGAAATTTAATTATAAATAATCAGTCAATAGTTTTTTTTTATCTTATTTTGTAAATTAAAAATCAATAATTGAAAATTTGATTAATTTGTCCATTAAGTCGATTAAAATTTTGATAGATACACATAAAAAAAATACATAATTATATTATTAAACATAATTCAAATTTAGATGTTATATCTTTTTGAGATCTAAAGCTAAATTCTTAATCTTTTTATTTTTTTTATTTTTGTGTGTAAACCATAGTTATAGGAGAAATTGAAAAGGGTGTTGCAATAATTATGAGAGAAGTCAAAGAGGATGTGGGTTGGGAGTAAGTCAATTAATGTTGAGGTTTTTTTTTTTTTTTAAATCAAAAAATTAAGAAATTAGGATTAGGGAGTTGGAGCTCCCACAGGCCTTGGGTTAAAAAACCCTTTTGCTTAATATATAGTATAGACTAGCCTATCACCCGTGCTAGTGCAGGGAATAATTATAAAATATTTATATTTGTTTTAGATTTTTTAATATATAAATTATATTTTTTAAGATTTTTCATAAAAATAAATTTAACAATCTTCACTAACCATAGTGTATGAGAAAAGTTGAAATGGTACACAATAATTATATACGGATTGGTATCTATAATTAATTTGTATGAGGGGATTTTAATACTAATCAATGGATTTTTGAACGAAATTAATAAAGCAGGCATGTAGAAAGACATGTGGATTGCAAAAAAAAGTTAAAAATAAATGGCTGATTTTTTTTTTTTAAATAAAATTTTAAAAAATTCAGATGGGTATTGAAGTCCCACAGGCTTGGGGTTAAAATCCCTTTCGCTTAATATATATATAGATAAAATTTTCAAACTGTCGCTGAACAATTAGGTGATAGTTTTTAAAACACAGTGAGTTTAAAAAAATCAATTTACAATTTTTTTTTTCAAAATACAATCTAATCATTATTAATAATTGGCTATTAAGAAATCAAATCAGAAAAAAATCAAATCAAATCAAAATATTTTTATGCTATCTAACTCATCATATTTTTTTCCATAAATAATTGTAAAAGAATAACTATTAAAACAGTAAATATAAATATTAAATCACATTAAAAAAAATAACCATTGAACAAACTCAATACATCACATTTTTTTCATAAATAAAAAAAAATAAAGGCTAATTAACCTAACACTCCCGAGATTTATGTTTATTATAGTTGTCCTCCATCACATTTGAGAATTTACACTAATCCCAATGTTAATCTAATTTTATGTAGATGATCATTACGGTGAGGGGGGACTGTTATAGAAACTTTAAACTTAATGGGCAAATCTGTAATGAACTTTAAATCCCCAGAGAGGGGGATTGTAATTTTCAAAAGGTGAAGGGGAACTGTAATAATATATAAAATCAGGGGGGTGGTCAATGTTAATTAACCCAAATGAATAAATGAAAAAAAAAGAACCATGCTAAACTTACAATCCAATTAAAAAAAAAAGAACTTATTGAACTACTACAATCACATTTTTTTCTTTGTGAGTGTTAATGTTTATCTAACTTCAATCATATTAAAAATAAAAGTTAAAATAGTAAATAAAAAGATATAACATTAAAATAAAAAAATTGAATTTAACTTCAACAATCATATTAAAAAAAGCAGTGGCTTGGTCCAGTCCAAGAATCGGGATAATTATAGATATTTTATTGTTTTAATTTGTTTTTAATATATAAATTAATGTTTTTTAAAGATTTTTTATAAAAAGTAATTTAACAATCTATCAACTACCATAAGTGACAAGAGATTAAAAAAAACTACTGGCAGTACTATGCACATGTTGTATCTATAATTATTTGTATGAGGGTATTTTAAATGCCTAATAAGAGATTTTGACCAAAATCAATAAAATGCAGGCAATGTGGATTAGAAAAAGTTAATTAAATGCTGATCAGAGAATTTTGGACCAAATCAATGAATGCTGAGTTTTTTTTTTAAAAAAATTTAGAAATTAAAGATTGAAAAGATGGAGCTCCCACAAGGCTTGGGGCATAGAACCCCATT
>NW_021025813.1:338196-348675 GCF_004153795.1 Camellia sinensis
CCATGTTCGATTCTAGGTTTTGTGGTGAGACTAATTTTTGAATTAATTTTTCTTCTAAGGGATTTTCTAAGGGTTAAGTTTAATTTCTGGAAACACAGAAGTGATATTTGGTGTAATTTTCAGAAAATGGAAACTATCACTGATGCTGCTGCTATTGCCAATGTTGGTGGGGATTTGAACCCCGGGGCAATTGGATTACCAACCCCTACTGCTGTGACCTCTGTGGTCAATCCTGGTGTTACTCCGGCTGTTCCGGGAGGACCACTTAGTCACCATGAGCGCCCAGAAAAATTTGTTGGGGAAAATTTTAAGAGATGGCAGCAAAAGATGTTGTTTTACTTGACCACGCTTAACCTTGCCAAGGTTCTGAGCGAGGATCCTCTAGCCGTGGCAGAGAATGAGCCTGACAGGCAGAAAGTCATGGCGCTTGACACATGGAAGCAAATAGATTATCTTTGCCGGAACTATGTGTTCAACACCTTGGTAGACTCACTTTATAGTGTGTTTTGTTCCAAGAGCTTAGCAAAAGAATTATGGAAATCTCTAGACAAAAAGTACAGGACTGAGGATGCCGGGGCAAAGAAATTTGTGGTTGGCCGGTTCTTTGATTTTAAAATGGTAGATTCTAAAACTGTGATAAGCTAAGTCTAGGAGTTCCAAGTGATCTTGCATGATATTCATGCTGAGGGGATGCCTTTGAACGAGTCATTCCAAGTTGCTGTGATCATTGAGAAACTTTCCAATGGTTGGAAGAATTTCAAGAATTACTTGAAGCATAAGTGCAAGGAAATGTCAATTGAAGAGCTGGTTGTCCGACTCTGGATTGAGAAGGATAATAGAAAGAAATGAGGGAGTACCTCCTCAGTAAAGGCCAATGTCGTTGAGCATGGCAAATCTTCTGGAATAAGGAAAAAGCCCCCTGTGAACAAGAGCTCTAAGTTGGGGCCAAGGGGTGGTGTTGAAAAGAAGTCGGCTTACAAGCCGCAGGAACCAGGTTATCGGTTCTTTAGGAAGTGTTATAACTGTGGTAACGAGGGGTATCGAGCTAGTGATTGCCGCAAGAAGAAAAAGCCATACAAGACCAAACCTCGTGCTCATATGGCAGACTTACAAGAGTACTCCCATGAGGAGGATGATATGCACTTGTCTGCCGTTGTCTCTGAGGTAAATCTGGTGGGTTCAAACCCAAGAGAATGGTGGATTGATACTGAGGCTACACGCCACATCTGCTCCGAGCAGAAACTGTTTACAACTTTCGAACCGGTTACAAACGGTGAGAAGTTGTTTATGAGAAGCTCTGCTACCTCGATTGTTGAGGGGAAATGAAAGGTGGTCCTGAAGTTGACGTCAGGAAAGGAGCTGACCTTAAAAAAAGTCCTGTATGTTCCGGACATTCGTAAGAATCTTGTCTCAGGGTCTCTTCTCAGTAAACATGGTTTTCGCATGGTTTTTGAGTCTGACAAGGTCGTTTTTATCAAAAGTGGAATGTATGTGGGTAAGGGTTATATGTTGGGGGGTATGTTTAAACTCAATGTTATGACTGTTATCCCAAAGATGAATAAAGGTGCATCTTCTTCTGTTTACATGCTTGAGTCTTCCAATTTGTGGCGCAGTAGACTAGGACATGTGAACTTTGAATCTTTACGTAGATTAATCAAGTTAGATCACATACCATCTTTTAAGATTAATCCGAAACACAAGTGTGAAACTTGTGTTGAGGCGAGGTGGACAAGACGCCGTATGAGTTATGGAAAGGCGTTAAGCCTTCTTATAAATTCTTACGAATGTGGGGGTGTCTTGCAATAGTGGCGATTCCTACACCCTAACGAGTTAGGATAGGCCCGAAATACGTGGATTGTATATTCATTGGTTATGCACGTAATTGTAGTGCATATCGGTTTCTTGTATATGAGTTTGAAATTCCAGACATACACAGGAATACCATCATAGAGTCAAGGAATGCATGTTTCTTTGAAGACATTTTTCCTTGCCGAACCCATGAAGGGGTTCCAAGGTCTTTGGAGCAATTTAATGAGCTTGCTAGTGAGGATGATCATGTTGATGATTCAGGTGATGATCAAATTGAGGTTTTAGATAAGCCTAGAATGAGTAAAAGGGCTAGGATATCCAAATCTTTTGATCCAGACTTCTTGACTTATATGGTTGAGAACGAACCTCAAACTTTTCACGAAGTTGTGACTTCTCCTGAGAGTCCTTTATGGAAAGAAGCGATCAAAAGTGAGATTGACTCCATTTTACAGAATCATACCTGGGAGTTGGTAAATTTACCTCAAGGTTGCAAGCCTTTATCCTGCAAATGGATTTTTAAAAGAAAGATGAAGGCTGATGGGTCAATTGACAAGTATAAGGCGAGGCTCGTTATCAAAGGGTACAGGCAACGAGAAGGCCTGGATTACTTTGATACGTACTCACCTATAACTAGGATGACATCTATTTGCATGGTGATTGCGATAACAGCTTTGCGCAATCTTGAGATACACCAGATAGATGGATGTAAAGACAGCTTTCTTAAATGGGGATTTGAATGAAGAAATCTACATGGAGCAACCTGAAAGGTTTTCAGCTCCAGGACAAAGCAAGAAAGTCTATAAACTTGTCAAATCTTTGTATGGTTTGAAATAAGCGCCTTAACAATGGCATGAGAAATTTGACAAAGTAATGCTGTCAAATGGATTTAGAATCAACGAATGTGACAAGTGTATTTTTTTCAAAGACACTGACAGAGGTTATGTCATTTTGTGTCTATATGTTGATGATATGCTCATTATAGGTAGTAACGATGAAATGATCAAAACTACCAAGAAGTTGTTAAACTCTAAGTTTGACATAAAGGATATGGGCATTGCAGATGTTGTTCTGGGAATTAAGATTACCAGAATCTCTGGCTGAATTGTACTATCTCAGTCTCATTATGTTGATAAGATACTTGAGAAGTTTAGTGGATCAGATACGAGTGTGTCATCAACACCTGTAGACTTAAGTCTACTTTTTACCAAGAATAATAATAAAAGTGTCTCACAGTTAGAATATTCTCGGGTAATTGGAAGTTTAATGTATCTGATGAGTTGTATTAGGCCGAATATAGCTTACTCGGTTAGCAGGCTTAGTAGATACACAAGTAATCCCAATGCTTCTCATTGGAAGGGCATTGTGCGGGTGTTAAGGTATTTACGCTACACTTGGGATTATGGGCTACATTATACTCGATATCCAGCGGTGCTTGAAGGATATAGTGACGCGAATTGGATATCAGATATAAAGGACTCAAAGTCCACTAGTAGATATGTGTTCACTCTTGGTGAGGCAACCGTGTCTTGGAAATCTTCCAAGTAAACGTGTATATCTAGATCAACGACGGAATCAGAGTTTATTGCTTTGGATAAAGCAACGGAAGAAGCAAAATAGCTTCGCTATTTCATTGAAGATATTCCACGTTGGTCTAAACCTGTGCCAGCTATTTGTATTCATTGTGATTGTCAATCTGTAATTGGTAGGGCACAGAGTAATATGTATAATGGAAAGTCTAGACATATCCGTCGTAGACATAATTCCATACGACAACTACTCTCGAATAGAGTTGTCTCTTTAGACTATGTAAAGTCTAAGGACAACATTGCGGATCCGCTAACCAAAGGGTTAAGTCGAGTGTTAGTCGAAACGTCGTCAAAAGGAATGGGTTGAGGCCTTTGGAAGTTACCGGAATGGAAACCCAACCTAGTTGACTGGAGATCCCAAGATCTAGGTTCAATGGGACAACCTAATTGCGTGTAACGGTGGTATGTCACTAAGGAGGTTAAACCTCCAGCCATTCCTTCTATCAGTGATACCTGCAAGCGTAGAGGTTAAGTTGTGCTTTTAATGACTCTAGTATGTTAAGCTGTTAAGCTGAGTATTGCAGGATACTCAAGTAGAGTCACCTATGTGAGCGTGAAGTGGGGCCGCTTCTAGAAGAATTGAGCAGGCCAAGATTCTTTGAAACCACTCGCTGAACCAGGCTAGTGTCCAGGGCCACACAGGGCACACCAGTGAGAACAGAATGGTGGTAAGAGTAATTCCTGTGTGAGATCTATTGTCTCAGTTTACATAGACGACAGTGCAGTTCAAGATGTCTTATTTACTGATTAGCCAGTAAACTTGATAGGTTTTCACTGGGAGAGGTTCAAAGCTAAAAGCTACATTCTCTGATGTCGGGATTAGTTCGTTGTACTCTCTCTTCGAGTCATTATTGTTGAACGATGTCTATTTGTTGAGTCTTTTGGTCAATTTTTATTCATGTGGGAGATTGTTGGAAAAAATAATTTTTGGTGACTTTAATTTAATATTAAAGTGTAGTGACTTTAATTAAATATTAAAGTGGGTCCCAACCTTTTATTGTGTTAGGTCCAAGTGAGCCAAAAACCATTGGGTTTTGAATAAGAATTGCCAAGAAATTACCTCATGATATTAGATTCATGAATAGGATTTTAAAGAGTATTTAAATTCTTTTTCTTGGCTAAAAGGTGTGAATCCCATTGGGCATCCAAACTTTTTATCTTTTTGGAAAAGGGTTATGGATCTTGGTTAATTGGTGTTTTAATGACCAGCCATAAAGGCTGGAGGCTCTTCCTCTCTCCCCTATACATGTATAAATTGAGACCCTCCTGTCAAGTCTCAATATAGAAATTTTTTTGCTTCCATTTTACAAGTCAGTTTTTCAGAAAGTTCCGACATTGAGAGAGTGCTGCCACTGTTCTTGTTCGCTAAGTTAGACAAAAAGTGCTTCTGTCGTAACTGGTTTTGACCGTTGTATCCTGGAAGACAGACACTGGGGTTCCTCAAGCACTCGACCCGTGAGGCAGCGAAATCTGTTTTAAGGAAATTGCTTCCGCGCAGGCTTCAGTTTCGTCTCTTTACCCTTTTATTATTTTGTGTATTTCTGTTGAAATTTAATTGTAATTATCAGTATATGTTCTTAGTATATAATTTGATTTCTTCATAAATCTATTTATTTAATTTTATAATTTGAACAACAAATTTTTGCTGGCAAATATGAGAGTAACGAGTTGATTTTATGTACAGATCAATGTTGTTTATCCTTGTAAGTTTGGATTAATTATTAATAATAGAATTAAATTGTAAAATAGTTATAACTGTTTCTTTTGTAACAGGAAGCAGTAAGGAAAGAGAAGACAAAGTGACCAAATTAGTAAATTGGGAGCTTCTATTTGCCCCAAAAAACAAAGGTTGGGCCTCCCATTACTTTGAGCACATTAATAATAAATTTGAAATTTTATTTATTAGTTTGGACGCTCTAAATAATATCTATTATAATCCTAAAAATCTTATTCAAATTTATTTTGTATACCCTATTACTTATAAACAGAAGAACAATATCAAATTTACGTTAAAAAAAAAATATATCAAACCACATTTTGAGTCTAGAATTCTAAGCGACGAAGAAAAATTCCAAATTCATCCGAGATGAAGGTCCTTCACTCAGTGAATCAAAATATATTTGTCTAAATACTTAATTATGAACTTATGAAGTTTGTTCGGATACTCAGTGTCAAACACAATAAAATTGGTTCCAGTTGTTTCATATGGATATTTAGTGCCGAACAAAATATATTTTTTCAGATAAGCGGGGATCAAGCTTGCTTATCATTGTGTTCAAGCCCTGCTTAGAGCAATGATCCCAATCCAGCAAGGTTGTTGTGGATCTAACTTTTTTATTTTATTTTTTTATTAAAGGAAAAAGATGGAATTTCACATATGGTATGATCATTAGATACCACCAGCGTGGATATTCAAAATTTGAGCTTGTCCTTCGAATGCGATACAACCAATAAAATTGTAAAATGAGTTGCTATTCAACTTTAACAACTAATTTAAATGACTAGGGTGATTCAACTTGAATTGTGAGTCATTTAAGTTTTATTTAAGAGGTTTTCAATTTGAATCTTGATGTCTTATTTTGCATGATATATAAAATCAGTGAGTGGTCACATATATCTCGAATTTATGCTACTAAGATAAACCTAAGAGATCTTGTCTAGGAGTGATTCTCAATTATAAAAGAAAATAAAGAAGCTAACTAATTTAATGAATATAGGCCAATGATGTAATGGAAAAGCACAAGACTCCTTGGAAAAAACTGCCAATCTAATATTAATTCAAGTATTTTCAAAATGATTTTGTTAACAAATGTTCATATGACGGAAGAAAATGATCAAAAAAGGGAAGAAAATGATACATTTTTCATTCAACTCAATATTTTTTTATTAAATCAATACACATTTTAATATTTTTTTATACCTATTTTAAAAAATATATTTTACTTTAAGTTTAATATTATAAAAATATTTTAATGACACAATTCCATTTTTTTTCTTCAAAATTGATCAAAGACTTTTAGGGGTTTCATGATTGGATGGCTCACTTGACCTACTTCAATATTAGTATTCAATTGCTCATCTTTCAACATGCAAGATTTAAAACTTGTGCTGAAAACATTTTAAATTACATACTCCAAAGTGCCACCTAACACGGATTCACTTAGCACCATTTTATAGATTTATTTAATTTAAATTTTTTATTTTTTATTTTTCATGAAAAGGAATTGAGGGAAAGGGTCCCGGGCACAGTAGGGTGTACTTTGTTTTTAGGTGGGTTCATTTTGAATCCTGAGAGGGTGATTTATGATCCGGTGTTGGGCCGAGGTATAGACCGAGCAAGTTGAGGGCCCAGCAGAGCATTGGGCCGAGATGATCCCGTACAAATCCTTTTTATGATCTAAATCACTCGCTTTAATGTTGATTGAATAGATTATTTAGTAAAAAATTAACTTGATTGAACATATATAAATAATTAGATCACATTTATTTTTAAAAATAGATGACAAATGTTATTTTAAGAATAAATCATTTAATTTTTTTTAAATAAATATGATCCTATCATTTAACTAGTAAATTTTATCGATATAATTTTTTACATTAAAGATTTTCTCGACAAACTTACAAAATAAATTATTAAAATCATGTAAATAAATCCAAATGGACTCCACCATGGGGCATTACACTCCCTATTATGTCCTCTACCCAAACTTGAGTGCTTTATTTTAGTTTGACATTGTATATTTTATAATTCACTAAGCACAGATACTATTTTTGAATGATTAGAATTTATTTTGAACGTAAATTCTACCATAATTGAGTTTAATCTCAACTATTAATTATAATTTTTTTTTTAAATGTGAAACCATTATGTATTCTTAGGATTGATGTTTATAATATAATTAGGTGGAGAATTATGTATTTTACTAATTGGAATGTGGAGAGGGCGACAATGTCACGAGGCCGGGTTTCATGCTCGCAACTCTCTCCCCATGTTCTCCTCCATTCATGCTTCATATTTCTTGGTTGGTCCAATATATATATTTTTTTAATTTTCATTATTATTTTTTATTTTTAATTTAATTTTTTTAAACCCTCGTTTGAGTGATTGGTGCCTTGTGACGAAGTAGAAAATGAATTTATTCACTCATTTTTTTAATACATGAACAATACACAAAATGTGAATGGTATAAATGTGAATCTCATCCAAAAAATGTAATGATCCTACCTAGAATGGTAGGTCCTTGGGTTATGCAAAATACCGCATAATTTGTTAAAATCGTATCGATCCGCATCAATTTGTATCATTCTATCTACTAATTGCGGATTAAACTTTAAAATTCATAATTCGTCTTCGAAACTGCTCCGCTCCGCTATAGTTAATACATATACATTTTTTAACTTATAATGAAATATCAAAGTAAAAATGAGTATGAGAGAGATTTAATATGTTAAATTTATTACAAATTAGTAGTTATATAGATAAAAAAAAATTACGTAAAATTAGTTTGTGTTATATGTATGAAAAATATTATACAAATTAATGTTATATATGTCATGCAAATACTTTATAATTTGTTAGAATATTTTTTAGTCCGCCAATCCACCCAAAACTGTTCAAATCGCAATTTACCAATCCGTCATTCGATTTATAATTTTGTTCTTAAACCGTTCGAACTGCACCGTACTGGACCACACACACCCTAAGAGGCCCTACTATTTTTAACAAATCAAAATGTATGTATTATGAACACAATCGAACTCGACGACATGTTTTGGAGAAAACGGTTAGCTCAAACATGACCAATATTACGGTGGGGGTATACAAAGTAGTATTTACTCTTTTAATTTTTTGTAAATATATATAATTTTTTTAAAAAAAATCGATACATTTGAAAAACGTTTATCTTTTGAAAAGCTTCCTCCAAGTACTTTGAAAAGATTTTTTTTTTTTTTTTTTTTTTTTATTTTATTATTATTTTTTTTTTTCACCTATGAGATAACTTCCTTTTTTTTGGTCATCCTATAATAACTTTTTATACTATTGGAAAATGAATAATTATTAATAAGTCTTATTGAGTGAATTTATTTAGGCTATGTTTGGCATACATTATTTGGGTTAAAATAGCCATAAAAGATAAAAATATATTTAAAAAATAATAAGATAAAATATCACATTCAAATCATAATCATTTTATTTTTCTCTCACAAAAGTTAAAAAAGTCAAAAAATCTATCACAAATAAAACTTTTAGCCTCAAACTAAAATAGTTAAAAAGTCAATTCACATACCAAAAGAAAGCCTACTCACAAATCTTGAGTGAATTTTGTTTTACTTATTTATCTCCTTTTTTGATAATGGAAAATTTTAAAAACTTTATATATATATATATTATATTGTATTTGTGAATTGATTATTTGATATTGACAATCATAAGAATACTTTTAATAAAATAATAAATAATTAAAATATTTTAACTTCAGACCTGCATGTGCAGTGTGGGCACTGGTCGTGCGTGGCATGGAGCAGCCGTCTGTGATTGTCAAAGGGACAAAAACCCCACCTCCACAAAATTTCCACCAGTTTCCTACAAATTTAGACTATTTATGATGTGAACTTCATACATATATGAAAGGTTAGGATCACTTTGGGAGTGTGAGGTCATCCCAAAGTAATCCCAAACATTTCCCAAAATTTTCTGAATTCCAAATATTGAAAATGTGACTATTTAAGTTATTGCCAAACAGAGCCTAGCCTCCAAGGAAGACTTACAAACAAGAGCCAGGTCCAGGCTAATCCAGCCCAAAACTTTTGAGAAAAGCCCAACGCAAGAAAGCCCAATTGCATTAACCGAAAGAGCAGGTCCAAAACCATGAAAGTCAACTTTGGGTACAAAGCAAAAAAATAAAAATAAAAAAAATAATTACAAAACAGTATTCAAAATGTTCTAAGTGCAGTAATATTACATATAACGGTGATATCATGTGCCATGTGGCGGTATCACTATTTAATAAACAATCTTAATTTACGGTAGGAATTACAATAATGTTGAGTTAGTGAAAGACAGAACTTGTCTCCCTTTGAGACTTTTTATTGACCGGTTTACACTCAATATTTTTTTTTTTTTTTTTTCACTCCTAAACATAAGTGAATGGATCTTACGCACATTTATTGATGTAGACACCATTAGTTTGTGTTTTAGAGTGAGAAAATGAGATTAAAATTTAAATTATATATAACATCACTCTTATATGGCCTAATTGCAGTGATTAAAACATAACTAATTTTTGAATTGTCAAAATGAACTGTCAAAGCTAAATCTTGACATTTTACAAAACAATATTCAAAATGTCAAAAATGGCAACCATTTCTTTTAATGAAGGAATGCTATTTGTTATATTTTCACACAAAAGACCAAATATAAATGATATTTGTGGAACCTATCAAATGAGAAATAGAGAGAACATGAATACCCGAACAAAAAAATATCGAGGTGGCACAATCTGAATGCTCGAACAACACCCTGGCGATAGAGACAAGTCGTTTTCTTAATAAAACACAATTTACAATAATTACATGACTTTCCCCCACATATTACAACATTTGTCACCTACTCATATGTAACACCATTTTTTTTTTTTTATAAAAACATTACTTATATGTAACACTTTACAACCCACTTTTTATCTTTCCAAAACAAGAAAACAAGATAAAAATGTTTCTTTCACATGGGATATATCACAAAATCCGACCAATCTATTCAATTTACAACTTTTGGTCTTGTAAGAATATAATCCATACACATTTATGTTTAAGTTTTTAACTCCTACAAAGCTCCTCTCTCTCTCTCTCTCCAAAGTTGGTAGTACAAAAAGCAAGAACCAAAAGGTGAAAACCAACAAAAAAGGAAGAATATATGCAGCTTTACCTTTTTCATGTTATGACTTTGTCATGATAGAGAGAGATTCATGCACTACAAATTCATAGACAACAATATTTTCAATGATAATTTTTTAGAGGAAGCTTTTTGGCTTTTAAAAGTTTCCACTGTAATTGTACTTCTTTTTCTTTTCTTTTATTTTTTTTT
>NW_021025813.1:352288-370503 GCF_004153795.1 Camellia sinensis
TTAGATCACATGGCGGCCGTGGGCTCCCTTGCCGGCGGTGACGCGGGATCGGTTTGCTGGTGCGGAGGAGACCTCGCGTTTCCGGATCTTGCTTGAGGGCCCGGTCTGTCGGGCTTGGTACCTGGGGGAGCGTTTCCTACGCCAGACCCGAGGATTACCTGAGCAGATAGTCTCGGCTCACCCTCCTGCAGAGATGAGGGAGACCGAGAGGCTCACGACCGAGCAGATGGACGACTACACCATCGGCTGGGAGGAGGCCGGCTTCAGAGGCATTGGCGACTACCGGGAGTATGTGCAGACATACCTGATGCGGCCTCTGAGCGGCGCCCGTCGAGCAGAGGGACCCAGGCCTGCAGCGCCAGCGGCTGGGGCAGGAGTTGGAGTTGGAGCGGGAGCTGCGAGGAGCGCCCGAGTCCGGGGCAGGAGCGGGGCTCAGGGAGGATGGGGGACTGGCTGGCCCGCCCTGCCTGCTGTACTGACTTTCCAGGGGCAGGGTGGGGCGACCTATCAGATCCCTTTCGCCCCTCCGCCAACTGATCACGAGTTCGTCGGTGTCCCCGACTTACCTCCGGTACGTATTACTGCATTTTGTACAGTCATTTCATTTCAGTTTATTTGATATTCCACAGAATATTAATGCATCTGACACTTTTGCAGGCTTCTTCTGAGTACACCCGTCAGTCGTTGGCGATGAATGCCTTGATGATGCGGATGCTTCAGCGGACTTTCAATCTCCTAGCCCTTTACAGCATCCCGGTATGTTCTTCTGAAACTGGCCTCAAACCATTCGTACACTGCTTTACATAATCTGATGCACGGCACCACACCTGATACACTGATCTCACAGCATCTGATACACTGCATACACTGCATTCTGTACTGTACTCTACACTGATAGACTGCTCACGGCATTCACACACTGTACTCATATACTACATTCTGCACTGTACTCTACACTGATAGACTGCTCACGGCATTCACACACTGTACTCATACACTGCATTCCGCACTGATAAACTGTCTACAGTATACTGATGCATTTCCCTTTTATGTACTTTTCAGCCTCCTTTCCAGATTCCTATGGCAGGCGGCACTCCAGCTGGACCTTCTGTCCCAGCTCGAGGGAGAGATGAGGAGGGCCGAGTATTCCCCCGCTCCAAGGCAGGGCGCACTCATGTCGGGAGTAGCTCGCGAGCTCCAGTCTCGGATGATGATGATGATGACGAGGAGTCAGAGGCGGAGGCAGAGGCGGAGTCAGAGTCATCAGAGGAGGAGACCAGAGACGGCACTAGCTCAGGCTCTGACGACGATGCTGATGATGCTCCTGGACCCTCGTCCAGGAAGAGGACTAGGACAGACTGATGGCCCCCCGGAGTGCTCGACATGGATGCGGATTTTTGTTACTTTTCTCTTTCTTGTACTTTTCTTTTTTTTGGTAGTTAGATTACCTTGTACTGCCGCAGGCAGATTTTTGTTTTCAAAACTTGTACATTTGGAAAGATTATGGAATGAAACAGACTTTTTATCTAAAAAAGTGTTTGCATTTACATATCTCATGTATTGCATCGCATCTCATCATGTTACACCTCAATGTAAATGGAATTGATTGGTTGTCTGAAAATTGAACATTTGCACTGTAATAATCAGATAACTAAACAGTCAACGGCAGAATGACCCAAGCAACCCACTACATGATTCTGCACACACAGCCCTTACTCTGTTGGGGATTAATCTTCATACAGCCCATAACACAGCATTCGGTTCATTCTGCACACAGCAAACCCTGAGCGAACGGCCGAATCTGACAAGACGGACTACAGAGGTGAAACCGGCTAGAGTTGAGACGCAATCGAATATAGAGAATGGCACAACATTCTGAGCATAAACAATTTTCGAAATTAAATAAGGGTTTTTCAAACCGAGGTATCGAGCCTACAACTGAACACAGCAGGGAAGACTCAAACAAAAGGGTACACGACCTAATCACAACGAGACACACTCAGAGAAGACCTAAAAACAAAGTTGAGGTAAACAAAACAAAGGACACGACACACAGACGCGTTGAACGAATACGGGGGACCTCAGATCACGAGGAGCTAGTTTCTCTGGGTATTGTTTCCCACCCTTTTCTCATCTGTGATTCTCACATCACTCGGCCCTCAGGCTCGGTTTTTTACTCAAAACCCTTTGGCTCACCTCTTTCTCTCAACTTACACCTCTCTGTTCTTTATTCTCTCATTTTTCGTCCCTCCCCAAGGTGATTAATGAATGAATAGGAAGTTGTGGGTTCACGTCTGATGCTATTAGCTCACAGCTATTTCCTCTGGTAGGTAGAGTGCCCTCCTGGCAAGTACGTCGATGACGGGGGAAAGGCAGAACGCCTGACTCAACTGTGCCCCTAATTCATTATTTTGACCATTTTTTCGTTTTGGTTTTCTACTAAAACAGTTCTGATCAAAATGAGAGTCGGATTAACGTACTTGTTCGATTTTTGATTTGAAAGCCATGCAAGCCAGGCTGTAAGCACTGAAAATTTTCCCTTTTGAGTCCAAGAAAATGGTCCAGTTTTGGAAAATGAAATAGTTTTCGAGAAACTAGTCAACCTCAGTAAAAATTTTCAAAAACTATTTTTCAAACAGCTGATGCTCAACGAGCATGGAACTTACTCTCTGAGATGCGCAACCTCAGATCGGAGGCAATGGAAAATTGCCCCTAGTCTGAAGACCGCCGCATGGCAACGGAAAGTTGCCCCTGGTTTGGATGGCGGCTCGCGACGACTGGTGGCAACGGAACGTTGCCCCTTGTTTGGATGGTGCCGCAGCAATCCACGGACAGTCTTCATTGGTGGTGGTCGAACTCTTGGACACTGAGACGACGAAGACGGTCACAACAATTATGTGGACACAGTCACCTTGGAAGGTGTTGGTGACTAGACTTTGAGATGAAATCAAAACCATTGCATGGACCGAGACGCTATGAAAGCGTTGGGGGCTGGACTTCATGATGAAGTTGCCTACGTATCCCAAACATGGGAATCAAGCCTTACGTAGTTCCGGTTAAGGTACACTCGGGTATTTTAACCTTCACTTTTCAGGCTCTAACTTTTGCCAAGGCGCCCGATGCGGGTTTTCGACCTTGCGAGCTTCTTTTCATTTTCTTTTTTTTGTTTTTTCTTTTCTTTTTCTCTTTTTTTTTTGCATTTTTTGTTGCTCTTCTTTTTTGTATTTTTCTCTTGCTCTAACTATTGCCTGGGTCGCCCTTCCGGGTTTTCGGCCCAGCGAGCCTCTCAAAGGGTAAAAGTGTAGCAAGTCCATGCCAAATGGTTTTTGAAGTTGAAGCCTCTCTGTGTCTAGGAGAATGGCTGTCGCAATGATTCGCAGAAGAATCCATCACAGTTGCTCCACGAGCTTCTTTTGGTAAGATCTATTTCTTCTGATTCGGCTCTTGGGTGCCTCTTGTTCGAGGGCTGCTTCAAATCTGGCCACTCGGACCTTGCCTGACGTCCGACCGTTGAACTTTCTGAATGGGTTGGAGGTTTTAAAACAAACAGGTCGAATCTTGAGGCTGAGAGCAATCCTAGGCTGCACAATCTCAAGAGCGGTCCCACACAGGTCTTCACAGGACCGCGCAAAATATTTTGTTTTTGAAAATTTTTAAGAAAGTGACAAATCACTCGCGCTGAAGATAGTGCGAAACCAGTCTGGATCAAGCCAGGGTCCTTCTCAGTACTCACGCTAACAAGCATGATCTCATTCATTAAGGGCTTAGCATGCCTCTCCTTTTCTCAAAACGATCAAAATTTTGCAAAACCCGAGGAATTCCTTCCTCTTCGTTTTTATCACCGCAGTGTTCAAAAGGGGTTTTTGAAAAACTTAGGTCAATGTAATGATTTTCAGGGCACAAGAGAGCAGGCGAGACGCACTGTCAACCCATTCAAATCCTCGGGCACAACTAACTTACACTGTAAGCAAGCATGAAAATAAGATAGCCACCGCTGTTTCATTCAGATTTGTTGGTATAACTGGCCCCTCGGCAGAAACAGACTCAAACAAAAACGAGTAATTACAAGACAAAAACGGTGTTCAGGGCAACAACCCCGGAATCACCTGGTATTCTATACAAAGGGGAACTGACTCGATACAACAAGACAGACCCTTAAGCAAAAAAGACTGACTCAAGACAAAGAGATAGACTCAAAAACAAAAGACTGACTCGATACCTAAGCCAGAATTTACAAAACTCGGGTTCACCGATGCTCAAAAATGCGTGCCAGACGCCACATCCAAAAATATACCGAATGCCGCCCGTAGGTGGTTCACTTTCTGACTACATACTCGCAGTATCTGAGCCCTCAAAATCCAGCAACTGGGCGGTAACGGACTTGGCTGAGGTGGGCGGGAGGATAACTTTGTTATCAATCAAATCTTGCACCTCATGGCGGAGGCGGGAACAATTGTTAGTTGGGTGGCCTGTCTGCTGGTGGTACGCGCAGTACTGAGCGGCATCATGTGTAGCAGGGAGAGTCTTCGGGAGTGGCCGAGGCTCCAAGGGTTTAAGGTGCCCTTTCTTGGCAAGGATTTGGAGTGCCTTGGACAGAGGCATGTAGAGAGCATGAAAGGCCCTGCGCCCCCGGGGTAGGTACTTCAGAGTCTGAGCACTTTTACTAGCCGCACAGGCGAAGGGGTCGGCGGGCGCCACCTTGGCTTTCTGATCTTTCCCGGGTGCAGGGGCGGGAATAGAAGGAACTGTTCTGGCATTACGGGGCCTATCCCGATTTCCTGATTGACTTGAACTACCCTTAGGTGGAGTGGGGAAAGCATCCTCCACAGTTTTTGACACAACCGCGGATATCTGTTGCTTGTTCATCCCCCCGGCTTTCAAAGCCTCGACTGCCCACAGCAGTTGTTCGATGGGATCGGCGTCTACCTTTGCTTTGCCTTTTCCTCTGGCCTCAGCCTGATCGAGGGTTTGGGTTGACGCTGGCATGTCATTGCCGTAGCTGGAGGCCATCTCCGGTTGACTGAGTTCGATCACAATTCGCCCCAACAGCGGGGGCTCCTGGGGTACAAAACTCCCGGCGTATGGTGCAGCTGGAGGTGAAGCTGACATTCCGTAGGCGAGATCCGCCACAGACCTCTGGAGATCACCTATCATCCCCATTAGTTCAAAGGTGGTGGGCTCACGAGCCTGATACAACTGGGGGGGCCCAGACCGGGTGCACAACGGGCGTCCTGGGTGGACGTGGCATATCAATGTTGGCCTCACTTTGCAGAGTGATCCCTTGATCTAATGCAGTCGTCATAACCATGAACTCTTCTGAATTCTGCGTCGTCATAAGTCCTGCCTCAGCAAGGGGGAACACTGGCTATTCTGTATCAACTCTCTGACCCTCTGAACTGAAAGGAAAACAAACAGCATTTCAGCCCCAAACGGATCAAACACAGGTGTAGCCGAACAACTGTACTCCACTACTGATCACTGTTCCCCAGAAATTACTGTCCCCAAAACTGAACTGATACCCGCAGATAACTGGTTCTCAATAACACTGACACTGATGCCCTCGGGCCTGATACTCAAACTTTTCAACCTGGTATGTACTCTTCCTGTAGAAATACATTCTAAAAGCACATAACAAGTAAAGAGAGCCAAAACACCCCTATGTTGGGGTAGGGTTTCCCTGTCCTATTTTGTCAAGAGCTAGGGTTTCACTATGCACGCAACAGTTTCAAACAACCTAGCATCGGGTGAGCAACCTGTCCTAGTTTGGAATGGCCACTATGGATTTTAATATGCACTAGGTCGAATGGTCAAAAGGGCGCCCCGGTAAAACCGGGGTTTGTGTTCCCATACTGTCAGAGCCCATAACCGGTCAGCCTTATGGTCATGCCTTGACAAGACAAGCCTCCGGCAAACCGTTCAGGAATGGCAGATGGCAAACACGGTGTCCTAGGCGCACCAATGCAAATGCAATGCAAAGAAACACACAAGTGTAATAAAAAACAGATATCATGAGTTCGAGTCAAGCTCTCTAAATCCCCAGCAGAGGAGTTGTCTCGGCTCGGGAGCTTGGGTACGATCGGGGAATGTCAGCTATGAGCACCCCCTTTCGCCCGGTCCGAAGACCGGCCTCTACTAACCATGATATCTGATTTTGAAAACGTTTATGTGTTCTTATTCCAGTTATTAGCCTAGAATTACTATGTTATGCGCGCAGCAAACAAGTATAGACTAGATTGCCTAATTTTGAAACAAGCATTGCATATCCGTTTATTTTGAAAAGCACTTTGGAATTTGCTACTCGCAAGTAGGCTAAAACACGGATTTCAACGAGTTTTCCCAACTCAAACAATCCAACCTTCACCCACAGGCATTCAAGCAATTTAACACATAAGCATTTAGCCGCATAGCAAGCATACTGTCATGATAGCATTCACACGCATGCGGTATGCTAAAGCATAAATACTTACATCGTACTCCGTGCCAAAACAATAAACTAGTTAGCAAACATGCGTGCCCTAGTTCATGTTAAATTGCCTAATTCAACGCATACAGGATGCAATTAGATAGGCTCGGCTACCTTAAACATGGCATATGAAATGCGATCAACTATCACATATTCAATTTGTGAATTGAAGTACAAATGCAGTTAGCGTGATGTACCGAGCCTAATGCATGCAAGGCAAATGTATGGATGCACGCATGCATAGCATAAGGTATGCTAAATTAAACGTGCCCTAATCTACCATCAAAAACAGGTAAATAAAAGGGAAGAAAGAAGTGGGGGTTGGAAGACATACACACACTCACCCACACTTATTACAGATTTGCCCTCACTCGGAGGGACCAAATAAATAATACAAACTAATTAACTACGCAAGCTAATTAACTATTACAAATTGCCTAATCAACTAAGCAAATTAATTAAGGCTAGAAGAACAGGAAATCGCCTCGGGAAATGCACCGCCATGTATAGGCTGCCTCTGTTTTCCTTCCTTCACTCCTCTGGAGGTTGTCAAAACCTCAGGACTACTTCCTTGGATGCTGGGAAACATCACCGGCTGCATGGAATTTCCACCGGCAGTGGGATGTGGCCACCGGCACAAAATGAAGCTATCGGCAGAGAAATGATTGCCGGTCGGTACTTTACACTGCTGGTCGGCAGGGTATTCCTGCAGAATCTACAAATGACAGCAACAGAGGGCAAGGCAAAGCATGGCAGCACAATTCAAGGCATATATGCACCAAACATGTCCCTTATCATGGTAATGACTCAAAGGGGCATGTGCCTCGATCCTCGGACCACCAATCACGCATTTCCATGCATGATGGCCCAAAGAATCAAGTATGCAACATTCATGTCAAATGAAATGCAAACCAATCAAACAAACAAGGCCCAATTCCTATCATCAAGTCAGGGAACAAGGCATGCATGCAAGATGCAATGCAACCTAGGCATACAAGCTAAGGATGCAACATGGCATGGCATAGCACTTATGCAAGCATACAAGCATACATGTGGCAATGCAAATGGATGGAAAGATGGACTTATACATGATTTAGGTAGCTCTAATAGGCCTAAAACAGTGGCCAAAATGACCAAAACAAGGGACCGAAACACATGCACACATACATATGATTAAGGGCCAACACTTAGGCACAAATTGAACAACTCTCAAACACATTTGAAAGAAGGTATTCATGGAAAAATAGCATGCAACATAAGCTCTGAAAATCATGCTATAAAGTGATGCCAAATCATGTTAAACAAGACAAGCAAATGCATGCAAGCATGGTCCAAACACTTGAGGCAAGTCATGGAGCTTTTGAAGCACATCTAACACAACAATCATGGCATCCACTAAACAACTAAAAACAGATTTTTAGCATGTTAAAACAAGGTCAAAGGACTACTTAGATGGCATCTAAGTGGCTCCAAATTAGAGGCATGCACAAGTGCCAAAACAAGGAGCATGCAAGACAAGCTTCCAAAGCATTAAAGAGGCATGCAAGGCAGTCACACAAGCATGAAAATGGGACTGAAATAACATATAGGGTGGCCCCAAATCACCAAATCAATGCAAAGATGTCATGCTATACATGCACATACTTAAGGCTAACAAGCCGAAATGCAAAGGGGCTATATGATGCATGCCAAATCCGACCCAAACAACCATGGACAGACCTAAAACATGTCAAAATATGCACAAAACCTTCACAAGACTAAGCCTAAAACATGCTCGAATAAGGGCTAACAACCTAAGGCATATTAAGGCATAAACAAGGCATTACATGGCAACTACGCTAAGCATGCATGGAGTACCAAAACCAATCAAAAACAGAGGTATATCATGACATATTAGGCATGGAAAGCAGCCAAGACATGGCCAATACACACTCTAACATGGTGCTCTCTCAAGAGGCCAAAATGGTCCATTTCAAGGACAACAAGGGAAGGGGGTGGCCCTCTCCTCTTGGAGACTTCAAGGCACCATCTTCACCACTGAAATCCCTCAAGATTTCAGTGGTGAAGAGGCCCAAACACCAAAGTCTCGAAACTTGCACAAAACAACACAAAATGAGGCCTTTCAAGGCCTAGGAGGGGTCAAACACCTCCAAACCACAAAACACCCTTAATAAACAATAAAGAGGGCCTAAAAACAGAACTTTTTTGTATTATACACCAAGCTCAAAAACGAGTTTAAGAAAGGTAGAAACAAGGTGCAAAAATGGGGAATAAAGGTGTTAGTTTCTTACCCTTGATGACCCCTTCAACAATGGTGCTCCAATGGCCTCCTTTGGCTTGAATCCAACACCAAAACTTCAAAATCAGTCCTTTAGAACTTCAATAGTTAGACAAAGGTGAAACACTAGGTGTTTGTGTGCAATAGTAAGACACAAAACACCTAGAGCACAAAAGAGAGTGAAAGAGAGATAGGATGTGTATCTAACCCTAACCCTAAAACCAGAGCTCAACAATGGCTGTCTAAGCTCTCAAAATATCTTAAGTCTCTCCCCCCCCACTAAGGCCAAGAAAGAGCCCCTCTCTATATAGAAGCTTCTTGTATTGTAAAGCTTACAAGACAAGCTTCATAAGAGGGAGATCCCTCCATACACGTGTATGGAGGGGAGCAAAAGCAAGACAGCTGTCTTAAAATATCTGCAAAAGCAGATGCACAGTAGTCGGGCGGCCAAAAATGCCATCTTGGCCAAAAAAAGTGCCGACCGGCACTAAAAAGTGTTGACCGGCAACAAAATGTGTCGGCCGGCAATATACATTGCCGGTGGCAGCAAAAACCAACCGATGGCCTCTAGCCACTGCCGGTGGTGGGTGGGGATGGTCCACAAGCCCTACCCTGCCTCTCAAAGGCAAAACACAAGTGTTTGGTGCAAAACCAGACACTAAACGGTCGAGTTCGGAGATCCTGAGGCAAGGCGCGTAGCCGAGACCTCCGGGAACTCCAAATGAACACAAACATGGATGATCACCGGGTGTTCAAACGGTGACGTCCAAGTCTTGAGGACGGTCAAAAATGGGGTGTCTACACATGGACACAATCAATTTAGAAGTGTTTATGGCTAGACTTTAGAATGAAGTTGCCTACGTATCCCAAACATGGGAATCAAGCCTGAAGTAGTTCTGGGTTAAGGTACACTCGAGTATTAACCTCTCCTTTTACGCTCTAACTTTTGCCAAGGCCGCCCTTTCCGGGTTTTCAACCTTGCGAGCTCTGTTTTTCTTTTCTTTTCAATTCTTTTCTTTTCAATTCTTTTCATTTTTTTTCTTTTCTTTTCTTTCTTTTTTATTTCTTTTTTGTTCTTCTTTTCTTCATTTCTTTTTTGTTCTTTTCCTTTTTTTCTTGCTCTAACTTTTGCCTGGGTCGCCCTTCCGGGTTCTGGGTTTTCGGCCCAGCGAGCCTCTCAAGGGTAAAAGTGTAGCTTTGTCCATGTCAAATGGTTTTAGGATCTCAAAGCCATCTAAATCTAGAAGAATGGCTACTGTTCGCTGATGATGTAGAAGTCCATCCAATGGGGGCTGAATTTGCCCCTAGTGTTGTGGATTGGAACTCGGTTGTCCTTCAGCAATACTTCTTCTTTCCTCCCTTTTGGAATTTGGCATTCTTGCCGATCTTCATTGATTTGCAGAATGATCCATTTTTAGCTCTTCAAGCACATTTGACATTTTTGCCCCTAATTTTAGGGGTGCTTTTGATCTACCTCCGCAAGCTTCCTTTGATCACATTTGACCTTCGTGTCCCTAGTTCGTGGGCTGCTTCAAATCTGGCCGCACAGGCCTCACATTATGGTTGACCGTTGAACATTCTGAATCCAAGTTCAAGGTTTGAAAGTAAGGGGACGAGCCTCGAGGTTGAGAGTGATCCTAGGCTGCACAATCTCAAGAGCGATTCCATACAGGTCTTTGCAAGACCACGCAAAACATTTTTGAAATCTTTTAAGAAAACGACAAGTCGTTCGCGCTGAAGACAATATTGAACCAATCTAGATCAAGCCAGGATCCTTCTCAGTACTCACATTAACAACATGATCTCATTCATTAAGGGCTTAGCACGCCTCTCTTTCTCTCAGTTGATCAAATTTTTGCAAAACCCAAGGAATTCCTTCCTCTTTGTTTTCGTCACAATGTTCAAAAAGTTTTGAAAAACTTAGGTCAATGCAATGATTTCAACGCACAGAAAAGTAAGTGAAAAGCACTGTCGTTTCATTCGAGTTTTTCTGGCACAACTGGCTCAAAGCAAAAACAAACACAAAAGCATGAAAAACCACTGTTGTTTCATTCAGATCGTCTGGCGTAACTGGCTCCATGGCAGAAACAGACTCAAAAGAAAGAGTGCAAAAGACAAATACAAAACGAGAAAGGGATGTCCGAGGTAACACTCCCGAAATCACCTAACTCTTAACAAAACAGGACTGACCCATTACAACAAGACAGACCCCAAACAAAAGACAGACTCAAAACAAAGAGACAGACTCAAAACAATACTACAGACCTGACTCAATACCCAAGTCAGAATGTACAAAAACTAGCATTTTCACAATGCTCAAAACAGTGCGGGCCATCCGCCACATCCGGAGTAAACTGGGTGCCATCCGCAGGTGGCTCATCCCCCGATCACATGGTCACATTATCCCCCACAAGTTCACTGATCAAGTGCCGATAGACTTTGCAAGACTGGTGCGGCGATGACCTTGTTGTCAAACAGATCTTGTACATCATGGCGAAGACGAAAGCAACTGTCAGTGTCATGACTAGTTTGTTGATGGTAGGCACAGTACTTATTCTGGTCATGCTTTAGAGGGATAGGATTGGGTTAAGGCTGTTGTTCCAACGGTTTCAGATGTCCTTTCCGGAGTAAGACCCCTAGAGCCTTTGGTTAAGGCATATAAATTGGGGTAAAAATCCTCTTGACTCGAGGTGGATATTTGGTTGTTTGTGAGCTACTTCCAGACGCACCGGTGAATGGGGTAGCTATTTTTGATGTGGTGGTGGTGGCCATGCCCACTTCAGAAGATCTTGCAGCTGCATCACCATTGGTGGTCGCATTCGAACTGTGGGAAAATGCCCTCATGGGCTGCTCCTTCTCTTGGTCAATAAGGCCCTGCTTCACGGCGTCCTCGATCGATACCCCAAGCTCATGCAAGTCGGCAAAGGTAGGGAGGGGTAAGACTATCATCTTTTGCATTAGCCTGGGTTGGAGGTTGCGTACAACCATCCTTATCTGGTCTTTGTCGGAAGGCCTTGTAGCCACCATCTAGGCCTTTGCTCTCCATCTCGTCACAAACTCTGAAAAACCCTCCTTTGGCTCTTGGCGGGTGACTTCAAGATCACGAGTTGTGACCTCAATCTGTGTGTTATAGGAGTATTGAGCAATGAAGGCCTCAGCCATCTCTTCCTAGTTCTGTTTCATAGAGTTCTCCAATTTCGCATACCAGATTGCAGCTATCCCAGACATGGTTCGGCCGAATAGTGACAGCTTCTAGGCTGTGGTCAAACTCATTGGCCTCAGGATATCAAAAAATAGGTGGAGGTGCACCATTGGGTCTCTAGAGCCATCGAAGCGGTCGATATGTGGCATCTTGAACCGGTCCGGCAGAGTCACGACCAAATTGGTGTATCCATCCTCTATGTCCGGAATGGATTTCACGCCTTGAGCCTTCTTGAACAGCTTTTCAAGCTTGCTCACTTTTAACGCAGTTGGATCCAATTCGAACTCAAAAGGGGCCTTAATTGGGTAGGCCTGTGCTTTGGAAGTCTGAGGTGGAGTGGGGTCCATTGGGACATCTGTATTCTCCTAGGCATTAGCGGTAGGGGCAGGAACCCTTGGTGCAGGAGTTTCTACTGGAGGTGGGTGGGACGCAGAAGTTGTTCCCTGTTGTGTTTGTAGCTGCTGCTGTTGAAGCCTGGCGATGAGTTCGGCCTGCTGGGCCACGACCTCGGTCTGGCTTGCAGCATCCCGCTGCATGGCCTGCATGGTCTCTTGGAGTTGACGCATCATGTCCTCCATATTAACTGAAAACTACTGATTTATCTGAACAAGTGTGTATCCCCTTTCTGAGGTGGAAGCAGATATCTCAGCCCAACTGCGCACAGGCGAGGTGGATAATGACCGCTGAACTGGGGACTGCTGAACTGGTGATCTGTGCCTGACTGGCTTTTTTACCCTGCCCTTGGTGAAGGAACACTGATTGCCCTTGAACTGAATCTCTGACCTGACAAAGTCTATCAACACAAGTCGAATGTACCCGGGGGATGTTGGAGCGTTCAGAAGTTATAGTTCTAGAACCCTACTTTGCAAAAGAGAAAACAGGCAGCATCTCAGCCCTAATTTTATCAGAACAGATATAAGCATAGCTGAATAACCGTGCTCTCTACTGAATTCTGCCCAAAATTCTCTGCCTCAAAACCAATACCCTCAGGCTGATACTTAGACTTGAAACTGATACATACAACCTGTAGAGACACACTCTGACAGCACATATGAATCAAGTAAGAGCCAAAACACCCCTATGGTGGGGTAGGGTTTCCCTATCTTATTTTGTCAGGAGCTAGGGTTTCACTACGCACACAGCGGTTTCAAACAACCTACAATCGGGTAAGCAACCTGTCCTAGTTTGGAATGGTCACTATGGATTCCGACATGCACTAGGTCGAATGGTTAAAAAGGGTGCCTCGGTGAAAAACAAAGGTTTGTGTTCCCGTTGTGGCAGAGCCCGCAACCAGTCAGCCTTATGGCATGCTTTTCCAAGCAAGCCTCCGACAAACCGTTCAGGAATAGCATACAGCAAACAGGGTGTCCTAGGCGCACCAATGCAAATGCAATGCAAAGAGACACATAAGTGTAAACAAAACAAGATATCCTGAGTTCGAGTCAAGTTCTCTAAGTCCCCAGCAGAGTCGTCAGAAACTGTAGACCACCCCGAGAACTCTCTGAACTCCGCGCTGCGAAGGCGCGAAATCCATTTTGTTCTCTAGCTACTACAGTTCGGACTCAATGTCATGGTTTTGAATCTAATCTCACAATGTGCAATGTGAGACCGATAAATCACTAAACAGTCCAAATCCGACAAATCGTTTTGGAAAACTGATTTTTATAAAGAAGTGTCAAACATGGACTACTTTGCCAGATACAGAGTCGCCACCTAAATATTTTATTTTGGGGATTTAGGAAACCCTGACTCGTGCCTAAGGCCACGTGTCCGCCATCACCAAAGTTGCCTCGGCTCGGGAACTTGGGTACGAGAGGGGAAGGTCATGCAATGAGAACCCCCGCTCGCCCGATCAAAGATCGGCCTTTACTAACATGATATTTTGTTTTTGAAAACACATGTGTTCTTATTCCAGTTATTAACCTAGATTACTATGTGATGCGCACAGCATGCAAGTATAGACTAGATCGCCTAAGTTGGAACAAAACATTGCATGTTCGTTTATGAAAAATGATTTGAAGTTTGCTACTCGCAAGTAGGCTAAAACGAGGATTTTGGTGAATTGTTCCAATTCAAGCAATCCAACCTTCACCCACAGGCATTCAGACAGTTATATCAAATAAGCAGTTAGCCTCATGGCAAGCATGTTAAACATGGCAATCAATAACACTTTAAGTTGATTTCCTTTTTGGTGCGAGTTATTAATGAATACATATATGTGTTATTTGATGTGCCATGTAAGCACAGCTCTATGGACAATTTGTAAGTTTGCTTTTGTTTGGCCCCCTAACTCTGATTAAGATATGTCATGTTTGGTTTGAGGCTGCAGGTAATCCCTTGATTATTGGCCGGTTATGACCTTAATCCATAGGGGCAGGTTCGGGTCATGACAAAATTCCTAGTAAATTCTCAATAAATACTCAGTAAATTCAAAGTAAATTATCGTTAAATACTTAGTACATTATTAAGTAAATTACTCATAAAGTTCTAAGTAAGTTACTCAAAAAATTCCAAGTAAATTCCAAGTAAATTACTCAGTAAATTTTTAGTAAATTATCATCAAATTCCCAGGAAATTACTCTGTAAATTCTCAGAATATTATTTAGCAAATTACTCAGTAAATTCCAAGTAAATTCTCAGTAAATTACTTAGTAAATTTTCAGTAAATTACGCAGTAAATTATCAATAAATTTCCAATAAATTCTGAGGAAATTTCTCAGTAAATTCTCAATAAATTACTTGGTAAATTACTCAGTAAATTTCCCATAAATTCTCAGTAAATTCTTAGTAAATTACTCAATACATTACTTAGTAAACTCCTAGTAAATTTTTAGTAAATTACTCAGTAAACTCTCCGTAAATTGCTCAGTAAATTCTTAGTAAATTACTCAGCAAATTAGACAATAAATTCCCGGCAAAATTCCCAAAAAATTACTCAGTAAATTCTCTGTAAATTACTTAGTAAATTGTTAGTAACTTATTCTGTAAATTCCCAGTAAATTGTCAATAAATTGCCCTGTAAATTTTCAGTAAATTACTTCGTACACTACTGAGTAAATTACTCAGTAAATTCCTAGTAAATTCTCAGTAAATTACTCAGCAAATTCTCAATAAATTGCTCAGTAAATTCTCGGTAAATTACTCAATAAATTCCTAGTAAATTACTCAGTAACTTATTCAATAAATTCTCAGTAAATTTCCAGTAAATTCATCAATAAATTACTTAGTAAATTACTCAGTAAATTCCACATAAATTCTTAGTAAATTCTAATTAAACTACTTAGTAAATTCTAAGTAAATTACTGAGTAAATTCTTATTATGTTACTCAGTAAATTCTCAGTAAATTACTTAGCAAATTCTTAGCAAAATACTCAATAAATTTCTAAAAAATTCCCAGTAAATTACTCAATAAATTCTTAGTAAATTACTCAGTAAATTATTGATAAATTACATAGAAAATTCTTTGTAAATTGCTCCGTAAATTACTTAGTACATTACTCAGTAATTTTCCCGTAAATTCTCAGTACATTACTCAGTAAATTCCCAGTAAATTCTCCGTAAATTACTCAGTAAATTCTCAGTAAAATAATCAGCAAATTCCCCGTAAGTTGTCAGTAAATTATTCTGTAAACTCTAAGTAAATTTCGAGTAAATTCTCAGTAAATTTCCAGTAAATTCTCTGTAAATTACCTAGTAAATTCCCAATAAATTCTCAGTAAATTTCTATTAAATTCGCAGTAAATGATCCCGAAAATTCCCAGGACATTCTCATTAAATTACACAGTGAATTCCCAGTAAATTCACAGTAAATTACTTGTAAATTACTGAGAAAATTCAGTAAATTCTTTGTAAATTCTCAGTAAATTTATCAGTAAATTCTCAGTAGATTACTCTGTAAATTACTCTGTAAAAACTCAGCAAATTACTCTGTAAATTCTCAGTAAATTTTTATGTAAATTCCTAGTAAACTCTCAATAAATTACTTAGTAAATTCCTAGTAAATTTTTAGAAAATTACCAAGTAAATCACTTAGTAAATTTCAAGTAAATTCTCAGTAAATTACTCATTAAATTCTCAGCAAACTACTAAGTAAATTACTAGTAAATTCTCAGTAAATTCCCCTCAGTAACTTATTTTATAAATTCTCAGAAAATTCTCAGTAATTACTCGGTAAATTATTCAGTAAACATTCAATAAATTACTTAGTAAATTTCTAGTAAATTCTTATTAAATTATAAGTAAATTCTTAGTAATATGCATAGTAAATTCCCAGTAAATTCTCAATAAATTACTCAATAAATTCCCAAAAAATTCTCAGTAAATTACTCAATGAATTCTAAGTAAATTCTCTGTAAATTACTCCGTAAATTCCCAATAAATTACTTAGTGCATTCCCAGTAAATTCTCAATAAATTCTCAATAAATTACTTAATAAATTCCTATGAAATTCTCATTAAATTTCCAGTAAATTCTCAGCAAATTACTCAGTAAATTATTTAGTATAATCCCATTAAATTTTCAGTAAATTACTAAGTAAATTCCAAGTAAATTATCAGAAAATTACTCAGTAAACTCCTAGTAAATTACTCAGTAAATTCACAGTAAATTACTAAGCAAATTCCTAATAAAGTACTCAGTAAATTCTTAGTAAATTATTGAGTAAATTTCTCAGTAAATTCTCAGTAAATTACTCAGTAACTTACTTAGTAAATTCCCAGTAAATTATCAGTAAAGTACTCAGTAAATTCCCTGTAAATATGTAGTAAATTATCAGTAAAGTACTCAGTAAATTCCCTGTAAATATGCAGTAAATTATCATTAAATTACTCAGTAAATTCTTCAGTACATTATTCAGTAAACTACTCTGTAAATTCTCAGTAAATTACTTAGTAAATTAGTTAGTAAATTTTCAATAAAGTCCTTATAAATTCTTAGTAAATTCCCTGTAAATTCTTAGTAAATTACTCAGTAAATTACTGGCAAATTCTTAGTAAAATGCTCAGTAAATTCCAAGAAAATTCTTAATAAATTAGTCAGTAAATTACTCAATAAGTTCCTCAATAAATTCCTAGTAAATTCCTAAAAAATTACTCAGTAAATTCCAAGTAAATTCTAAATAAATTACTCAGAAATTTCTCATTAAATTACCAAGTAAATTTGTAACAACCCTCACCTTACTCTTGCCATACTTGCATACATTCTTGCATGGTCTTGCTTGTTATGTTAATTTGAAGGTTTTATCTTGCCTTGGTTCGCTTAAGTTGGTTACACGATTTTGTTCCTTTCTTAGTGCGTGTGCGTAGCCGAGATCATCTTGAGCTTAGTCTGCCTTTGACCCTTTGTACTTAGAACTATCTTGAGGTCTTGTTCAACCCCATCTTCACCTCGGGCATTCTTTGCCGAGATGTTTCGCACTTGAACCTTGTCCGCAGGCAGGTATGGCCTAGGCCGGGATGTGGCGCACCCCGGCCAAGGTGTGGCACAGCTTAGTCAAGTGTCGTCCTCCCTAGCCGATGTTTTCTATCTTGTTGCTGGATTCTTGTTTTGAGCCGATGTCATCTCTTTGCCGATGTGTCTTACCCGAGCTTACCGCATACGATTTGTCAGAGACTTGTCTTGTCTATCAATCACCTTTTTGGAGCTGAGCCAACCCGATAATGCCACGTGTCCGAGCTGTTTGTTAAGGCAGCCGACAGACCTTGAAACAAATCATTTCTTATCTCAAATCTTTGTCTTAGAGAGAGAAGCTCTAGAAAGGAGGAAGAAGAGTTCTTGAGTGAGAGTTGTCTTCCAAGCTTGATCTTTGTGGCTTGAACCGTTAGATCCGAGTTTTGAGGTTAGAATCTTGATCTCCTTTGATTGTTCTTGCTGCATACCTAGCTGCATTGCATGAGCGGATTTGTTTTGCATGTCATGCATCGTTTTGAAGTTGGTTTTGGAAAAGAAAATGGTTTTTCATGTGTTCTTGAACAAAGTCTCATTTTGATCGAAAAGTTTAGAACGAAAACCATGTTTTGTGTTTGTTCTTACATGACCTTCTTGAATGGGTACTTAGGTCCATATTTTGAACTCTTGGCATAAAAACTCAGATGTTTGTAACAAGTTGTGAACGTGCATCCATCTTTCAAATGATCATGTTCTTCATACTCTTCAAAGGGAAACCCAGGTCTTTCCTGACTTTGTTTAACGGGACCTCGGCTTAGCCCTGGACGGTACCCAGTGTGTTTTCGAGAAACGGGAGCAGTGGTTAAGCTCCCAGCTTGTTTTGTTT
>NW_021025813.1:373317-389691 GCF_004153795.1 Camellia sinensis
TTAATGAAAGATAGTGAGACCTTTGATGAATTTTATGCGAAGTTGAGTGACATTGTAAATTCCAGCTTCAATTTAGGTGAAAAATACCAGAATCCAAAGTTGTGAGAAAAATTTTGAGATCCTTGCCCGATCGGTTCCAACCAAAAGTTACGGCTATTGAGGAGGCTTAAGATGTTGACAACCTCAAGCTGGATCAGTTGGTTGGTAATCTCCAAACTTATGAGGCACACAGGAATTTCAAACAGAAACAAAAAGATATTGCTTTTAGTAGTGCTCATAAAGTTAGAGAGGATTCTGATGAGGATTGTGAGATAGATTCCAAGATTATGGTTGCTTTTGTTAAACAATTTAAAAAAATTTTTTTGAAAAAGAATCCTAATCTTTTGGAATCTACTCATACTCATAAATCCAAAGGCAAAGATAAACTCAAATTAATCCTATAGCCAAGAAAGAAAAAGGAGAGATACAGGGGAACTCTGAAAGTGTCCGATGCTATGAATGCCAAGGATTTAGCCACTTTGCTTCAGAATGCCCCACTCGTTTGAGGAAGAAGAAAGCCCTCGCTATCACTTGGGATGATGAATCAGAATCTGATAAAGATGAAAGTGACAATGAAGATCAAGGCGAAGAGGGGCATAAACAATTTCTTACTTTCATGGCGGCTTCCGAAACTGAAGAACAAACAGAGTCTTCGAAGAGGTCAGTTGAGAATACCACTGATGATGAATCCTCGGAGAGTGATCATGAAGAGCTTGAGCAAGCTTATGAAAAGTTGTACAAGGAGCCTCTTAACTTATTCAAATTGAATGACAAACTCACAAAGAAACTCAAAGCATGTGAAAGTGAGAATGTCAAACTTAAGGAGGAGATTTCCGAGGCCAGGATTAATGCCATCAAGGTAGCTAATGATCGACAAGTTCTTTGTGCAAAACTCTTGACTTGTGAGACAGAGAGGAATGAGCTACAGGAAACCCATGCCATATATGAAAAAAAAAAATTGAAACTCTCGAGATGTCTCAAGTTGCTTTGGAAGAACTTATGATCAAGAAAGAGGAAGAACTCAAGTGTGCTATGGCTACCATTGGTCTTTGGAACAGAGGATCAAAGACTTTGGACAATATTATTGGGTCTCAACAAATTTGTTCAGACAAGAGTGGCATTGGCTTTGGTGGTAAGAAAGACCAAAACCAGAGTGCATCTACATCTCATGATACAAGAACTCAAGGAAAAGGCGAACAAAAAATTCAACATGAGGATAGACTTCTCAAACTTCCTAGAGTTGGTAAGGTAAAAGAAAAAAAGGTACACCCTATACATCCTATTTTTATTTGTCATCATTGTGGTATGCATGGTCATATTCGCCCTTATTGTTATAAGTTGTATGGGAAAGTGTCTCAAAAGGGTAAAAATTCGAATACTTTTTGGGTTAGGAGACAACCTTACATGTCCAAGTAGAATACCAAGATTCATAAGGGTGTTTACAATGCCACGACATTTACCAAGACTGCTAGACCTAACTTTGTTCGTACTAAAGCGGTTTGGGTGAGAAAACTTGATTTGTGTTAATTTGTTTATTCATTTTAGTTTTTTTGGGTTTCTGTGTTTTTTTTTGTCATTACATGGGTGCTTGTTCTTTTTTTTTTTGTCTTGCTTTATTTAAGAAAAAAAAAATCCCAAAAAGATTTTCGTAGTATGGTTTTGCAAGCTTGAAAATTTTGAGCGGTCCTTGGTGCATATTGGAATTGATGAGAATGCCCATTACATGTTAATATATGTATGCTTTCTGTGGTCATTACTCGTTTTGGAGTGTGTGTTTTTTGATTAGTATGTCTCATTCTGTACACACTCTTGGATTAGCAAATCTTGGAGTCTTCTGCCTTAGTGATTATTTTTTCTCTATGGACTTCTGTCATTGATCTTTTGCGTTTCTAGGGGATTTGACCTATACTAGCATATCATGGGTGATGTTGAGTCTCTTAACCATCCTCCATCTTTTTGCATCTCCATGGCTTTCTCCTTAATTCTTTGTAGTCTAGCCATGAGGAGAAGGCTACGTCAGAGTCACCAACCAGGCCATCCTTATTATATCCATGCTTCTCTGGTTCGGTTTCCATACTCTTGAGCGTGTCAGCCGCCAATGATTGTGCAAAACAAAAAGAAAAAGAAAAAACAAAAAAAGAAAAAGAAAAAATATGCAAAAGAAAGAAAAAATGTGCAAAAGAAAGAAAGAAAAAAAAAAAAGATTCATTGATTGAGGGGGAGCCTCCGCTTTTACTCACCAAATACCCCTTGATTCCTAGTGGTTTGACTTTCCTTTGTTGTGCTTAGATTCTCTTGTCAGAGGTCCAACTTTCAGATCACTACTAGGATTGAATCTAGTGTTTGTCGAACTTCAAGAGTCACACACACACTTTTATCATGGGATCTATGCTTTTCACATAATGCATCACTTTCTTTTATGAGGAATCTTCTAGAGGTTGTGCACATTGTGTTTTCTTGTAATGGTGCTTCTTGGATAATCTTATGTGTATTAAGGTACTAATCTGAAATTCCTTACTTGCTCCACCATATTTTTTTTGTTGTTTTTCTCTTATTGTTCACTGTTTTCAGTGTTTGTTGTTGCTTTTAGTGAGGGGGAGTTTGGTTCATCTTGTTTTGGGTTGGTAAGGGAGTTTGGTTTATCATTGCAAGAGTTTGTTTGCATGAACACTTTGATATGTTTGGGAGATTAGCTATATGTTTTGCATGTTGCTATGCACTGTTGGCCCTTCTTGTATGTTCCTGGTATTTTCGTCATATCATTGCTTGTGTAGTTTATGATCTTGTTTTTATTGTTTGAGAGTTGTTTTTCATGAGTCTTAGTTTTTCATCAATTCATGTTTTCCATCTCATGTTTCAAGTTAATCGTGTCATATGTCTATTGCTTATTCATATATTCTTGTGGGACTAATAGTTGTTTTGGAGATTGTGGCAGTAGTAACTGTTTTGCAGATCATGACCTTGAGAAAGAAGTCGGCTTTTGTTGGCTGTAATGGGTTGGGGTGTTTAGGATTTTATTTGTTAGGTGTGTTTTGTCACGGCATTGCCAATGGGGGAGATTGTTAGGTTTTATTTCTTGGCAATCCCGTTTGACAAAACTCCTTTGAGATGTAATTTTATTCGCATTTTTATTTCAGTGAGGCTATGAGTTGTTAGATGTGAATCCAACCCAAATTGAGCCTTTCAGAGAAGTTTGTGATGCTAATGCTTTCAAGATTGCCACTTCATTGATTATGACGGGGATCGAGCTGCGCAGTCAGCTCACGGGGGTCCAGGGGGCAGCGCCCCTTGGCGGGTCCAGGGCAGTGCCACGGCGGGGTCGAGAGGCAGCGCCCCCGAAGCAAAATGCAAAAATGCATTCCGAGTTGCCTGTCCGCTCGAGTGGAGAATCCCTGGTTCCAGCAGTTTTGGTCGCCTGTAAAAGTACTGAGATGTGTGATTTTGCGCTCAAGCGGGTTCTCCAGTGCTCGAGCGGACCTCTATTATATCACGTGCATATTTTGCTGAAGCTGCTCGAGCGGGCTTTTGGGCGCTCGAGCGGACCGCGCGAACATAGTTTTCCGGATTTCATTATGGATTGGGTTTTCTTCCAAATCTAGGATTACTTTTGGTTTTTCTATAAGTAGTTGGTTTTCTCCCAAAACTAAACTACTCTTGAATTCCTCCAGATCTTCTTTTTGGTTCTTAAGGTTTATATCTGGGGATATTTTGTTAGTTTTCTTTGATGTTTTATTGAGTATTCAACTCATGGTTTAAAGAGAGTACATCAAAGGTTTGGTTGTTCTACAAAAGAGAGAGTTGTTCTTCGGTGGATTCTGAAGAATTTGAGCCTGAAGCTTTGGTGGATTCCGGGGTGGCTCATCATAAAGACAATTCCGAGGTGAAGACAGGTTGGAAGAGGCACATAGAGGTTGGTTCAATTAGGCGTGGATTCACTAGGTAATTGAGAGTATTCCTGTGTAATTCCTTTAAATCTTCTTAGTGGATTGTTTTGTGGCTGTTGCCCGTGGTTCTTTATCTCAGTTGGAGGTGTCCAATTGTGGTTTTTTCCACGTAAAATCGTTGTGTCTCTTTGTCTTGATTGTTTGATTGGGATTGTTATATTCTGCTTAAGATTGATACATAATCATAAATCAACATCTAGGGGATTTCTAGATTTTTCACCATTAATATATATAATACTACCAAATAAATAATTATTATGTTGTTTAAGAATTTAAATTTAGTAGTTTATCCAACAAATAATAAAAGCTAAATAAATTAAGATTCTAAAAATAAAAATAATAATAAATACAGTATTGTGATTTCCCAATAGATTATAACCAGGCAAGTCCCCAAGGTTGGTTTGGAGGTTTAAAAATGTATCACTCATAAAAGTAATGCGTCACCTAGTGTATATCCGTGTCTAAATTAATTATAAGATTACAATATAATTAAATTTAAAAGTATTGATTTAAAATGTAATTTATCAAATTTATTGACTTTGAAATGAATTTTGTAAAAGTACCCAAACATAAATACACCCCAATAACATTAAAGTAAAATTGAAAAATATAATTTATTAATAGAATTTGAAGTCAAAATTCTATTAATAAAAAAACTGTTCTTTTCAGTTTTTTCACAAATTACACGACTCCCATTATTTCTTCTCTGTTTCTCAAAATTCACTTTTATGATCATTTTTTTAACATAACCCAATTTAAACTTAATTTAAATTTTGAGTTTATATTTATCTACACACACACACACACAAAAACATTTTTTGCATAAACATAACTCATAAACTCAATTTTCATACAAATTTAAATTCACCATTTTTTTTTAACAGAACTCCATTTAAATTTTGAGTAATTTATCCAAAAAAAAAAACCAACATTTTCTACAAATATTTTTCAAAAAGAGTGGATTTAAAAAAAAAAAAATTTTAAACCCACTTTTTTTTGTGTGGTGTTATGCTCAGGTGACCCCCAACCTCTCTGTAATGTCTCCCACTCACTCTCTCTCTCCATCTTCCCCACTTTCTCTCTCTAATCTCTCCAGAAAGGTCTATCTTTCTCATTCTCTCCTTTCATAGGAAATCAACACCCATTCTCTCTCTTTCTGATTCTCTCATCTCTTTCTCAGTTTGAATGTTTAAAAAAACAAATCTTAGAAAAACAAATAGAAACCCAAATCTTAGAAACACAAACCAAATTGATGTATATCAAGTGTGATTCCATTCAACATATGGATTAAGGTTTAGAAAACACAAGCCCAAACATCCCCAAAACCAAAATTCCCAAACATCCATGCCCCGTGGAGTACCAAAAGAGGCTTTTAGCCCAGACCAAAATAACCAAAAAAGTTAAAAATTAAAAAATCAATCCACAACAAAAATCATGGCCTTATTAAATATTGTAAAGACCTTTGGTGAGATTTCTGAAAACAAATGCCAAATTTTCCAACATTTTCGAACCAAAAGCAAACCTCCCATGTCCAATTCAAAACCAATTGATTATTTTAACAAATCCAAACACACACAAATCCAAACCAAACTTGATTCCAGTTATTTTCCCACCCCAAACTGTTGATGAGGGACTTTCTTCCATCTCTTTTACAACATGCCTATCATAAACAAAAACTCAAATCGAATGCCTGCCACAAATAAGAAACAACAAAACTACATGAAATTGGGGGAAATTTAACAAAAAAAGGGGGTTCGAACTGGTTTTCTTAAAATGAAGTTTTCACTTGCAATTGACAAAGCAAGAAAAAATAGTTACAAATACAGAAGAAAGGCATCTTTACATCTGCGTGATTCTGGTTCATATAATAACATAAGCACAACAACAAATCACATTACTCTTCTAACCTCAGCTCTACTACAATTAAATTCCCAAAAGAAGCACCCTATCTGCGCAAATTTCCAAACCCTCTGTTTGATAGCTGAAAAATAAGGTTTTTTTTTTTTTTTTGAGTTATCCTCTTTCAAATTTTTTCAAAATAAAAAACACAGCAAGCTGATGGAGGCGATGTAGCGGTGGAGGCCATGCGGCAGTGGAGAGTTGCTGTCGGTGGTAGCCGAGGGAGAGGAGGAGGGAGAGGAGGAGGGATCAAAGAAATCTGGAACAAAGGGAATAAAACCCTTTTTGTTCAGTTCATACAGAACAGTCTTTGTTCATTTTCTAACACACAACATCAATTTCAAAAGGTTAGATAGAGTAGTGTATGACCGTGATTTGATAAAAGCAAATAATTCTAATTTATTGGATAAAAGCACGTTTGACAAAATGTGGGTTCATACTCATCATCTGCCAGTTGGTCTCTTTGATGGGAATGAGATTATCAGCGCGCACAACTTCTCTACTGAACTTGTAACATCATTCTGGTCATTGGAACAACCTGCCTGTGAAAGATCCAGTGCAGAAGGACAGTGTCCATTAACAAAACTATAACTATATTCTGACACAGATTTGTGCTGTCCAATTACTTCTGGACCAACATTTGCACCAGAGGAAGTACCAACCTCATATTGAAACCCCTTCTCTGGAGAAAATGAGCCATTTCTACCCTTTACATACTTATAAACTGCATCTACCTTGTTTTTTGCCCAGCCAAACACAAACACAAATAAAAATAAAAAAGAGAGAGAGAGGTATCGCGAAAACTAACAAAGATAAAATCTTGAAATTTCAAGCGGAAACTGAAATCATTACCCAACTAAATAAAAATATACTCACAAACATAATATATATAAAAAATGTGTAACAACCCACATTCATGTCGTAGTCATGTTCATGAGCACTCGCATAACCTTGTCTTGTTAAGTTACAATCATGAATCTTGTCTTGTTTTGACTATTGTTTTGAGCATGCTTTGTTCCTTCCTTGGAGTCTCACGCCTAAGTCTTGTCAAGCCTAGATTATCCCAAGCCGAGGTCATCCTATACCTAGAACCATCTTGGAACCACTTTGATTGACCTCTACCTTCGTCCTGGCATACTGACCGAGATGTCACTATCTAGGCCGAGGTGTTCATCACCAAGGCCGAGATGTGTATCATCTAGGCCGAGATGTCACCCTTGAACCCTAGTGATCCTGCTCCTAGATTGGTACGACCTAGACCGAGGTGTGGCACATCTAGGCCAAGGTGTGGCACAGCTTAGTCAAGTGTTGTCCTTCTTAGCCGAGATCATTGTCATCCTACTTGCCGATGCCTTGTTCCTGGCCGATGTCAGTGCCTCGTCAGAGAGTCCATACCGCATTACTTGTTAAACACCCTTTCGCCCATGCTTTGTCTAGTTTGTCAGCCACCTTTTCAGGGAAATCCAACCAGTCACCGCCACGTGTCCCAGCAGAATGCTAAACCCAGAACCGAGTGTGAGAACCTATCATTTGTTGTATATTGTTTTGGAAATTGGAGAGAGAAGCTCTAGGGGGAAGAAGAAGTTTAGAGTGAGAAAGTAAACCTTCGAGCTTGATTTCTTGAGGTCAAACCGTTAGATCCGTGTTCTAAGGTTAGATTCTTGATCCGCTCTTGTTGTTCTGTATGTTTATGATATTGCACTGCATGATCGAAAAGATTTGTGAGCCATGCACCGACTTAAAGTCCGGTTTTAGAAAGAGAAAATAGTGCTCATGTGTTCTTGAAGAAAAGTCATGTTTTGATTCGAAGGCTCATGCCTAGATCCATGTTTTTGTGTTTGTTCTTGCATGATTTTCAAGTATGGGTACCCAGGTCCATGTTTTCGAACTCATGACATGAAATCCCAAATTTTGTAACAAGTTACGAACTTGCATCCATCTTTCTCATGATCATGTTCATCATGTTCTTCATGTTCTTCAAAGGGAAACCCAGGTTTTCCCGACCTTGCTTTTGAATGAGGCCATGGGGACAACACCTCGGCAAGGAAGTGTAGGACCTCGGCTTAGACCTGGTTGGTACCCAGCATGTCTTCCTGACATGTAAAACAGTGTTTCGGCCTCCAGCATGTTTTCCCGAGATCAATTACATGCATATAAGATTTGTTTTGAGAAGTGCATTCAATAGGCCTTACCATGTGTTTGTAGGACTTGGGCTTGTCTCGACCCCGACGTTTGAAGAGCTATGTGAGTGGTATTTTTAATAAAGTTATGTTATAACGTCTTGTTAAAGCTTTGTCTTGTTTTGATAAAAGTATTTGATTTAGCATGAATGATTATCCCTATTTGTATATCAAACACTATCTTGTTTTGATGACATGTCTTGAAGGTCCTTAGTTGCAGGGGACTATAATGCAACTGCACTCTTGTCTTGAAAGTCCTTAGTTGCAGGGGACTATAATGCAACTGCACTCTTGTCTTGAAATGTCATCACCCCATGTAATATGTAGATGTTATTAACATCCAAGGAACTTGAAAGACCGACCAACGAACTTGACTTGCCTCTTGATTTGTGAAGTTATACTATGTATTATTGTTTTGAAAGAACCTCAGATAATAATCATGCAAAAACCTTTATTTCTAATATCATTCACTGAGTATCCAAGATCACCCTCCCTATGTATATATGTAGGTGATGAGCAAGAAGGCATTGAGGCCTAGATGTGCTGCCGATGTGTTTTGAGTGTATTGCCGACGTGTTTTGGATTCATCATTTTGTGACATCTTGAAGATCATGCTTCTTAGCTTATATTTCATGTGTAATTTGTATATGTCGGCTTGAGAAGCCTTTTGATCAAGATGTATTTTGTACTTAATTTCTGTATTAAAGTTATGTAAAAGATGTATGCCTTCGGTAATCTCGGGTTACTGGCCATCACGGCACCATTCTACTAAGGGCAGTTTGGGGTCGTGACAGAATGGTATCAGAGCCCGCGTTCCTTATAGTACGTTGATCACACACCTTGAGTCCTAAAGAGCATAGGATTTCCCTTAGAATGATGTTATGATCGCATCATATTGCTTGCTACCTGACTATGTGTGCATCATTTCGGCATGGACATTTGTTACTTGCATACGTGTTATCTGTCCAGTTGTTTTAAAGTCACCTTTTACATTCCCCTAGCATCATGAGGAGAGGTAGACCTCCAATTGGCCAAGATCATTCCGAAGATAGATTGGAGAGACTGGAAAGGTTAGTCGAAGGCTTGGTTCGTGAGCTGAGACAACCGAGGCCGCAGGATACTGGTACCACCTCTACCCAGGCCGAGCAGACTAATGGCCGATATGCAGCTCCACCTCCACCTCCTCCAGTGCCGCAAGTGCCTCCGCAACAAGCTTTGTATGGGAACGACACGATAACTCTGATCAGAGAGTTCAAGAAAATGAAACCGCCAAGATTCCAAGGGGGTATAGAACCAATGAAAGCCGAGGCGTGGGTTTTAGAAATGGAGAAGTTGTTTGAAATTTTCCCCAGTACAAACGCTCAGAAGGTATCTCTGGTAGCGTTCACGTTAGACGACGACGCCCGCAGGTGGTGGATGATGGTTCGAGAAAGTAATCCGGGTTTGACTTGGGCCAGATTTCTAGAGTTGTTCTACAACAAACATTTTCCCCTTAGCGTCCGAGACCGAAAGACCACGGAGTTCCAGAATCTGACACAGGGGAACAAGACAGTGGCAGAGTATGATCGTGCCTTTACCGAATTGGCGAGGTATGCGCCTCACATGGTTGATGACGACTACCGGAAGGCGAGAAAATTTGAAAGTGGGTTGCGTGGACCGATACAAGACCGGGTCAACATGCTCAATATGCCGACATACACCGGAGTACTAGACAAGGCCATCTTGGCTGAAGCTAACTTGAACCGATACTAGAGTTCAGGTGAGAGTCAGAAGAAGAGACAGAATTATGACAATCGCAGAGTTCCGTTCAATGCCAAGAAGAAGATTAATGTGGACAGTTCCAGCAACTCAAATAAGGAAGGCAATGCTATGCCGACGTGTTCGAGTTGTGGAAAGCTACATTTTGGGGTCTGCCGTTGGGCGACAGGGGCTTGCTACGAGTGTAGCGAGATAGGTCATCGTGTGAAGGACTGCCCGAAGACAAGGGCTAATGATGGAAAGAGGAATGGAAGCACCTCGGGTTCTGAACAGAAGAATAACATCGGGGGAATACAGGCGAGGCAGGGCAGAGTTTTCGCATTAGTGCCAGGAGACGCCCAGAATGCTGAAACAGTGGTGTCAGGTACCATTTCAATTTGTTCTCAAGATGCATACGTATTGATTGATTCGGGTTCTACGCACTCATTTGTGTCTACCTTATTCGCCGAGAAGTTGGATAGAGAATTAGAACCCCTTGATTATGTATTATCTGTGTCTACTCCATCTGGGAGAAATATGATTGTTACATCCATTTATAGGGCGTGTATTGCTATGATTGAGAGTGTAGAATTGTTAGTTGATTTTTAAGCATGACTCATTTCGATGTCATATTGGGAATGGATTGGTTATTAGCGAATCACGCATCCATTAATTGTGTTACTAAGAGCGTCACATTGAGGACCCCAAGCAAAGCCGAGGTCATATTCCAGGGTAAAGGAGTAGTACCCCCACCTTACTTGATCTCATCCATGAAAGCCTATAAGTTGATCCAAAAAGGGTGTCAGGGTTATTTGTGCAGTATACTAAGTGATCTGAATGGAAGTGTTGAATTAGCCGACATACCCGTTATTAAGGAGTTCCCCGACGTCTTTCCAAATGAGTTGCCTGGCCATCTAGTCGATAGGGAAATAGAATTTGCTGTGGACATCATGTCGGGAACACAACCTATCTCCAAAACACCCTATAGGATGGCCCCAGCCGAACTTAGAGAGCTGAAATTGCAACTGCAAGAATTGTTGGCTAAGGGATTTATCAGGCCGAGCACTTCACCATGGGGGGCACCCATTCTATTTGTTAAGAAAAAGGATGGCACACTTCGTCTTTACATCGACTACAGGGAACTTAACAAGGTGACCATTAAGAACAAGTATCCATTGCCTAGGATTGATGATTTTGCTTGATCAACTACGAGGAGCACGAGTCTTTTCCAAGATTGACCTCAGGTCGGGCTACCATCAGTTGAGGGTTAAGGCCGAAGACATTGAGAAGACTGCTTTCCGAACAAGGTATGGCCACTACGAGTTTTTGGTAATGCCTTTTGGAGTAACCAATGCCCCTGCAGCATTCATGGACTTGATGAACAGAGTCTTTAAGCCGTATCTAGATGAGTTCGTGATTATTTTTATCGACGACATATTGATATATTCCGAGAGTACGGGTGAGCACGAGAATCATCTGAGGCTTGCCCTGCAAATCTTGAGAGATAAAAAGTTGTACGCCAAGTTGAGTAAATGCGAGTTTTGGCTTTTCAGCATTTCATTTTTAGGGCATGTGATTGATGAAGAAGGTATATCAGTTGACCCCAGTAAGATTGAAGCCATTGTGAATTGGCCGACGCCGACTAACGTGTCCGAGGTTCGGAGTTTTCTGGGCTTGGCAGGGTATTATAGAAAGTTTGTAAAGGACTTCTCGAGGATTGCAGTACCACTGACACAACTAACTAAGAAGGGAGCAGCATATGAATGGACTAATGATAGGGAGTCAGCATTCCAGGAATTGAAGACGAGGTTAGTTACAGCACCAGTTCTTGTACTTCCATCAGGTAATGAAGAATTTCAGATTTACAGTGATGCTTCACATAAGGGTTTGGGTTGCGTGTTAATACAAGGAGGTAAAGTCATAGCATACGCGTCTCGTCAATTGAAGCCCAGTGAAAAGAACTATCCTACCCATGATTTGGAGCTAGCTGCCGTGGTTTTTGCTTTGAAGATATGGCGTCATTACTTATATGGAACTTCTTGCCAAGTTTTCACAGACCACAAGAGTCTGAAGTACTTGTTCACCCAAAAAGAGTTAAACATGAGGCAGAGAAGATGGCTTGAGCTATTGAAGGACTATGACATGCAGATTCAGTATCATCCAGGTAAGGCAAACTTTGTAGCCGACGCGTTGAGCAGGAAGTTAGTTGGAAGTTTGGGGTGCCTGACAACGATTTCAGTGGAACCGACCATTATTGAGGAAGTGAAGACCAGACAGATAGAGGATAAATTCCTCAAGAAGGTAATTGACAAATTCGTCACCAAGCCGAGGCCGGGATACACCATAGAAAATCAAGTGCTTAAGTTTGAAGGAAGATTGTGCGTGGCCGACGTCCCGGAGTTAAAAAGGAAGATTTTGCAAGAAGCCCATAACTCCAAGCTTGCCATTCATCCAGGGAGCACCAAGATGTATCAAGACGTAAAGCGGACCTTCTGGTGGCCAAACATGAAAAGAGAGATAGCCGAGTTTGTATTTCAGTGTCTGTATTGCCAGCAAGTGAAGGCAGAACACCAGAGACCGGCAGGACTTCTTCAACCCCTGTCAATTCCTGAGTGGAAATGGGAACACATCTCCATGGATTTCGTGGTAGGTTTGCCGAGGACGCTAAGAGGTATGAACTCAATTTGGGTTATAGTTGATAGATTTACTAAGTCAGCACACTTTTTGCCCGTCAAGACTACATTCAATGCCGACCGACTTGCTGAATTGTATATGAATGAGATCGTTAGACTTCACGGTGTGCCGATGTCCATTGTATCAGACCGAGATCCGAAGTTCGTTTCTAGATTTTGGCAGAGCCTACAAGGAGCCTTGGGAACCGAGTTGAGATTTAGCACGGCTTTCCACCCCCAGACCGACGGACAAACGGAAAGAACGATTCAGACACTCGAAGATATGCTCAGGCTGTGTGTATTGGATTTCCAGGGAAATTGGGAATCGCATTTGCCATTAGTGGAGTTCGCATACAACAACAGTTACCAAGCCAGCATTGGCATGGCGCCGTATGAAGCTTTGTATGGAAGGGAGTGCAGGTCACCGATATGTTGGACCGAGGTAGGAGACAAAGCTCTAATTGGCCCCGAGTTGGTTCAAATGACAACTGAAAAGATTAAACTCATTCGGCAGAGGATTAAAACCGCGCAGAGTCGACAGAAGAGTTATGCCGACCAGAGGAGGAGGGAGTTAGAATTTGAAATTGGGGATCATGTATTTTTGAAGGTCTCGCCGATGACAGGAGTTTCGAGATTTGGGAAGAAGGGTAAACTAGCACCCCGATATATTGGGCCTTTTGAAATTCTCGAGAAGGTTAACACCGTTGCTTACAGACTTGCTCTGCCGCCAGATTTGAGTCAAGTCCACAGCGTGTTCCATGTTTCAATGTTGAGGAAATATATCCGAGACCCACTACATGTAATAGATTATTCCGGGATTGTAGTTAATGAAGACCTAGGCTACGAGGAGAAGCCGATGAGAATTGTTGACAGACAAATGAGACAGTTGAGAAACAAGTCGATACCGATGGTAAAAATCGAATGGGAGGAGCATTATGGCAGGGAGGCCACGTGGGAAAAGGAAGAAGAAATGAAAATCCGTTATCCGGAGTTATTCGTAGAGCAAGGTAACTCGAGTTTGGGGACAAAACTTCTTTAAGGAGGGGAGACTGTAATAACCCACATTCATGTCCTAGTCATGTTCATGTGCACTTGCATAACCTTGTCTTGTTAAGTTAAAATCATGAATCTTGTCTTGTTTTGCCTAATTGTTTTGTGCATGCTTTGTTCCTTTCATGGAGCCTCATGCCTAAGTCTTGTTAAGCCTAGGTTATTCCAAGCCGAGATCACCCTAAGCCTAGAACCATTTTGGAACCACCTTGGTTGACCTCTACCTTCGTCCTGGCATATTGGCCGAGATGTCATTATCTAGGCCGAGGTGTTCATCACCAAGGCCGAGATGTGTATCATCTAGGCCGGGATGTCACCTTTGAACCCAAGTGATCTTGCTCCTAGATTGGTACGACCTAGACCGAGGTGTGGCACATCTAGGCCAAGGTGTGGCACAGCTAGGTCAAGTGTTGTCCTTCTTAGCCGAGATCATCGTCACCCTACTTGCCGATGCCTTGTTCTTGGCCGATGTCATTGCCTCGCCAGAGAGCCCATACCGCTTTACTTGTTGAACACCCTTTCGCCATGCTTTTGTCTGGTTTGTCAGCCACCTTTTCAGGGAAAACCTAACCAGTCACCTCCACGTGTCCCAGCAGAGGGTTAAGCCCAGAACCGAGTGAGAAAACCTATCATTTGGTATCATATCCTTGCCTTTTAGAGAGAGAAGCTCTAGGAGGAAGAAGAAGTTTTAGAGTGAGAAAGTAAATCTTCGAGCTTGATACCAAGAGATCAAACCATTAGAATCGCGTATTGAGGTTAGATCCTTGGCCTACTCTTGTTATTCTTTGTGTTTATCTAGCTGCATTACACGATCGAACCCGTTTTGCATGTCATGCATCGATTTAAAGTTGGTTTTAGAAAGAGAAAATGGTGTTCATGTGTTCTTGAAAGAAAAGTCTTGTTTTGATCCGAAAGTTTGCATTGGGAATCATGTTTTGTGTTTGTTTTCGCAAGAACCTCAAGTATGGGTACCCAGGTCCATGTTTTCGAACTCATAGCATGAAACCCCAGATTTTGTAAATAAAGAAGTTATAATTTTGGCATTCATGTTCTTCACGATTCATCAACTGAGGGGAACCCAGATTTTCCCAGACTTCTTTTCCTTGAATGTGGCCCTCGCGAACACACATCGGCAAGGAGGTGTGGGACCTCGGCCTAGACCTGGTTAGTGCCCAGCATGTTTTCTGAAATCATTTTATACATATTAAGCTTGTTTGAGAGTGCATTCAATAGGCCTTGCCATATGTTTGTAGGACTTGGACTTGTCTCGACCCCGACGTTCGAAGAACTATGTGAGTGGTATTTTTAGTAAAGTTATGTTATACGTTTTGATAAGCTTGTTTTGCTTGCTTTTGAAAAGTGTTTGATTTAGAATGAATGAATATCCCTATTTGTATATCAAACACTATCTTGTTTTGATGACATGTCTTGAAAGTCCTTAGTGCCAGGGGACTATAATGCAACTGCACCCCTGTCTTGAAAGTCCTTAGTGTCAGGGGACTATAATGCAACTGCACCCTTGTCTTGAAAGTCCTTAGTCCCAGGGGACTATAATGCAACTGCACCCTTGTCTTGAAAGTCCTTAGTGCCAGGGGACTATAATGCAACTGCACTCTTGTCTTGGAATGTCATCACCCCATGTATTATGTAGATGTTATTAACATCCAAGGAACTTGAAAGACTGACAAACGAACTTCACTTACCCCTTGATTTGTGAAGTTATTCTATGTATTGTTTTGGAAGAATCTCGGATATCAATCATGCAAAACCTTTATTTCTAATATCATTCACTGAGTATCCAAGCTCACCCTCTCTATATATATGTAGGTGATGAGCAAGAAGGCATTGAGGCCTAGATGTGTTGCCGATATGTTTGAGTGCGGTGCCGACGTGTTTTGGATTCGCATTTTGTAACGTCTTGAAGATCATGCTTCTTAGCTTATATTTCATGTGTAATTTGCATATGTCGGCTTGAGAAGCCTTTTGGTCAAGATGTATTTTGTACTTCATTGTTGTATTAAAGCTATGTTAAGATGTATGCCATTCCATTTAAACTTATGCACGGCTCTCATGGACCACTTGTATTTTGAATTATTGCTTTCGCATTTGTGAGCCCCCTACATATATACTCTGATTGTGTGTGAATCCTTGAAATTGGCTTTCGGTAATTGCGGATTACTGGCCATCACGGCACCAAACTACTAGGGGCGGTTTGGGGTCGTGACAAGTACAGTGCACAACACATAATATGAAATTATACTCAATCCTTTACTTATTCTCTTTGATCATTCAATCAATTAGCCGTAGTGGTACCAAAGCTCACTATTCCTTAATAAGTTATAATCCATGTCTTAGAAAATAGGAGAAATTGATAGGAAATGGTTTAGGTGAAGAAATGGTACAAAACTGGTTGATAGAAAGTGAACAGTCGTCACTAATTTGGGCATAACTATTTCTGTATTTACAATTTGGGAGTCTTCCAAGCCGAGGTCATCCTAAGCCTAGAACCATTTTGGAACCACTTTGGTTGACCTCTACCTTCGTCCTAGCATATTGGCCGAGATGTCATTATCTAGGCCGAGATGTGTATCATCTAGACCGAGATGTCACCTTTGAACCCAAGTGATCTTGCTCCTAGCTTGGTACGACCTAGACTGAGGTGTGGCACATCTAGGCCAAGGTGTGGCACAGCTGGGTCAAGTGTTGTCCTTCTTAGCCGAGATCATTGTCACCCTACTTGCCGATGCCTTGTTCTTGGCCGATGTCATTGCCTTGCCAGTGAGCCATACCGCTTTACTTGTTGAACACCCTTTCGCCCATGCTTTTGTCTGGTCTGCAGGCTTCAGAACGACC
>NW_021025813.1:401781-413779 GCF_004153795.1 Camellia sinensis
TACACTTATGTGTTTCTTTGCATTGCATGTGCATTGGTGCGCCTAGGACACCGTGTTGGCCATCTGCTATTCCTGACTTTTGGCACCGAGTCAGGGTTTCCTAAATTTCCCAAAATAAAATATTTAGGTGGCGACTCTATATCTGGAAAAGCAGTCCATGTTTGGCACTTCTTTCAAAAATCTGTTTTCTCAAAACGATTTGCCGGATTTGGACTCTTTGGTTCAGATTAAGAACCGTGACTACAAATCGAGTCCGAGCTGTAGCGAGGTCCCTCGCGGGCTTGTTACAGTGGCCTCAAGCCATGGCCGGTGAGGTGTGGGGATGGCCAGCAAGCCATTCCCTGCCCCTCAAAAGCAAAACACAAGTGTTTGGTGCAAAACCAAACAAAAGACAGGCAAGTCGAGAGGTCTTGAGACAAGGCGTGTGGCCGAGACCTTCGAGAACTCAGGACAAACATGAACATGGATGATCACCGAGTGTTCAAACAGTGATGTCCAAGTCTTAAGGACAGTCAAAAATGGGGTGTCTACAGTCGACACGCTTTGTACCTATGCACATGAGTGACTCGGTAGATGTGAGTCCCAGAATAATCCCTCACATGGACTGTTGTTGAGATTCAACGAGGATAGTCCCATGAACCTGCAAGAGATAAATATGGTTGATGCCACCCAACCGGGATTACCAGCCGGGGGACACTCCAATGTTGAAGTTAGAATCCATTAATAAAGAATATAGATCAAGAATTGTAAAGAGTGTTGTATGTGAAGTGCAGGGGAAAAGGCCTACCTCTTGTGTATAGGGTCCCCTCATTTTATAGGAGATGGATGATATTTATTTAGGATATTTTACCCCTATAGCTAGGATATTTTTCTGGCTTCCACACTCTCCATCATCACTCATTTTCTACTATTCCCTTTCTACCATATGGCCTATTTTAGATTTGGAGTAATGGCAATATCATTGTTTACACCTTACCTTACCGTCATCACTCTAAGCCTTCATCACTCGTATCAATTACTATTTATTACGTTGCTCTTAGCCCTCATCGCTTGCATCAACTACCATTTATACCTTCATCAAGATTATTTTCCTCGTTATCTTCACTCGATCTGAAAGAGCTCTCTAACAACGACCTCAAGTCGTCATCCCTTACCACCTCTATTGCCATTGCTTCCACCATTTCGCTATTGCCATCAACATTACCTTATTTACCTTGTTGTTGCTTTGCTTCCATTTGCCAGTCCAAATTTGTATCTCTTTCTTTATATGTCTTCATATCTCTTCGTTCTCTTTCCTTCCTCTCTCTTTATCGCTCTCTGTTAAAAACTGTGTGATTTCACTACCACACAATGAAATTTCATCGTGAGAAATTCTAGTGACAATAATTAAGTGACATTTTTCTGTAAGATAGTAAGGATAGTAATATTTCATGATAAATTAAAAATATTAAATTGTAAATATTACCAAACAGTACTTAAACAATGCAAAGAGAGAAAGAGAGAGAGAGAGAGAGAACTTTTTAGCATTTGTCATACTACAATAATTATGTTTGTATATCACAAAAGGCTTATCATATGATGCGTCACCACTCTATTAATAATAGGCATAAATAGTAAGATCCATTCAACGATACAATTATGACAAATAAAATGATAAATTTTATATGTATAGGGTTGAACTTATCTCAAGTTCAAATCTTAACTTCAGAGAACTAGAGGAGTTCATGGAATCCACCATGGGTCCCCATTTCGATCATATAAACTGTTCATTTTGTAAGGTTTTTTGTGCATATCATTTATGAAAAAATTAACTCAATCTGATAATCATTACTTTTGATTTTATAGTGTTTGTTTTCAAATAAGTTGACAGTTTATTTTTAAAAACATACTTATCATTTATTTTTTCAAAAAAAAATGATAAATAAAAATATTACAATTATCGAATCGAATTAATTTTTTTCATGGATCATATAAACGAAAGATTTTACAAAATGAATAATTTAGATCGTATGATGTGTCCTACGAACCCTACAATTTCTCTTAAGTTAAGATTTAAAATTGAGAGGAACCAATCTTATGTATAATATATAAACATGGTCATTATAACATTATTTATAAAATATAATATAATAATGCCTAAGCTCATGGAGAGACACTCATGCTTATGCATGGGGTTTTACCCATATCAAAAATGCTAGAGGCCTTAAAAATTCTATCAAAAATTTTACCAAATGTCTCACATGGGTGTGGGACCCACATTGTATGGGTCCCACGCCCATGTGAGATATTTAGTAAAATTTTTAGTAAAATATTTGGGATTTCTAGCATTACCCTACCCATATTGTTTGGCAAAAAGATTTATGGGCATGGCAAATGCATGCATTAATTTAGTAAGGCCGTGTTTTGGAAAAGAGAAAAACTAGTCACATGGCATGTTGGTAGAAGTGGACCATAGCATACAGGTGATGATGGGCAAGAGCTTCATTTAAGTTTTGACACCTACACAGTTTGTACTTTGCTCATGGTGGCTTGTAATTAAGATCATGGCCCACACGCGTGGGTTCGTCTCCAACAAAGTTGCAACCTACTTGTGACTTGCTTTCTGTTTAATTTCTTATGGCCCAAACTTTTCATCGATGGCTTGGTTTTGGAAGTGCTCTTTAATTTTTCTTAGTTATTTTAGTTTGAGATTAAAAAAGATTGTTGGCTTTTTTAATTTTTTTGATTTTTTGTGTAAAAAAGAATATAATGATTATAAGTTGAATGTGATGTTTTGTCTTATTAGAAATAAAAAGTTTATTTTATTTTTTGTGACTATTTTAGCCTCTAGTCCATCCAAATCCACTTCCCAAACAATGGCTATGTATAAATATATTATAAAGTATTTTTTATTTTTAACTGAGTGTTTGGATTAATTTACACACATTTTAACTAATTTTGAGATCCATAAAAACATTCCTACCATGTGGATCACGCAAAAGCGTGATCCCAAAAAATTGATACACTTGGTAGGAGTTGAACTTGAGACATGAAGAGAATATACCTCCAAATCTCAAGTTGCACCCATTATACCAACCCCTTTGGGTTAAGTAAATTATAAAGTTAGGATATATAAAATTATTAAGAATTTATTTGGAATTTATTTTTTTAGTAATTTTTTAAAGTAAATTATAAATATATTCTTTAAGATTTGTTTAAAATATGAATTATTTTTTATAGTTTTAAAAATTACAAAACCTCCTTATCAAAAAAAATTATTTAATAAAATTAATAGAAAAAATAAAATTTCAAATTATTTTCTTATACAACTATAAAATTACTTAAATTGTTAATCGACATATATTTCTAACTAAGGCGGTGCATGGTGCGGTCTGACCATAAAATTATAAATTAAACTGTAAATGTGCGGACTGGCAAATAATTAAATCGTGGTTTTCGTGATTTCAATTTGTTAGTTGATTAAACAAAAAAACTTAAACACGCAACCGTCCGCTCGTCATCACGCATCCGTCCAAAATGCGGCGGATCGGTTCGGTTCGGTCGGTTTTGGCGGATCGGTATATCCGCTGCTCACCCCTACTTGTGAGCCCAAACTTTTCATCGATGGCTTGGTTTTGGAAGTGAGTTAATTTTTTAACTCTTTAATTTTTTTTAGTTATTTTAGTCTGAGATTAAAGAGTTTAATTTAAAAAGGATTGTTGGTTTTTTTAGCTTTTTTGATTTTTTTGTGTAAAAAAGAATGTAATGGTTATAGGTTAAATGTGATGTTTTGTCTTATTAGAACTAAAAAGTCTATTTTATTTTTTGTGACTATTTTAGCCTCAAGCCCTTCCAAATCCACTTTCCAAACAATGGCTATGTATAAATATATTATAAAGTATTTTTTATTTTTAACTGAGTGTTCAGATCAATTTACACACATTTTAACTAATTTTGAGATCCATAAAAACATTCCTACCATGTGGATCAAGCAAAAGCATGACCCCAAGAAATTGACACACTTAGTAGGAGTTGAACTTGAGACAGGAAGAGAATACACCTCCAAATCTCAAGTTGCACCCATTATACCAACCCCTTGGGGTTAAGTAAATTATAAAGTTAGGATATATAAAATTATTAAGAATTTATTTGGAATTAATTTTTTTAGTAAATTTTTAAAGTAAATTATAAATATATTCTTTAAGATTTGTTTAAAATATGAATTATTTTTTATAGTTTTAAAAATTACAAAACCTTCTTATCAAAAAAATTTATTTAATAAAATTAATAGAAAAAATAAAATTTCAAATTATTTTCTTATACAACAATAAAATTACTTGAATTGTTAATCGACATATATTTCTAACTAAGGCGGTGCATGGTGCGGTCTGACCATAAAATTATAAATTAAACTGTAAATGTGCAGATTGACAAATAATTAAATCACGGTTTTCGTGATTTCAATTTGTTAGTTGATTAAACAAAAAAACTTAAACAACTATCAAACGTTTGCATAATATATGACACTAATACGCATAATATTTTTCATATATATATAACATTAATTTGTAATAAATTTTACATCTTAAATCTTTTTCACATTGATTTTTACATTGATGTTTCATAAGAGGTAAAAAAATATGTATTAACTATAGCAGAGTGGGACGATTTCGAATGTAGATTATAAACTTCAAACAACGGATCAAATTAACCCGTAGTTAGCGGCTGGATTGGTCCGGATTAGACGATTTTAGCAGATTAAGCGGGATTTTGCACAATCTTATTTTTAATATTATTAAAAATTGTTAATTAACTTGATGATTTATCAATAAAATAGGTAATTTTTTATGGGAAAAAAACTTTAAGAGATGGATGTAATTTTTAGAATCACATGGACTATCCGTATTTTAAATAAATATTATGGGTGTATTTGTAATTTATCCTAATTTTTTTTTAATTAAAAAAGATAAATATGTTTGACATTTTTTTAAAATGATACCTTTTTAGTTAATGACAAATAATTTAGTGAGATTTTGCTTCCTTTTTTTTTTTTTTTGAGAAATTTGCATTTTAGAGGAAACTTCATAAAATAATTTTAATTTGATGAAAAAATTTATAGATTTACTTTTTAATGTTGCAAAGTTTACTATTAATATATAATTATTTCTCTCAAATTCTACTGAAATGATTTTATTTCTGTTTTTTGTAAGTAAAAAAGTTGACTGACTTTTAAATTTTTTTTTAACTTCTCACACAGGCAGTTGTTGTTTTTTGACTTATTCACTCACCCTAAACAAACTCTGTCTCACATGCAGTATAGGGTTCACATCTCATTTGAAAGTGTACATCATTTATAGTTTGTTTGACGATGTTTATATTTATAATTTTTTATTTATATTCATAAAATTTTAAAAAATTATAAATTAAATTTTACAAACACAAAAAAAAAAAAAAAAAATTGTTGATTCCACTTGTTTAGTTTTTTCTTTCTTCCACCATTTTCAACCACAATCTATTGGTCATTACTACCAGTTACCATCAACAATGACTTCCTCCACTAACCACTCCTCTGGCCACCATCAACCTCCAGAGTGGTGAGAGAGAGATGAAAACCCAAAAGATAAGCCTCCACAACAACAAGATCCAATCAGTTTAAAATGTAACCCTTGATGAAATAAACAACTTTAATGAAGGAGTAAGAATGGATTCTAACTTAAAATAGATGAAATGTAGTGTTGAAGAGCTAGGGTTTTCGAAAAAAGGGTTTAGAGAGAGCAGGAGTGTGAAAAAGTGAGCCCAAAAAGTGGTTAGATTGAAATTTAAAAATGCTGTCCCGAACAGACTGCTTGAAGGAACTTTTCATTGCTCGAGCGATGCACACAATACAAGCAGACTACTCGAGCGAACTATCCATTGCTCAAGCGGTAAATGCAAAGTCTTAAAAATTTTGCAGAGCTTCAGGGAAACTACTAGAAGCTTGGTATCTTTACTCAAGCGACCACTCTACTGCTTGAGCGGTCTCGCTAGCAAAAGAGTAAGATATTGTTGGAAATTTTGGTTTTATAAGGCATATTGTGGGTCAACTTTAAGCACAAAATTGAGTGGAGCCCAAACATCCTTTGGGGTGAGTCCGAAGAGGTGACGTGTTCCTTACCGCATAGTAAGTCACACGGTGAAAATGGTTCGTCAAAACCATTTATGAGTGAATGGAAAGTTGACGTCGTTTTCGGGTTCGTGGAATTGGATATTTAAATAATTAAATATGAGTTTCCTGGAAATGAGTTGTCCCACATTAAAACTTTAAGAGAGCTTGTGTATGCATATAAGCTCTAGAGTACAATACTTGGATTGGGCCCCAAGGGGCACCCCAAGTTTGTAAAAGAGAGAAATTATGGACAAAGTGAACATTAGCCCAAACCACCACGCGCGCCATTGTCCAACCGTCCGAGCCGAGCCGGGTACGGGAGTGGATCGGGTCGGTTCTAATATTAACTTTTTAGACAAAATTTATTTGAATTTTTTTTCTGAATTTCTTGTGGGAAAAATTAATTTGAATTCAAATTATTGTCCAAAAATTTGTGTCTCTTCCTTTTATTCCATAACAGATTAAAACTGTTTCTTAGACCCGGACAGATTCAAACTGCTGGGCAGTTATCTGTCCAAAAACTGCCAGATCTGTTGCAGTTTGAATCCAACACCTGTTCAATTCAATTTCACACTTGTTCAGGTTGATTTCATACATGTTCGAGCTATTTGTGTTGCCTATAAATTCAGATCATTCCAACAGTGTTGACATATCCAAAACTTGACTGAAAATTTCATTTTGCTATCCTATTTTTCTCCTTTGAATTATTTATTCTTCATTCTAGTTTTAGAAAAAATTAAAGAGAGAATAGAACATATGGTTCTAGTTCGTCGGATAAATTTGTTTGGAGTGCTACTACAAATTTGTGAAGATCATTGTATACTATGAGATAGACGCCACTTAACCGTGAGCACTGTAGCGGGGCGAATCTGTCTTAAGGACAGATTGTCATACACTCGACTTGGTCTTTAAACATTCTTTGAGTTCAACATAATAAATTTGGTACATTATTTATTTTATTTGTTTGTTTTTGTTTCAATTTATTTTGTACACAGAAGATTATTCCTACAATCTTAAGACAGACTCGAATTATTTTGTTTACAGAATTTTTCGTTTATTTCCTTTCTTCTTTCTTCTTCTTACAGAAATTATTTTCTATGATTTTACAAAATAATATTCTGGTTGGAAAACAAATAGTAGTAATATACAGTTTGACAGATAATAATAATATACTGTCTATTTTCTTTGACAACTAGTAGTAATATACTGGTGTCATTAACAATTCAGAATATTTATTTGTGGGATTTTGTCAGAAATTAATTTTGGTTTTCTTAATTTTATTTATGAGTGTTCTTTAATTAAAAAAGTTTATTTTAGTTTTTTTTTAATTATTGAAATGTTGTAAAAATTTAATTTTCTGTGTGGAATTAATTTGGTTAAATAAAATTTTATTTTATTTCTAACTTAATTGAACAATAAAAGTTATATTCTTATTTCTTTTATTTTTACAGAAATTAATTCAGTGAATTTGGATTAATTGTCTGTGTAGTATAAATTCTAATTATAATTTTGTTTTATAATTTAGAATTCATGGCTACTAAAACAAATACTCAAACAAGTATTGGAATGGTGGTTACAATTGCGCCAACCCCCTCTTCTGTTGTGACAGTACCGGTAAATCACGGTAAGAAACTAGAGAAGTTCTCAGGAACTGATTTTAAAAGATGGCAACAAAAAATGTTATTCTATCTTACAACTATGAACCTGGCTCATTTTCTCCGTGAGAATGCTTCTACTCTAAACGAGGATGAAACTGATTGACAAGTGGTTGCTACAGTCGATGCCTGGAAACATGCTGATTTCCTTCGCCGGGACTACATCTTGAATAGACTTGACAACACATTATACAACGTCTTCAGTCCTATCAAAACAACAAAGGAACTTTGGGAGTTTTTAGAGAAAAAGTACAAAACGGAAGATGCCGACTCAAAGAAATTTGTGGTTGGCAAATTCGTGGACTTTGTAATGGTTAATTCTAAGACTGTGATCAGCCAAGTTCAAGATCTCCAACTCATTCTGCATGACATTCACGCAGAAGGCATGTCTCTCAGTGAATCCTTCCAAGATGCAGTCTTAATTGAGAAATTACCACAAGGTTGGAAGGAATTCAAAAACTACCTCAAACACAAGCGTAAAGAAATGTCTTTAGAGGAATTAATTGTGCGTTTGAGGATTGAAAAGGACAATCGCAATTATGAAAAGGGGGCTGGTAAGCATCTTATGGAATCTAAGGTAAATATGGTGGAACATGCTCCAAAAACAAAGAAACAGAAGTTTTCTGGAGAAAGTTCATCACAAGGCTCTAAAGAAGGGGAAATTAAAAAGTACAAGTTTAATGGCAAGTGTTACGTCTGTGACAAAGAGAGACATCAAGCCAAAGATTGCGGTGGCAAAGGCAAAAGCAAAAGAAGAACAAGAAAGAAGCCTGCTCAAGCCCATATGACCGAAGTGGAGAATATTTCCAATGGTGTAGATGACATCAATCTTTTTGCAGTTGTTTCCGAGGCAAATATTGTCGGAAATCCTAAAGAATGGTGAGTGGACACTGGTGCTACTCGCCACATTTGTGCCAACAAAAAATGTTCACATCTTATTTTACAGTGGATAACGGTGAACAATTTTTTATAGGCAACTCTTCGACTTCTAAAGTTGAAGTACTGGGGAAGATTGTTCTCAAGATGACATTTGGAAAGGAACTCACTCTCAACAATGTGCTGCATGTACCGGACATTCGCAAGAATCTTGTTTCCGGATCTTTATTAAGTAAAAATGGGTTTAGGCTAGTGTTTGAGAGTGATAAATTTGTACTTACTAAGAATGGGATGTAAGTAGGAAAAGGTTATATGTCTGATGGTCTTTTCAAGATGAATGTAATGACCATTGTACCCTCAGTTATTAATAAAAATACATCTTCTTCTTACTTGCTTGAGTCTTCAAATTTATGGCATGGTAGACTTGGACATGTTAATTATGGATCTTTGCGTAGATTAATTAATATGGAATGTTTACCTATATTTGACATTGATTCAAATCATAAATGTGAAATTTACATTGAGGCAAAATTATCTAAAACTCATTTTCATTTAATTGAAAAAAGTACAGAACCACTTGAATTAATTCATAGTGACATTTGTGATTTTAAATCAATTCAAACTAGAGGTGGGAAAAAATATTTTATCACTTTTATAGATGACTATACTAGATATAATTATGTTTATTTAATTCGAACCAATGATGAAGCTTTGAAAACTTTCATTCGATATAAGAATGAAGTTAAAAATCAACTTGGTAAAAAAATCAAAAAACTTAAAAGTGATAGAGGTGGTGAATATGAATCACCTTTTGGTAAGTTTTGTAAAGAACATGGAATAATTCATCAAATCACCGCTCCTTACTCACCTCAACAAAATGGAATTGCTGAAAGGAAAAATAAGACTTTAAAAGAAATGATGAATGCCATGTTAATAAGTTTTGAATTACTGCAGAACTTGTTTGGGGAAACAATACTTTTTGCTAATTATATACTTAATAAAGTACTCCGAAAAAAAGTGGATCAAACACCTTATGAATTGTGACATGGGAGAGTACCATCCTACAAATACTTAAAAGTGTGTGGGTGTTTGGCTAAAGTGGCTATTTCTAATCCTAAAAAGACTAAGATAGATCCTAAAACAGTTGACTGCATTTTCATTGGTTATGCCAAGAATAATAGTGCATATCGATTTTTGATTCATAAATCAGAACATTCCGAAATGCATGTAAATACTATTTTGAATCTCAGAATGCATCTTTCTTTGAGCATGTGTTTCCGAATAAGATTGGACAAGAGACTAGTAATAAAAAAAGATCTTTTGATGCTATTACTAGTAGTGATCAAGAACAAGAGTAAGATCAAATTGATGAAGAGGAACCTAGGCGTAGTAAATGTGCTAGAACCTCAAAATCTTTTTGGTACAGATTTTGTAACTTTTTTGTTAGAGAATGAGCCTTTAACTTTTAAAGAAGCTATGTCCAGTCCTAAGACTCTTTTATGAAAAGAAGCTATCACTAGTGAAGTTGAATCCATCTTGCAAAATCACACTTGTGAATTAGTGGACTTACCACCAGGTCGTAAACCTCTTGGATACAAGTGGATTTTCAAAAGAAAAATGAAAGCGGATGGATCAATTGACAAATACAAGGCAAAACTTGTGGTCAAAGGATTTAGACAAAAAGAAGGTCTAGATTACTTTGACACATACTCACTGGTTACTAGAATAACATCCATTAGAATGCTAATTGCTATTGCATTTTTGTACAATCTAGAAATTCATCAAATATATGTAAAAACCGCTTTCTTAAATGATGAGTTAGATGAAGAAATTTATATAGAACAACCAGAAGATTTTTCTGTTCCGGGGAAAGAAAAGAAAGTGTGTAAATTAGTTAAATCATTATATGATTTAAATCAAGCGCCAAAAAAATGGCATGAGAAATTTGACAAAGCAATGATGTCAAATGGATAAATTAATGAGTGTGACAAATGTGTTTATATTAAAAACACAGACAAATGTTATATTATTGTATGTCTTTATGTAGATGATATGCTTATCATAGGTAATAATAATGATATGATTAAAACTGCTAAGAAAATGTTGAATAAACATTTTGACATAAAGGACATGAGCATTGCTGATGTAATTCATGGTATGAAAATTACCAAAACATCAGAAGATTATGCTTGGTCACAATCTCATTACATTGAGAAAATACTTGACAAATTTAGCAAAGATGATAATGATCATCTTGCTAGAACACCTGTGGATGTTAATTTGTTTATTTCTAAGAATGTACAGGAAAGTATTTCTCAATTAGAGTAAGCCCAAATTATTGGAAGCTTAATGTACTTGATGAACTGCACTCGCCCAGATATAGCTTATGCAGTAAGTAAATTAAGTAGATATACGAGTAATCCCGGAGTAGAACACTGGAAAGCTATTATAAGGGTTCTTAGATATCTCCGATTTACTCGTAACATTGGGCTTAATTATACTAAATATCCAGCAGTATTTGAAGGATACTGTGATGCAAATTGGATATCAAATACTAGAGACTCAAAGTCTACCAGTGGGTATGTCTTTACTCTTGGTAGGGCGGCTGTATCTTGGAAATCTTCCAAACAGACTTGCATTGCTAGGTCTACTATGGAATCAAAATTCATTACTCTAGACAAAGTAGGGAAATAGGCAGAATGGCTTCGCCACTTCCTTGAAGATATTCCAATGTGGTAAAAATCGGTGCCTGCTATATGCATACATTGCGATAGTCAATCAGTAATAGGTAGAGCACATAGTCATATATATAACGGTAAGTCACGACACATTCGTCGTCAACATAATACCGTAAGACAACTACTCTTTTATGGAATTATTTCTATTGAATATATGAAATCTAAAGACAACATAGCGGATTCGTTAACCAAAGGGTTAGCAAGAGAGTTAGTTGAAAATTCATCGAGGGGAATGGGACTTAAACCTATTAAATAAGAGTTACCACAATGGCAACCCAACCTAGTTGACTGGAGATCCCAAGATCTAGGTTCAAAGGGACAACCGAGTTGTGAATGACTCAGAAGGATCACTGGGAAGTCTAACTCCTACCCATTTCTAGGATGAAATAGTGATGTCTGCAGCGTTTTAGAATAAGTAAAATTTTAATGATTCTTATATCTAGGTAAACCTAGTGGAGTATGGCAGGATACTCTTCATAAGAATTACCTATGTGAGTGTGAACTGGGCCGGTTCTATAAGATAATACTTTCTGCTAATTATATACTTAATAAAGTACCCCGAAAGAAAGTGAATTAAACACCTTATGAATTGTGGCATGGAAGAG